>JAUBOD010000685.1:2768446-2807366 GCA_032353885.1 Nothura maculosa | reverse complement strand
TGATTACATGTTGAACCATCACAGAAGAGAATAACTACTATATAACTTAGATGAACAACAAAGATAATTTTCAATACAGCTTTCAAGCACCAATTGATTGTTCTTGGATGTTAAACTAGAATTGAAGAGAAAAAAAAGAATCTTAGGGGAAAAGTTATTTGAATTCGGGTAATTTTGCAGATAAAACTATCTCTTCTTCACTGACACTCATTCAGTTCTCAAAAATGTAAAATAAGTTACGTAGTTTGCCACTACGTCTGGCCCTTGACTCAAGACAAAATAGCTCCATTAGACCACAAAAATCTTAGATTACAAATATCAGGATCAGAATTTCCCCTGCCAAAAGCTATAATATTTTCTTAAAAATAAGCTGCAATCTGACTGAAAAGTTTATGTAACCTCAAATGAAAGGCCAAACGGCATACAAAAATAGTCAATTGACTGACAAAAATCCAGCTGAAGCTTGAAAAACTTGATACTCTGTGCTCTACCTGTCACAAACTTGCTTAAAAAACACTGTCCTCTTGCACAAAGATTAAAATGTTATGCACGTCTCATCATTATATTTTTTACAAAGTGCTATAAAACACATATGTAAATAGAAGATTTCTTATTTATTATTATCTTGAACCTCCACAGGCTGCTTTTTTGACCACAATTTAAAATGTCTATGGTTTGAACTATAGAAAGAAACCTTTAGGGGAAATAGAGTATGCAACAACTTAGTTGCTGCAAAAATGAGAAATACAACAGGCCCTGATTAGGGTTCACCCTTTCTGTGGAGTTCATCCAGGAGGCATTGTTAGGTACGTAGCACCTGTCTTTAGCAGAACATCCTTCCTTCCTTCTTAAATAAACCTAAATGATTAATGTCTTGGAAATAACAGGGAATAAAGGAAGGAACAGAGCACATCAAGGAGGCACCAGGATAGAAGACAGAAACTGTAATCAGGGGATTGAGATTTGCTTTTTTTTCTGCTACAAAATTAGATAACTTTGGCCTTTTGTTCATATGCTGGCCATTTTTCCTTCCTGAAACCTGGTTCAAGTTATGGGTATGCACTGCAGAGATTAGAAAGATCTAATATTCACATGCATAAACTTTTCAATTTACAACAACCTAATCCAGTCAAGCATGCCAATGTGTAATATTTCAGAACATTTGCTTTAGACAGCTCTAAACCTAGCTCAAGCCTTTCATATTGATGAATCATAAGCACTAGACACGTATATACCAACCTTTTTGTCCTGTTATACCAGTATACTTTGATGTCCATGTTTATTACAGAGAGTTTATTACAGACATGCAACTAGTTTGAAATATGATATCAGTTAATGAAGTGAGGAGAAACAAAAAACTAGGAGAAGCTTTTATCAGAAATAGTAAGAAGGGAAAAAATGACAAAAATAGTGCAAAATAATTCACTGGAACTAAATAAAAGCTGATTTTTATCACTGGTACCATACGGAATGGTTACAATGAAATAAAGGCAAACAGGTTCACCGGTGCTGCGGACCTTCGTCAGGATTTGGTGCCCAGCGCGCGGGGAAGCACGACTGACTCAATATGAGTGATCAAGGCTTCACTTTATTGCTCTGAACAGGTTGACTATATGGGTTCCAGCACACACTTGGTACAATTTTCACTGGTTACAGCTTCTGCATCCCCTCTGCTGATTGGCTGATCGCTTGTTGCCATGCTGCAAGCCACGTGCTCAGATCCTGGGTTTCCCCCACAGCCTATTTACTTCACTGCTGGTACATTTCCATCACCAAAGACCCCTTGCTCCCTTCCAAGCCTTGCTCGTACACTTCATCATGGCCTCCTTGCTCCCTTAACCATTCCCCAACACACTGGCATACATAATGAGTTTCACTCTTTATTTTAGGTAATTGATATATTGACATCTACATCTGGATCTGATCCAACTGTAGGTCCATACATACAGGATGCATATGTACAGCTTGAAATATATTTTAGCACCTTCCAGCTCATTTAAAAAGTTACAAATGACGTACTACACAGTATTTAATTGTCAAGCTCCTATTTTATAAGGAAATAAAAGCACAGCCTGAACATTCTTTTGAACTGCTTTTCTATCAAGTGTTCATAGCTACTTTTTCTTTCCAATTACAGATAATTTTTATTCAATCTTTTTCTTATTCCTTTTTGTCCACAGAAATATTTCTGAGTTCTTATCTTCCATTTATTGTTTTTGCTTCCTTTCCCCAAACTATTAATAAGCTATTTTTTTTCTCTCTCTCCCTCCATCCTGCTCTCATCTGTGCCTTAAGCTTTCTCATCCTTCCTTTTCCATTAAAGACAGTCACACTAGGGAAATTCATGCCATCTTATGTATGGTACGTCTTCCAAAACGAGGAGGATGCTACAGATTTCTTCATTCTTTAGCTTCTTGTTTAGCTCATCTTCACATCCCCTGCAATTATATATATACTTTTCTTTTAATTCATATGTGTAATAAAGTCATTTTATAGGTCCAGACAGTAAAATGGTTTTACTACATGCTATATTCATCATTGTTTCACCATTCTTTTTCTTATGTTTACTAAAATACATACCTGTGCAAATCTCTCCTGTTTCATCATCTATGCATTCTCTGTCATCGCATTCACAAAACTTCCCATAGACCAGTCCAGTCTCTTCTGGGTTTCCACATTTACACCTGCCACATTGACATGTGCCTGTAAGCATTGAAGATTATACTATGTGACTATATTTAATGAGAGATTTTCTTTAGTCCATCAGAGCATTTCACCTCTGAAAAGGCTAAAATCTAAAGATAACTCAGAAATATAAAGACAGGAAAATATCAATAAAATTCTAATTTCATCTGTAAGTTATTACAACATTAAAGTGCCTCACAAAAGGCAATATCATATTTTCCCTGGGTGAAATTTACTCCTAGAGTTATCTCTCTGTTTTCATATCCTTGAGGCACAGCCAGCTTTGGAAATTTTGGTAAGGAGAAAATTGAACTTCCATATCTTCTCCAGAATGAAGTCTGATTTTGTTCAGCTCCACAACTACATTACATAATGTGAACCTGGTATGGCTGCTGAGATTCTTAGTATATGGTTGGGTGAAGTGACAAAGTTCCCTTACATTGTAGTGTCCAGCCTCTTTTCCAAAAGTACCATATGATTTAAAAAATTACCATATGATTTAAATAAGAGTTAAAAACACAGACTTGTTGAAAAACTCAGGAATCAAATGAAGGAAATGTTGGGGAGGAATATTTGCATGAAGAACTTATGATCAAACATCAGGAAAAAAATACTGCACCTAAAAAAGCAATTATTAAGAAAGCAATTATCAGAGCAATATATTTAACTGAATTACAGGCAGGCTCACTGCAGTGAAATACATTTGTATCATTATTAAAAAAAATAAAAGTAATATAATAGCCTATCAACATAAATACCACAATGTACAGTTTTATTGTCAAGCACATGTTAAAAGCCAGGATTAAACAGCCAATTCCCTAATATTTGCTAAATTCCTGATAGCATTCTTTGCTTGTGTGTCATCTAGTTTTCTCTAACCACTTCCTGTTTACAAACTTACTAGTTTTGTGGTTGTTGCTGTTGTTTGCCAGATATACTGGTGTCGAGACTCTGCTCTCTTTTTGATGAATTAGATGGACATCCACAATAACATCTTTTTACTTAAGGACACGAATCTAGATTAACTGTCTGTTTTTAGGGCTTTTGTGGGTAATGTCTCAGAATTTCATCATTGTAGGAAAGGAGAGATATCACAAGATATATGATGACTCACCACTACAGCAGGACAAACAGCTTACATATTGAAAGGATTTAGAAAGCAAAATGCTTGTCCCACATGAGACAAGAAAGTAGTTTGATATGGGCCTGCTTGCAGCTCTCTCTTGGTGTAACACACTCATAGGACTCCTAAATGCTTAGGATTCTTAGAGCTGGATTTTCTCATAGCATGAAGCAGAATAGAAAGCTTTCCAACATTAGTAACTCCTGAGCTCTTGGGAAAAAAAAAAAACAACAAAAGGAATAGAAAAGGGTTGTAAGCAAAAATCTCTTCTGTCACCTCTGAGCCCGATCACACCTTTGCTTCTTAGCCTTTTCATGAGGGTCCTGCTGCCTCAGCACAGCTGCTGCCTCTCCACAAGCCACCCTCCAAAACAAAAAAGTATTTTTTGCCTTGTTCCTGAGGAAAACTTCAATCACTCCTTTTCCTTCAGAAATTCCACTTGACCTGGAATATGGCTATCAGGACAAAGCCTATTGTATTTCAGGGGAAAGTAATGCATGGTAATATATAATTGCTGTGAGTGGATAGTTATAAAAATAGTTATATTGTCAGAAAATAACAAAAATACTATAAAATTACTCAAGGGAAAAAAACTCTTCTCATTCTGAATTTATGGAATCCCCTTTTCCTATCTTTACTACCATTCTTGAAATATGACTTTGTTGTGGGGCTCTGTTGTCAATGGATTTGTAGAAGCTGTTTCAGCTTTCACTGATATGCCACAAAATATAAGTGATTAAAAAAAAGAGACAGGAACTTTATTCAGAAGAGTCATAATCCTTGTTATATGCACATACCCATTACCGCATACATCTACCCACCAAACAAAGTTACTGAAAAATGCCCCCCATAAGAGAAATTTTGTTAACATTACCCCATTTTAAATTTCAGCATTATGAGTACTCCTAATACTATTTTGCTAACCATGATATTTATTCAAACTAAGCACAGGAGAACAGACTCCGTAATTTACATGATCAGTTTGAAAAAATTAGCTCTAAAAATCATGGCAAAAGCTATAATAAAATTAAAATAGAAATAATAATATATTTGTAATAGTAGAAAAGTAGTAACTTGGAAAAGAAAACAATTTTAAAAAAAACCTAACCTGTCTACAGATAGTTCACAAATAAGAAAAAGATAAATTTGCAAAATGCTTCAAATTTGAACATCTACACAGGCACACCAACTGTGCTATCTTAAAGATACCTATTTCTTCCTACTGACTAAAAAGGGGCACTGCTCACACAGATAATCCAGGTTGTGCAAGGAGGATCTCAGCCCTAATTGTTTTGACATCTGATTGGGTCATAGCTGGGTCACAAAAGTTAACTTTAAAATGGAACTTACTAAGTTCATGAAAGGAATTGCAATAAGATGTGACAACAACTCATGCCATCCTTTCATGCCTTTTTCTGTCAATTAAAAAAGAGATCTCAGATCTCAAAAGTAATGAATGCAGTAACTCAAAAGACAATCCCATTAGGACAGCCTGTCAAAAAATGTGGTTACAGCTCAAACTTCAGTTACCCCAAACTCCCTAACAAGTCTCATTATAATTCCTTTCTTGTCTAATACCAACAAAACCGAAAAAAAAATACACTCTTGTCCTGATTGCACATGACACTAACCCTTTAACCACTTTTAGTGATTACTCAGCTAATTTGTTTTTTTTTTCTGTGAAGACTCAGCCTCAGTAATAAACAGGAAATAAAAGGTCAAATATTCTTTTTTAAATACTTTGGGTGATCACAGACAACTGTTTGAAAATCAGTTTGTCATCTAGAATTCTCTCATTTGTTATCCAAAGAGCCATGAGTTATACATAGTCTTTATTATTGCCATAAATCACATATATCATTTACTCAGTGAATTGTATGCTTAGAATTTAAAGTCAATTTTATCTTTTTAAGTAAATAATAATAATAATAATAATAATAATAATAAAACTTTCATCTCTTCCCGTGAGAACTTATTTTCTGTTTCCTACAAAACTACCAATAGCAAATATAAGTGGAGTTCATTTAAAATTCTCTCACTTGCAGATCAATGTCATTGCTGGAAAAACTAGGAGACAGTTTCTTATCTGAAAGTTAATTAGCAGCACAATCAACTTTCGAAATTTTAAGCTTGTGCAGCCAATGTTCTCTTTTTTCTTCTGATTTTGGTAAAGAAAGCATTTCCTACTTTAGTTGAGATTGGTTCTAAAATTACACCATGAGAGAAGAGACAGTTACCAAAACAGAAAGATGAAGATGGAAGTGTCCCAACAAAAAAGATTCAGCAAATCTTCCACAATCATGAATTTCAGTAATTGTTATAGCTCACAGATGTCTTGAAAAACTGTACAGTTTATAAATGTCCTGGAAAAATAGTTTCAAATGCCACTTTTTCATTCTATTAATATATGCAAAAAAAAACCCTTTACTAAATCTTATTTGTTATTAATGCCATTAGCACAGCCTTTTGACAGGCTGCCAGTCACAGCTGCAGTTTCTTCAATATAACACAGCTATGGATAAACTAGAGGACCAAACTAGACATTCTGAATTATGGCAAGTAACACGAATAGGAATAGACCTGTAGGAAAATTTAATATTTTAAAGTATGTATACCTATTTCTCTGTCTCTTAAAATACACCCTTCAAAACTCTATAATTGCAAAAAAACTAACAGTTATGCTCAAGATAACACAAGGAGAACTTTTTAAGCTCTCAAAACCAACAAAAGTCGTCTTACCTGCACCAGAACAGATGATATCTTGAGAATTCTTGCACATTTCATTGCTTTTCTTCCGTGTAAGATTGCAAGTCGTCGGGTACTGACAAGCTTCACCATACCAGCCATCATCACATTTGCACTTCCCACAGTCACACTTCCCATGGCCTAGCAATGGAGGGAAACAGTGTGTCAAGGTGTCAAGTCCCTTTTTTAAAAACTCTTTTTTTCATTCAAAAAGTTTATTTTCTAATCCAGTTTTATAAATAGATTACATCTATTATATTTTTAAATGAGGATCCAAAGCAGATTAACTTGAATTCATGTGCATTATAAATAGCCATGAATAGGCGCAATAAGTCTTAACTATAACAACACAATTGAAATCTCCATGACTTTGAAATCTAATGCATGTCATTTTGATAGGTCTGCATACACATGCCTATTTTTAAAAGAATACAAAACTAAAACACCCTGAATAGAGTTTTTTTTACCTTCAAGTCTTTCCCATTCTAGTGTTTTTTTGTTACCTTCACCTCTTCACCATTTTATTACCTTCACCTCTTTTCCATTCTACTACTTTTAACTATTAGTAACACAACAAAGGGTATAATTTGAAAGATTCTTTCCACATTTTTGGCAAGTTATGGGCAAAGAGCAGTTAGCTATAGTGTCCTGAGGACCCATGAACTAGCCTTGCTGGCACAAACCCTGAAAAAAGTGTGGAGAGGGCCAGGCATTTGCAAGCACTAACTCCATCATGCAGCAGTGGTTGCAGCTCCCACCCCTACGAAAGGGCACCAAACCTTCTTCCTGTAGCTTCTTCTAGTTATCAGTTCCCCCAGCCCTCTCTCACTAGCCTAGACTTGGCTTTAGATATTGACACAATACTTGCAATATGGCCTATTTTAATCCTAATGGGACTATATTTACTTATTACTATTAGCTAAGTTAATTGTGGATGAATTATCTGAAATAGTCAATCCAATTGCTCCATCTATTAGGAGATGGGATGCTGAGCTTCTATCAATCGATTAATACATTGCTTCAAAATTGCAATATGTCTAATCTGTACATCTAAAGGCATATAAATTTTTATAGAGATAAAAATTTTAGGTTTTTTAAATTATCTAATTTCTTTATAAAAGTCAAAATATTTAGACAAACCAAATGTGCATTATTTATATTGAACATTAAGCATCATTTTCCTTATTTAATTGTAGGCATAAATTGCTACCACTTAGTTCTTTAGCATTCCTTTTCTATTTTAGGGGTGCAAAAATTTGCAAATCTTTGAATCCAAAATATTCAATTTTAAAATAATTGAAATGTATATCCAATTGATAGAAGACAATTTTTTTCCAATAACTGCATCTCAAAAAGAAAACTTCAGCATATTCTAAGTTCATCTATTGCCTGCAGGTAGAATCAGTCTGCTACCACTAATAAGAAATTTGAACCTGTAAATAAAATATTTTAAAGAGAAAGATTAGTATCTTTTTTGTTGATTATAAACATTTTGTTTGCCTTCTTAGACAGAAGGAATACAAGATATCTTCCTAAGACAAGACAAAATATGATATTTCAACATATGTAGCTCAGAAACACAAGAGAATTTCACGTTAGTTCCTGTTGTAAAATAGCAACTGCCATCTTCTTACCGATTGGTGAGTTACAGTTCAGTGGTAAAGGAGAAATAGAAAGGATTGGAACAAAAAATACTTCATTAAAATGCTGCTCTTGAGAGTATTCTCCTTTACTGAGAGTCAGTGCAGTAAGCCACTATGGAAAATGAAGGTAAGTCCAACTTAGGTTTAGGCCTGTATTTTTCTTCTTTTGAATCAATACTTAACAGAATAACTTTGTCTTTTTGATGCTAGGCACTCTTCCAATTTAAAAATTTAATGTCTGCTGATGAAGAAAAGATGGTTTACTAAAAGGAGGACTGCTCTTCTTATTCCAATGCCTAAATGACAGAGCAATTCAGAAGTCTGTGATGGTTAGTTCAGGAGGTCCAGCAGCACTAAGATCCCTTATTCAGAAATGCTCTAATTAAAATCTTTTGGCCCACAAAGAAAGCAATAATTTTGCTTAAAATTAAAACAGCCTGCTTCAAGAAAAATAAAGAAAGACTTCCATAAGGGTAGATATGTAGGCTAGTTTTAGTCTCTATTTAACAAGAAAACATATAAAACTGAAATTAATAAAAACAAACTGGGAGAAACAAAGATATATCTCCTACATGCAACCAAAAGCAACACAAATAATTAAGTAATCCAGTGGTAGGATAATAGTCATGACTTGCACCTTAATCCTTCCCTTAAAATATTCTAATTTTGCTAACCAGAATATTTTTTAAATTGTAAAGCAAGAGCAAAATTTGCCCCTTTTCACCTTGATATATATACTTCCTAGCATAAGAAATTAAAAAATTCAGGTGAGACGATTATATTAATGTGTAGAAAGACATAAATCAACATGTTATCACACACTTCGGTAACTTGCTGCATCTTCCCTAACCTTCCTAAATATATATATATATAATATATATATGTGTATACATATATAATGCTGCAATATATATATCTGTAAGTCAGTGGATAAGTCAGTGCTCTTCTTGCTTCTTTTGCATATATATCCACATGCACCAACCACATGGTCATTTATGGTCATTTATAGGGCAAAAACAGGGATGAGATCAATACTAAATTAAGTATGTGCTATGCCATGAGAGATTTAGAAAGAGCATCAATGGTATCCAGCTGGGTTCAGATCCCTTTCGGAAAGGACTGTCTAGGTTCCCCTTTGTTGGTTATAGAACTTTATATTATTTAGCAAGAAAATAATATTGAAATACTAAATCAGACACAAATAGTGCTGAAGCAAATTTAGTTTATTTACTAAATACTAAATCAGAAGTAAATAAAATCTGTAATGTGATATTTTAATTTCCCAGAATATAAATGCAGGTATCTGAGGGTGTGACAGAAAACTGAGCTATAGGGTCTTATTAAAGGATTGTTCAGGAAAATCATGTCTCAAGTAGTGATGATACATTAGCTCCATTTTTTTAATGGACATATTATAAACAAATAGCTAAATACAAATAAATCATTTTTAAAATTAAAAAATGTAAAGAATAAAGGAAAGACTGAAGTGAAAACTCAAGGATTTGAATTCCTTTAATAAGAGGGTTTTAGCTATCAGCTATGAGAAATTTTAAGCTTCAAATATGGAGAAAAGCTTTTATAATAATGTATCCATTCCTAACTAGCTGAGCAACCACCTCAAAGATTGTATCTGGAAATATACACAAAGTATATATGCAAAGAGCTTGTAGGGTGGAAAATGAGACTATTATGCGAAGAAATCTGTCAGATGTCAGCAAATATATGGAGAAAGTGAGAACAGAAAATGTTAGGTGGGGACAGATCTTGCAAAAATTGCAAGTACTGGAACATAATTTCACCATCCAAATAAAAAGAAAACATGAAAAGCAGTGGCTTCACTGAGCAGCAAAGAGGAGCTAAGATTAAAGATAATTTACAGATAGTCCAAAGCAAAATTAATATGGGGATGCTGGCTAGAGCAGCAAATGCAACGTGGCTAATCATAGAGACTATGGAAATGAAAATTACTTGTCTAAGATGAGAACAAATCAAAGACATGAAACTGTTTTTTAGGAGGTGTCTAGACCAGGAGAACAGGACCTCTCTATCTGAATCCCCACTGCTGAATATTTAAAATATTTTCACATAAAACAAAAAACAAACAAACAACAAAAAAGCTCCCAGAAATCCCAGTCTAATGGCAAAGAATTCGAATAAATGTATCACATTGGCAATTGAAAGTTTTAAAAATAGAAAACTGAATATCATTATTCTTTAAAAAAGAAAATAGATTCACATGATCCAGGCAACTAAAAACAAACAGCTCTGATCTCATAAGCTATGGAAAGATTTGCAACAAGTTGTGAAGGAGAGTACAACAGGAGATGCTAAGGTAATAAACAAACAAACAAACAGAGTAGAATAAATAAGGACATTATAAAAAAAAATGTCAAATCAGCCTGGCATTTTTCTCTATTAAGATAATTAATATTTTAAGAAAAGCAATTCAAGAAATGTAGATGATATGGATATAAGCATGGATAGAGTGTCAGTTAGGAAAAATAAATTATTCTAGATTGCACTAGAAACACAAAACAACCTCAACTTGACTCAACGGAAGTAAACGACAGTATGTCTAAAAAGGATATTAGTAGAGGTAAAAAGATTACTAGTGATGTTTCCAAGGACATTTTTGGACCAGTATATTTGAATGATGGCAGTATGAAAATTCAGAATATCATAACCACATTTGCCAGTTACAGAAAACTCAAAGGCTTCAGAACAAATGTAAGACCGAAAATCATACAGAAGTACTGGACTGGCTTCCCGACAGACTGACATAACCCAAATGGATTGAAACTAGAAGTGTATAGCACAAGGCCACATAGCAGAGACAAGTAAAAGATTGAGGAAGGGCTTTACCAGTGAAATAAAAGTGAACTGTAAGCTGTAGAAAGATCATGTGATATGAGATGAAGGGTCTCAATATGTGGCCACTGAAGTTTTATTCATGGGATAGAAAATGTTAGCAAAGTTGCCTCAGAAATGTTGTACATGTTCTGTGTGACATGGAAGTGTAGATTTATTTTGGAAAATATCGTGAAGACTCTAATCTTCAGAAAGATGAGTGCTATTTTCTAGAAAAAGATTGTGGTTAAATTTTACTTAAAATGTTTCAATAGACTAGGAGTAAAAATATGTCTGCTAAAACCATAGCAGTTTAAACCACACATCCCAATATAATTTAAAGTGCTTTTATGAAAGAAAAGACATGTAAGAAAATAGAGAGCCCAAAAATAAAGAAGCAAGGGTAAAATCTCAGAGGAAAGTTCCAAACCCAGATTCGATCCATTTGAACTGCCTGTAGCTGGGATACCAAATTTGGAACCTAATCTCTCCGGAATGCTGCTGTAATTTGTCATGAGAGCAGGCACCTCGGTAGAGTGCCTCACATCCTGCGATGTTTGTTCATGAAACTACTGGGAAGCACAGATAGGATACATAAAGATGAGAGATTTGAATGCAAGTGGAGTTTGGTGCATCACTGGACTCGTGTGTGTGCAAATAAGTGAGGATTCATTTGGTGTTTTTGGTATTGTACACAATAACCTAAATCAGCCTCTAAATATTCTAACATACTTTTAAAAAGAAAGAAGGGCACTAGCATATTTATATGTTGATCTCAATAAATGTACAAAATAAAGTATATGAAATAATACTATATTCCTATAGAAATTACACTATTCTGCAGTGTTATTGTTATTTCTGTGCCTGCCACTGCAAAAATTCTCTGCACCTTTGCACCGTTTTTAGTTTACATTTTTTGTTTTTCTCTTAATGTTTCATAACTGAAAGCTCTGCCACATCCTGTCAACTAAATTCCTCAATAAGCAATACTCACAGTCGAACAAATGACTTATTTTGTTGCTTCCCATGCTTTTCCTACCTAGAAGTATGAATGTATTCATGTCTATATTTGCTAACTGCTTCATTCTCTGAGCAACTGTGGGGCACAAGAAATACTCTTTATGAAGATTTGAAAAATAAAAGCAAGGCAAGACTCATCTTGAGATTAGGACTTCAAATTGAGACAGGAATTAAACTCTTGAATCTTTTATTTTCTGGATATCTTCAGGCGCAGGAAAATATGAGGGCTCTGAGAAATGAGCTTCAAATTTCCTCTTTATTAAGTTGATAATAGCACTTGATTTCCTATAGAAAATTTTCATAAGGACTAACTTCTCAATGCTTAAGCACTTCTTAGGTTCTATATTAGATTAGTAAGAGCTAGTTTTTTTTTTTTTGAAAAACAAGCAATGTGGTATCTTTTAAACTACAAAGGACACTCCCTGTCTTGGGGCAACTACAAAAGGATAATTGCGTAGTTGCTCAACTGCAAGCATCAAACTCTTAAATAAACCCTTGGTTCATGAAGTGACACTAATGAACATATTGCCTTTAATGGAATAACCATTAACTGTTTGTGCAGCATTTGTTGTAGCATAGTGACTTTCATTACAAGAGACGTCTCTAACTACAGAGAGTCAGGCTGTTTGACTAGGCACTAGAGCACTCTCAGATGTCCTCATTTTTACTTACATATTGCAACTAAAGTCCAATTATTGTGAGATGTAAGAATAAATTTTGGGGCAGTTTTCATTTTTATATTTTGATGAAATCAACTTCCTACAGGCAGGTGAGAAGACTTAGCATAAGGATTTCTTTCTCTAACGTAAAGTCAGTCATCAGAAGGAAATCAGCAGCTGGCACGATAATTGCATTGGGCTCATTATTATTCATTTTTAGCAACCACTGAGTGATTCATGAAGTGCTTTTCAAATCTGAAAAACACTTCACAAAATAGGTGAAGAAATATGAAGGACTTGCTGTTATGGATTCCCTCTTTAAATTGGGCTATTAGCTAGGAAGGATGATTGAATTTTAAGAGCTGAAAATTTTGTGTGAAAAAAAAGAACATTGTCCTCCAGTTTTGACCTAGACTGGCACAGTAAAGATGGTTTTAATAGTTCTTTCCAATTGGATGTCTCCTTTTCATGTCATTGGTGAAGTATACTCTGCTATTTTACACTATTATAATGCTAGTGAAATGTTATGGATTATAGAAGGATAATGTTGATGATATGGCCTATTCTGTTTAGGTGTATTTGAGTTTCTCAGTAATGACGCCATGCATTCAGCTGAATTGTTTTGCTAAGTGTCTTCATCCAAAAGTCCTGCATTGGAGTCCCACCCAAAAAAAGTATCATAGTTTTTCATTTGTTGTTTTTTTTTTTAACATTGACACACTTGAAATGACCCTCACTTTAAGGTAAGAGGTTTGGCTGGTTGAGTCTTGTTGTCTCCAATGAAACACACCTGTCTTCTAGACCCTTGCAGTATAACCTAGGGAGAAATCTGATCTTAGTGAAATTTGGTACAGCATCCAGGTAGGGACTTTCACAGAAATACTGGCTTATTTTCTCTTGGGGATTTGTTTCTTTCCCTATTAAAGCTAAATTGCCCAGGAGAGCTAAAATGTAAATTGATTCAGGAAATTGATTTGAGTTTAGGAACAACTCAGCAAAAACAAGGGGGAATTGAGGAGGGAAAAGCTTCCTACTGGTACAGAAACTTTGCCAGATGATTTTATAACTGGAGCACCTTTATCATCTAACTACATGCCCAACAAGAACGGCATCAAAGGTTTTAAAAGTAGCACAGTCACCCCAGAGGGCTTTGGAGAGGGAAAAACCCTCAAACTTTATCTGAATACTCTCAGAAACATCATAGTCACAGAATGTGTGAGGTTGGAAGGAACTTTGGAGATCATCTAGCCTAACTCAGGGTCACCTAGATCACATTGCACAGGGACGCATTCAAGTAGATTTGGATTATCTCCAAAGAGATATTTTAAACTTTGAACTTTGACAATTTCATGTTAAGCCAATTCTGTTTATTTAAGGTGCCCAGACTTAAGCCTGGCGTGGAACAAAGGAGAAGAATATCCAGGAGGGATCTTGGAGCGTCCTGTGAAAGAGACAGCATCATTGTCACTGCTTCCTGCTCACCCATCTGAGGTGCATGAACTTTGCAATATAGTGGGGCTCTCCAGGTCTGCTCAGTGACTGTTCCTTCCTTTTACTTTTTAGGCCACCTGAAATGCATTTCAGAATTAAAGCAAAAGGCATTGACAAGCTATTTCAATTTAATTTATACAGGATATACACTTTAATAATGAAAACACCATTAATGGTGTGAGACGCTAACTCCGCCAGAAGTCCTGGAGAGCAGATAGAAGCTGAAACTGAATTACCTTCTTTCAGTTATGGATACATCCTGTGGAAAAGCCATAAGTGATAAAGAAAAATATTCCTATTGCACTAGGTATGCTATGTGTTCCAGGTATTGTTTAATACAATGTCTAGTAAACAACTCTTCCATAATGTTGAACCCACATTAAAATACAAAAAAAAATGAGGGCATAATTTTACATTAGCTTTAAGCTATAAAACTATGTATAAAAGATATTTCTATTATGCAATAGAAATAGAATATATTCTGCAACATTATTTCTAACAATAATCTTTGTTCAATATTGGCACAAGAAGTTCATTTCCATTTGTCTCTAGCATTCAAGTCCATATGAAAGCAGCAGTTTAAAAAACTTCTAATCACATACAAGTACTACACAGGGTTGAGTTTAAGTACCATTGCTCAGTTAGGAGGTGAAAATTATCAGTCTTTGCAGAAGATTATCTTAAGAAAGTGCTTAACATTAGCATCAGTATCATGCATGAGCTGTACATGCTCTGCTCTCATCAAAAAAAAAAGTTACTACAGTAGCAGAAATGAGAAACTTTACATCAGATCAAATAATATTTTAAAATCAGTATCCTTAAAATGGAGAGAAACTGTATAAAACAGCTTTCTACTCACAAAAAGAAATGTAGAATTCAAACTTTTATTTAGTTCCTTTAGCTTTCTTGCCTATGTATGTAAGCTTCATTACTGAGATCATAGTTATCTTCCTTTATTGAAAGTGCTTTTTCTTAGCACTTTTAGTTAGTCTGGATATTTAAAGCTACACTTATATCTATTAAAATGTGACTAAAAAGATTAGAATTTAAATTATAAGAATATTTATAAAAGTCTAATTCTGCCCAGGATATAGCTGGATCTTGGGAAGAAAAAAGAAAAAAGTAAATGGCTGAAAAATCACCTTTACTGATTATACCATGTTACACATTGTCTGGGGTTGGTAGAGATGCCCATTCCCTCCAATCAAGGCCAAATGAAGTGGTTAATGCAAAAATTTATTCTTGGATTCAGTGTCACACAGACTTCTAAATAGAGAGTCAATATTAAATTATCCATCTGCTAAAGCGTAATATTGCTCTATCCAATAGTCACAGGCTCCACATAATCATATAACATTTGATATGTTCAAATAGGAGGTCAGGTGATCTTCACTTTGTCTCCATTTCACAAAATATGTTTCACCTAGATATAATGTAATCTTGACAGTTTAAATTTTTCATGTTAGTCTTTTAAAATATCCATTAAATGTATATGTCAGGACTAGAAACAGTCAAAATGCTTTCAACAGGCTATTTACTAAAATTAAATCACGTGAGGTTTTAAAACTGTTATTATAGATAGTTCAGGAGAAGAGGGATGAGATGAATATGAAATAAAACTTACCAGAATAAAATATTTTCATTTCAGCTACTTCATTTAGATACATTCTCTTTTATATAATTTTGTTAGATTGCTTATAAAACACAAGAAAAAACATGTGCAATATTTTTGAATGTTAAGGTCAAAGTTTCCCTTGAGTTCTTTTTAACAGAGTACATTTTGAAAGATTTTTTTTAACTTAGTTTTAAAAACAAAATATGCAAAACATGAGAACATCAGAAGAATGCTACTCTAATTTGCTTTGTTTTCCAATTACAACACTTGGCAAATGTAGATGGGTATTTTTACCACTTTTATGTACTGGACTACTGTCTGAGACCAAAATGTCTTTCATAGCTTGAATTTTTTTACTTGAGGAGTAAATGTACCTATATACACCTAGGTGCTCCGTATATCTTATTATTGTGCAAGTGTAATTAGCATAAATTAATTTATATTTATGTTGCACACTTCAAGGTCCAAAGGCAATATGCATTTTTCTTAAACCTGTATTAAAAAGGTACAGAATATGATCACATTAAATGATACTCATGATTAGTGCCATTTCCTTTCACTCTCTCTGGGTTATGAATTCAAATTCCCTGCAAAGTGAAGAGACTCAGTTTTAATAAGAATCAATTAGATATTGTGAATGTTTAAACTGAAGGAAAGCAATGCTCATTGAATCAGCTCCAGTTTGTTACCCTGGAGGTGGCACCAGTTGATATAATTTTAAATGTGATTCATGCTGTTTAGACAGATGATATAAATATCTCAGAGAGACAAAGATAAATTAGTTTTATCCATCAAAACAGTCTAGCATCTAGGTTTCCGTTAATAATTAAATGGCTCTGTAAGATCCCTTACTTATTTTTAACTCGAAGATTTCTCATTTTTCTGAAGAACAAATATAATCAACTTTTATGTAGGAAGATCTTTTAATAGAATTAGTATTCTCTCCTTTTTCTAGAAGTTAACTGCTTGGTATATTACTTTCTCAGCATAGAGAAAGCTATGCCACATACTAAAAAATAAATCTGAGACAGGAATTATTCCTTTCCAGAAAAAAAAAGAAGGAAAAATAGCTTCATATACTTGACTATGTGAATACTTTAGAACTTGTAGGTAATCTGTTTAAACTATGAGGGGGAAAAAAGTAAGATTTATAAATCCAGTAAGTTCATGTTTATGTTACTGTAATCAAGAGCTAAAGTAGCTGAGTTTAAGTAAATGCTGTCTCCCTAACTGAGGCTGGTCAGTGTCAGTTCTAGGTTCCCTAACGTAGGGCAGCCTAGGCCACAGTATACCCAAGCTGGTTCCTTGACTGCATCTATGGCCCACAGTGTCCCATGAAATTTGTCCCTCTGAGCACAAAAACACTGATCAAAGTAGAGTTCTTGGATCTTGGTGGGTGGGTTAAGTATCTGCCATCTGGCTTCACTCAAAAAAAAAATACCCAAAAAAGAAATAAATAAAAGGAAATGTCACATTGTTTTCAGAAAAGTGACACGCAAATTTCTGGACTCCTATGCCTCCAAGGGCCTTGGCAGCAGTTCCTAGTTTCAACTAAAAAAATCAAAAGGTTCTTAGAGTAGTGTATGTGAAAATGAACCCATGAAAAAACAAGGGCCTCCCACAATGTCATACCCTGCGCGCACCAATAAATTGTAGGTCTTATTTTGTATCAGGGCTCTCCAGGCCCTTAGCTATAGACCTTGAGGACACACACTTCATGCTGTGTAGACCTTGAGGATACACACTTCATGCTGTCAGTCTCATGCACAGATAGTGACCTGAAAATGTAACATGCAGTGATGGTCATTTGAGAAAAGTTTGACAAGTTGGACTTCTCATTTTGGATGTGACAAATCACAGCTTTCTAACAAAACTCAGTCTCATTTGTGAATTCCAAGGCATGGCCATCACTAGTTCTCCTATCTACAAGTAGCAATAGTGAAAAGGGAAGGGAAAGGACAGGAAGGGAAATTCTTCAGCATTGGTACATGCTCCTAAAGACTTGGAGACACAGAGGTAAAACACTCTGAGGAAGAAATTCGCTAAATCCTACTCATTGTAGTAAAGTAACCATCTCTAAGTCTAGACCAGTAGAAGACAAGTTTCATGGGAAGAGCTGCTCCAAATTCATCACTGGTATTGGAAGAAAAAGCTACATTAAACCTTCATACCTTAGTCACTAAACTGAAGAAAGAGTCTTATCTAAAGACTACACAGAGTTTAAAAGTATTGAGAGTCAAAAAAAACAAAAAAAAAATTTTAGGGATAAAGTTATTTTATACACATAGAGTATTCAAAATTAACTCAGTACCAAACATTTAAAGGGCTGGAACACTCAGATTGCTAGCAGGAACATTTAATTTACTAGTTATTAAATTTTTAAATGGCATCTTAATCATCCCTGCAACAATCTTCCACTAGGCTTGGTGCATATTTTGTTCACATCTCAGAAAGAATCACCACTTCTGAAAGGAATCTCTGCAAATAAATTAGTGCAGTGCTCCCAACCAAAAGACTTTTATACACTGAGGAGTCTGTGATCCACAAAAAAGATTAACCAGAGAAGGCGAATCCCTGTGCTGTGCTGCACCCATCTGATGGCTTTCAGGCCTGTGCTATGGTGCACATAATCCTTGGTTAGAGGATAAATTTAGCCAGCTAATCCTAAAGGAAAAGTTTATAAGCGGCTTCCACTTGGTGCCTGATGATGATGCCACCTGCAGCTCACTGCCTTTTTCCAAAAGTGAAGCAGCATGTTCTTATGTGAGCATCCTGTTGCTTGGCAGTAGAAATGATGAGTAAAATTGTTCACTTCTAAGAAAATCTTGTAAAAGTTCTGAGGATCATAATCTGAGACGGCACAGCTTGAGGTATCCAGCAATTGAAGAATCCTAAAATTATCTACATGTCCCTTCTTCTGTTCTCATATTATCTTCAATAAAACATATTTTAATCAATACCTTATGGAGTCTGAGTGACTTTTTTACTAAGATCTATAATAAAGAGAATACAGATGCATTACAACTGCTCCCTAGCATTCTACAAAAATTAAAACTAAACTAAACTAAACTAAAATAAAATAAAATAAAACCCAGATGTTGTAAAGCTTGCAGTTTAGCAGCTAGTCAAACAAGTTGACAGTAAATGTCAGATGCCTAAATATTGCAAATAAGCAAGTTAGCTGAGTAAGATGGTTCAAAAGAGAACAAAAATGAGTCTTAGATATTATTCACAGCATAGTAAACCAAAATAAAAGTCAAAATGGCAAACCTGACACACTTTGTACATGAGCTGCCCAAAGAAGAACCTATGCCTAATTCAAACATAATCATTGCACAAAGACTGTTTTATGACTATATAGTCACCTTTGAGTCAGAAACAACTAAATATCTGATAAAACTCCTTTGGATGGTGAGATGGAGCTGAGAACAGGAGACACATACCAATAAGACAACTACTAACTTCCTACAGTGGTTACACATAATTGAAATTTATTAGTAGCTTTAGTAGCAAATTGTCATTGCTCACTAATTGTTCATAAGGAATGACAGACTAATGTACTGAGAATTTTTTTTCAAATGAAGGATCTCTCAAAAGATATCCTTTCTTATTTGAACTAAATATATTTAGTGTTCTCTATTCAGAGATTAAATTTTAATGCAGCTTTCAAACTTTTTTATATCATTTTTTCCATAAATTCTCCATACTTCTCCATTTCAGGATAAGTATAGGTAGTGAATTGGAACAGATAACAATTTTTACTTAATGGTATTTTTACATATGTAGCAAATTATGTATTGTGCATTCTTCCTCCAGCTTTTGTTAAAAAGCTCAGTTTAAAAAAAGGACTTTGTGGGTGTGCTTAACAGAGCAGCATGCCAGCAAGAAAGTATAAACAAAGCTAATGAGTTTCCTCAGATTTGAATCAAAAACAAATTTTTCAATCTTTCCTTAACTGGGAAAGTTCTCAAGTATTTATGAATCTCTTGGAGCTGAGAACATAAAAAAATCATTATCTGTCTCCTTCAGACTTGTATCTGATAGTAAGTCTGATTCCTCTCCTGCAAAACAATGCAGGTGCACAAAACAATGCAAGTGCATTTGTATATTGAAACAAATACTATAAACAGGACAAAACAGTTCCATAGCTTGTCACTGCATAGATTCAAATTGTTAAATACCGGCTCATAAGCCCAGAAATGGAGTCAGTAACCTCTCCAAAACTTCTCAGCACAGGAGGGGAAATGATTACTAAAGGAAAAGATGTGTAAAACGAGGTTATTCAAGCATGTGCAGGACTACAGTAAGGTTTAAAAACAAGTAGAGCAATTGCAATTGCCCAATGTCGGGGAAAAAAGCTACATTAAATTCCCATTGTAAAAAGTGAAATTGGACCACCAAGAGCACCAACAGGGGCATACCCCAGAGTTCCAGTGCAGCCTTTTAGTCAGATGTGAAATATAATTCTCAGAACATTAAATTATGCTCACATTTATCCAGTTCTTTCAGCACTTCCAAACATTTAGCAAATGCTTTGCATGATTTATTTTGGCTACACTCCTTCTCCATATATTGGTAGGTATTACGGGGGTTTTTCTGCCCTTGCTTTTTGAACATTAATCACTTTTTAATATAGCCTGATTTTTTTCACTATGCTTTTAGAAAAGACAGATATTCGGGAACTATTAACCTGTTCTGAGTCTGCAGATGTTTTAATTTTTAGAAAATTCTATCATTCAGCAAAAGAGACTGATCTTTTTTCCTAGAATCTGCCTCAGGTTGTTACTTTACTTACCCAGTGCAGCCAAGCCACCTGCAGCTCTCCTCCAATTCTCTCAGTCTCCAAAATACAGACTTGCCAATTTAGCAAGTTTTGCACCGAGGAAACTGAAATAGAATGTACTTCCAAAAACAGACTGCATGGTAGTTGGGAAATCTTATGCGTAACTGAAAAGACATAGGAGGCTCAACTATATTGCTATTGCAGTCAATATTCCGAAAAGGTCAGGTCTAGATCTGCAGCATCCTGACTTCTAAAAATGTTCTAAATCGAATGACTTGATTCTGTCAGCTTTTAATTTCAGCAGAGAGTTAAGAAAATGGAATAACAGGAGGATCAGTGAAAAGATAGCAGAAATGAGGTGTTCAAGACAGGAGTCTTTAACAAATCACTATACATTCTTTGCAAACAGAATAACACAGGAAAGTAGGGTATTAAAAATATTTAAAATAAACTTTTTTCAGATATTTATTGGGAGAGGATTATGAAGCACTTTAGATTAGCATGAAGCTGTGTATTATTAATTTGTATAAGGCCTTTGGATTCCTCCTACAGAAGAGAAGGCACATGAGTTCTTTCCTTAAAAGCTGGATTCCCTTAAGCTCTTTTGTAGTTAAAGGCAGAGAGTCTGCTCCACGGCATGATAGCATTTGCCTCTGTCCTGTAATAGGCCCGATTTTCTGGGACAAAAAGTGTCACTTTCCTTGTTATACTGGGGTGTACATTATTCTTGTCTTGCACATCCCTAGATATTTTTCCAGTGCACATTTTACCCGTTTTAGAAGATTAGAAAATGCATATGTTTTGTCAAATATATATTAGAACTTGTCTTCTTCACTCATCTGCTAAAAATACTTTAAAAGTAAATTGTTCACGGCTTCTTAAAGGTCTGGATAATCCATTCTAAAAACCAAAGATGATAACAAAGTTGCTAACTTAAGTCCTGCAGTTGCATTGCCAAAACTGGATAGGTGAATATATTCAAACTTTTCTGTAAAAGGCAAATTCAGACAATGTAGTGAGAGAAAAAAACAACATAAAACATTTTCTGAGTAAATACTTATTTACTCAGAATATTATTTATTCTTTTCATTGGATAATTTGAAAAGCAGAATGAAAAACAACTTGATTAGGGATATAGGGGGAAAATAACTGGCAAGAAGGAGCAGGATTCCAACTGAAATAGTTTTCACAGAGTACCATCCTCTTAAACAAAGAGTAATCAGCACAGTATTCTAAGGTTTTTAAAATATCAGAAACTGCAATTCATGGCAAACTGAGGTTAATTCTATTTTTATTCCTTGGTTTTAAATAAAGCAGAGAAATATCTATGACATAGTGAATAAAAGGTGAAGAGATTGTTTTATTTGCTGTTAATTCATTTTGTTTCAGAGCCCTAAGAAGAGTATTTCTAAGTGTGGGTGGTATAATTAAACTAATCAGTTGCTTTATGTTTTTATTCTCGTTGACGCACATTTAACTGCACAGCAATAAATCCCCGAGGGAAAAAAAAACCAACAACTGAATGGCATTTTCCATTATACAAAGCACAGGGAAAAGTATACCTCAAAGTTCTAAATTATATCAAGTGGAGTCTTGAATTCTTTCCCAAATACTAATATAGTTCTAATATCCTATCATCTGAGCATTTTGCAATGTATCATTAGGGGTTTTGTATGTACACTCACAGCCCAAAAGCACAGGAAAAAATCTCACCCACACTCCCACACCTTACAGAAAGGGAATAAAATATGGTGGAAAATGTGGAAAAAAATAAATTGAGCTGATCTGCCTAAGCTTATAACAGAGCATAAGAGAGGCAGTCTTGTCCTTATATATTGCTTTGTGTATTGGCGTTTTGCATCAGGTGGATGGGGAAGAATGGAAGAAAACATGCAGAACAAACTCTGAAAGTAGAGAATAAAATTGAATATCTTGGCCATGGAAGTCAATGTCAACTGTCATATCATTTTAACAGAGGTCTCTTTTCAATCCCCAGTCTGATAATGCTGCTCATCATACAGAAGCTCTGTTATCTACTGAAATGGCCAAAATATTTTCAAAACTCCAATCATAGCAATGGAAAGGAAAGCTGTTCTAAGAAAGGATACGTCATAGCGTCACCCAAAAATGGATCACAGTCAATTTTGGAAAGAAAAAATTCCTAAAAATGTTCCATGATGATCAGTGAAAAGCAAGAGCGAAAAAAGCTCTTTCAAATCAGAGATTTGAATAATAAACAAGACTTTTATTGTCTTGTAAATCTGAACTGGAGATGAAGACAATTCATATTTTAAGGGAAAAAATGGAAACAAAAAATTGGGTCAAACAGCTAAAGAAATTTCATCAGGGTGGCTTGATAATAGAAAAGTATTTCTTCCTCTCTCTTTAATCTCTCACTCACACACTTCAGAAATGTTTCTAGGAGGAAATGCAGGAGTAGAAGATCTAGAAAATCTAGACGTTAGCCAGCAAGGAAAGTACAAAAATGCAGAATAAAAACAAAGCATTTCTTTTTCTTCCTACGCAGATGCACTAATAGGAACTCTAACACAAAGGTTATTACACTCATAATTCTTCTGTTCATGCTGGTTATTCATGCCTTTTCGAGCGTGACATAATCACAGACTCATCTAGTTACAGCAAGACCTTGGCTAGTCCAAAAATTAAATGATTATTAATAGAGTTCTAAAGAAAAGGCTAGAAAAAGAGAAGCCAACTTGGAAAAAAATAAAAAAAGAACATACTAGATATTATGGAAAGAATAATGAAATTATTCAATGTTAAAATCACATTTTGAAAGACAAATGACAAAAATCCAAGCTTCTCCTCCTGCTAGTGTGAGCGCTTTTTTTCCTCCTTCAGAGTTTTTCAAATGTATAACCCTAGCAATTTTCATACTCTGTAGAAAATCAATTATCACAGAAATTAATAATGTCTGCTTATTATGGATAAGCTACTTGTTCTAGGAAGTAGATCAATTGGAAAGATAGATTAGACAAGGTCAACAAATTCTTGTCAACACTGTGAAACCTATGAATATGGATAAGTTAGTATAAGCCTGATTATGATGGCTTAGAGCAACAAATGCAAGTGAATGGCAGATCAATACAATTACTTTGCAAAGAGTGCTTAAAATGCTAAAATCTCCAAGGAACATACTTCTCCTCAAGTATTTAATATCTATAGTCAATGTTTCTCATAAGGAAAAAAAAATAGAAAAGCATAGGCTTGAAGAACATAAAGAATTAGACAAGAAAATAAAAATAGAAAATAAAAGTTGAACTTGCTGTATGTGCATAGGGACAATGGTTGTTTAGGTAAGCAAAGAGCAGAAGAAAATATGGTATCTGTGAGGAACCTAGAAGCTAAGAAATGAGAAACAGCAGAGTCCAAGAGAGCAAAAGAAAAACATACTGGCATCCAAAAATAGAAAATACTAGGGTACAACATGGTGTACAGAGAACAAATCGAGTCTACAGGAACAACTGAAAACAAACAAAAGAACACAAAACAAAAAGGGAAGAATAGAAAAGAAAGAGAAGTCTTAAAGCACATACTCAAAATACAAAAGGAAATGAAAGGAAGAGGAAGAAAATAGAGGCCTGGGGAGAAAAAAAAAAAAGGCAAAAAAAAATCATAATAAATAAATAAATAGCAGTTTACCAGAAGGAGATAGCCTTGTCAGTCATAAGGATGACATGCCACCACTTCAGGCCAATTCTGGTTTTGCAGAAAATATTCCCAAATGACATGCAATTTCCCTAGAGGAAAATGCACTTATAAAAATAAGAATTAACAAACCAATAGAGGAACTCTTTAATTTTCTTGCCATTAGTTCAAATTTACATTTCCTGCAAAGAATGTTGGAATGCCAATCACTGAGCAAAATGGAATCTTATTTATATTACAGCTGCCAATCAAAGCTACAAAATGTGCATAACTGGAACCTCTGATAAATAGCTGTAATATAATTCAAAGTCAGAAAAATGAGTTTGTCCATAGTTGAATATAGAATATTTTATTCCTGAATTGAATATAAATTGGTCAGCCATTTTCTGTTGCCAACATTTTTAAGTAAAAGTGTGTATGATAAAGTGTGACATGTTCAATAAAAGAAAATGTATTTTCATGATCTCTGAGAATCCTGCTTCGTTTAGTCCCAGCTAGGCAGCTGATATTTTAGAAAATCTGGAAAGGCCTTGAGGTCAGAAAAGGAGAACATCTAAATCCCCACACATGTTTCTAATTACTTCTAGATTACCCAGCCAAATCCAGAAATATTCAAGCACAATCTTTTCTCATATTGAAAGACTGATTATTACCTAGTGTGTTTATGTTCGTTTAGGAATACACTTTAAACATATATTCCCATGGCCTCTCCAGTCCTCAAAATCCATCATTAATTTTTCATTTCAGTGTCCGCAGCATACAAAACAGCAGAAGTAAACATTGAACGAATTCAAAATATTAACTAAATTTCTCTGCTATATCCTCTCTTCTTTTGATATCTTGCTCTTCCAACAGGTATGCTGAATTTCAAAACCCAAATTGTATGCAATACCAAGAAATTTCTGTGCATTTTCCTAATTCCTATTGATATCAGTGAGGGTGAAGAGTTCTCAGTATTTTCTAGTAAAAAAAAAAAAAACAACTTAAATTATTTTTTTTTTCTTCATGAACTTGACAGCCTACAGAATCAGCAGGGTTTTCATGTTTTGTAGGCAATAATTATTAGGTAGAAGAACCTTCAAAATATATCCTAGGCAAACTGTGTTGGAAGCATTTTAGTATTCATATTAGTTAAACTACCAGATAGTAATAGATGACTTTTAAGTGCTACGTTGGTGCTAGGCACTTTGCCACGCTTCGTCCTATTCCCTGCACACTCAAAAGAAGTCCCTAAGTTGCTCCAAGCTTCAAGTGCACAGGAAATATATCTGCTCTTCAGAATGTCTTAGGTCATAACATTTTTGGCACCCAAAGAGTATATGCAATCTCTTGCATATACCATAGTTGGAAATATCTACAGATAAAAAGTGTGAGGATGCTTGTTTGTTGAGGGATTGTTTTTTTTTTCTCTCCAGCTGCCTGAGTTCAGGGATGAATGCAACCCCCAAAGGCAAAGTTTCATTAAATATTAGCAAAAATATATTTTAAAAAATGCACTTAGAATGAAAAGACAAAACACAAACCTGAATGCCAAGGAAACCACACCAAATGTAAAAGCATTTACAAGGTCAGTCTGCAAAGCAGAAAATCGGTAATACAGAAATATGGCTCACCAAGTACAAAGGTTTATTAAAGGTCTGACAGAAGATAAATTCAGGTGAAAAATAATATCTGTTAATGAAAACCAAAGAGTTTGACTGTGGAAAACATCAGGATAAAGAGTGTTAATAAGCAAGAGAGGTTTTATTGATTGTAAAATGAGAATGTTAAAGTATTTTAAGACATAGGTAGCTGAAAGAAAGATCTGGAAAACACTTGTAACTAAAGGGAATGTAAAATAGTATTAAGTAAATGTCACCTCGATGGACCAGGTGGTCTGTATAATTTCTTACAGTTAGGTAGGTAGACAAAGAGTGCCTGTTAACTCTAAGATTTAAGTTGTTCAGTGATGGTATTGCAAGATTTAGGGGAAACACATACACTGATATTTGTGAGTCTAGTTAAAAAAGAGGCTAGAATAGATGGCGGAGAAAAAAAGCTGGGGATGGAACTGGACATAATCTAGGTGGTATTGCTTTAGGACTACTGTCTTACAGGTTTATTAGAAAGAGTTTTGGTTTTGTCTTTGATACTCAACTTTTTACCAGGATTATCACATGAAAACCAGTATAATAAATCATATGCTTTGAAAGCATTTAAATTAAGTTTATTGCCCCAAATAATGCTGTGACATTTTCCTTGCATTTGAAAGCTGGTAGCTTCAATTATGATCTAGAACTCAAACTCAGGACTTTGAACTGAATGCTTTTTGTTCACCTATATAGTTTAGAATTATTGTCACTATCAAAGTACCTTGAGTTTTCTGAAGTAAAAAATAAATCAGAAGAATATATAATCAAAAAATCTTTACTTAAAAAAGTAAGGTCTAGTAGAAAGAAGGGAGTTTTTAAAATTTCCTGCTTTAAACTTTAATGTTTAATATCTGCTTTTCAATTTTTCTATGTCTTCAAGAAGGAAAAGTTTTTAAGAAGCACTAAATGTTATATATTACTTTTGTGTCATTGTACAATTCAAAAAAGTGTTAACAAAATACATTTTTTCTTATTTTTCAGCGATTTTTCAGAAGATTGCTTTCTACATATATATATAAGTATATATATGTGTGTGTGTGAATGTATATATATATCTTTGAAAATTTATTTTTAAGAGATTCTCGTTCTTCTTTCTCTACACTCCTGGAATAAAAATCCATTAACAGCTTAGGAATTTCTGATTCTGTTCAAAAAAATGTTCATATCTAGGAGAATTACTGGAATTAGAAATAGTCTTAATACTTCAGGGACACACGTGTAGCACAGACCTAAACCAACAATTTCCAGCTAGCCCTTTTCTCCTGCTTTGATTGAGAAGTATATGACAATATTATTCAGTCTAAAATATAGAAAATAAGTGAAAGAACAACTGGAAAGAGTGTTGGGTTCCTGTGAAAATAATATAGCAATACATTATAGGTTAATTTCTTTTTTTCTCTCTTTCTTTCTTTACAATATTTCGCAAATCATGCACGTCTTCTTAATCCTTCCAGTTTCCATCTGTCTTTCTGGAACATAGACTGTTATTCCCATCAACAGGTGATTTTAGGGACAATTCCATGCTATTATCCCAAATACTGAAATGCAATAACATTCCTGAAAAACTTTCTTTGCTTTTTTGCTATGTGAATTACACTGGGTCATATGCAAAAGACATACATGGAGACCAGGTTAATGTAATGGTATCTCCCTAATGCTAGTAATAGCTGACAGTAGAATATCAATGCAAATTATACTATGCAGTTCATCCTCATGTGACTGGTGTTTTTGTATTGAGACTATGAAATTCATCAATAGGACAATTCTTTCAATTCACTTTTCACCAGTATTTTTCATTTACTTCAAAAGGAATTAAAGTAAGCCCTAAATTTGAAATTGCTCTTTCTCTATTTTAATCTTTTGAAGTATCTCCAGACCTTCCAGCATTAATATATAGCAGGTCAGGTTGGTTTAGATTGGCTTACACAGAGGAATGTGTGTGGGTGTAAGAAATGTGAAACCTATTTTCTTTCTGTAATAATACATTGATATTTTTCATACTGCAAACGGTAGAATGCTGCAAGTATTGTTCTGGATCCCCTGTTTGTTTCAAATTCATCTGAAGGTGTGAGATTAAGGTGCAGCAACCAACAACTTCATAGAAAAGCCACATACTATATTTGTAGCCAAGTACTGACTCAGCTCTTAAGCAAGTATAATCTCTTCTGCATATTATAAATTGAATCAGTATCTATTTTCCCTCCACTGCTTCATAGTCAGAATTTCTCCCTTTTCTTGCTTCTGGAGTTAATGTAACAACAGGAGCAAAAATACTTCTAAACATATTGTCCTGCTTTGTAAGAAGGAAACACCAAAACGTAAGTGCCTTGAAGAAAGCTGAAAAGCAAGCGGAAAGTCTGCATGATCTACAGCTGAGCTCAACACAGACAACTGTGTCCACAGTTAACATTTAGGTATGAAGTCAATGGGAGGTTATAGTTCCAATACCATGGGTTTAATTTCCACTAAAACCTGTCAAACATGGTCTTGGTTAAATTGAAGGCTGGGATTTCTTCCTAAATACTTTGTGTCAGCCATAGTGCCAACACGTTCTGTCCTGCTCCTCTAACCCATTCTCTGTGAAACAGAGGAAAAGGAAGAAGCACTGTAAGGAAAAAAAATAATGTTATTTTCAGTAGCAATTCCACACTAATTTCACCAGTACAAGATAAAAACATCTCACAGAATATTAGTTTCAAATTTCAGTCTCAAGACAAACCTTATCTGATAGTATGAAACTGCCATGGGCATTAATGCTTAGTAATGTCACAGGCAACCATAAGAAAGAGAGGACAGAAGAGTCTGTATTTTCAGCTGTAGAATTTAAAGATTTTTTTTGTCTTAAAGGAAAATATGAGAGGTCAGTATGACTTTTACATCAGTTTAAAAAAACAGATAGAGGTCAGTCCAAAACAATTTGACTAGGAATCTGAGTATGGCACTAAGAATAAATTATTTTTAATGTATTTTTTGTATGGATCAGTTGTGGATACAACTGTCTACTGTAGTCACAAGTCATCCTTTGCCATTGATCTAGCAAGCACACAAATGAATCTAAGGTTTGATATGATTCTTCATTGTTTTTCTCCGATTTTTAGCAACACTGCACAGTTTCAAAAATATTTTATTTTTCTTAGCATTGAACAACCCATCATGTCACAGAAATCAGGTAAATCCAATAATATGCATTTTTGTTAGACAAATTGCTCCATCAAAGCAAGTCTGGATTACTTATGCATTTATCTGTACTCATTTTTATTTTGCTTTGTTAATACTTGATTGATATTTTGGTCTATATTTATTTTACTAAACTTTTATTTAATTGCAGAATGATTTTTAGGTAGCTTATCTAATTATTTTGAATAGCATATTTTGCAGAAGCATCTGAATAACATCTGTGAGGAAATGGACATTTTATAAGAGGTTTTGTGGAAGCCGAAGCCCTGGTAGAAGGTCACAAAGTACCTAACAGGTAAAGGCTGTGCTTGAAATCATGACTCAAACCCTGCCCCACTTATCTATCTGTTAAGTATTACTTTCTGATTTAGCCTCTGTCTCTGTTTCTCTCTGAAAAATGACCTCATACGTGAGCTTCTTATGTCCTGTATGATTTTAGAAACTTCATTGCTCCCTTGAATGAACAACAGTAAAGACAGTAAGCTGGAAACCTGGTTCTTCTGGTGTGTATGCAGGGAATACTCCTCTTTGCATGGTGTTTGTAGACTTTGAGTGCTACAATTCTCCAACTATTATTTTTTCAATATGACTTTGGTGCAATTAAAATTGGAAAAGGTTAACAAATGGAAATTTTCAATTCTAGATATTCTAAGATGAGCCAATATTTCAACAATCCAAATATTTTACTTAAAAAATACATCTGATTCAAAAATTGTTCTTGTTTTACTTTATAATTTTTCACTGATAATGAATTATATGTAGCTCTGCTTTGTTAGTTCTCTTGCAGATATTAAAATAAATCACCCAGCTTTCTGTGGAACTACATTGTATTACCCCTTGCTGACACTAAATTGAAACATACAATAAGTAAAATATTCTCCCCTGCAGTCTTTATATTATACTATGATAGTATACTACGGCATGCTCCCATCTCAGCAATCTGGTATCAGCGGATATTTCTCTAATAGTCTAAAAATTTACATCCTGACTAATGATGAAAATGATGAGTTAAATGTTCAAAAATTATTTAAAAGTGCAGCACTGCATTAATTTTCTCCTCGTATTTTAAAAATATGGAGGATATGCCAATGAGGAATTTAAGAGCAATTAGTAAGGTAGACCATACAGATCTGTGAGTGTCAATTTTCTGTAGTTTATCCTCCATGCTATTTGTGCTGCAGGGTAAAAAGAGTTACATTTCTCCACCTAACGTTAATTCATGTGCTTGCCTCATTTCACCTAGGCTGTAAAACCTTTCTCAGTGGAAACATAATATAATTATTGACTAAATTCTGCACTTTGTAGTTAATGTATGAGCTCTTTATTAAATACAGCAGTAGAAACATTCATTCATAGTAGGATACAAATATTTGAGCACACAGTCTCTCATTAAAACAAAAAGTATATAGAGCCCTCTCATCAGAAAACCTACTAGATCAATTAATATTTGCTACATTTAAAAAATCCAAACCAAATAATTCATTTCTGTAAAGAATCCATGAAGAAAAATGTATTAGTAGCAGCAAGTTCAGTGTACAAACTTGAAGAGCTGTGCAACATAGCAGCACACACATCATTCTTTTTTCATTGGGTCTTTCATCCTAGCATGTTCTTAGGTTCACACTTTTTAAAAAGAAAAATAACACCCATAATTTTCAGCATGATGTCATTATGAAAGACAGTTACATATATCTTAAAATATACAGAAACCTACATGGGTTTTTTGTACGGTATTGAAAGAAGGCATAATAAAAACTCCATCCAAGCAAAAGATGATATCTTTCAAAGGTGAAAAAAATCAAAATCAATATCTGCAAAGAGAAATACTGAAGGTTCAGTGTAAGTTAATTACAGGAAATATGTAAGCAAGATTGTGATATACAATTAGGAGATACAAGTAGAATTCTACAAAGACATTTTAAAGCCACTTTTCAAAAGTCATCTTCACTTTGACTGTCATATTCTCCATTTGAGAAAATCAAGATGAGTTTAATAACTTCAGAAAAAAAAAGTTTTATCCTAACCTACTTTCAGCTTACAAAGAGTTAGTGTAGAATGAATTAATTCATCATCACTATTGATTTATACTGAAGTACCTATGCCCAGAAGAGGCACAGACATTTTTTAAAATATGAAAATTGGCCTAAAAAGGCAAAAGTAGCATAAAGGTATTTGTCCAGTGTTTTAAAAAGAGATGGAAGTAAATTAGTGCTGCACTTCATTGCCTTGCCAGTGCTTTTTGCAGCAGTTAAGATAAGGTTTTGGTGATTTTGATAGCACCACAGGGAACATATTTTGACATGCCTAAAATGCTCTTGAATAATTGCTCCAATGTATTACGACTAAAAGTATTCAAAAAACAGCTACACACGGTCTGAAAGGGTATCCTTTCAAAATCTGAATATGTCAGCCCCTGCTCCAGCATAGCATATCTTTTTATAGATAGTTCACTAACAAAGCAGCATAGTGCATGTTTATATACATAAAGTGATGGAAGTGCTGCCAAGTTTAAGACTATTCAGACAGGTCATCTTTAAATTAATAATCTGATTTCATTTTAGAGGCTGATCAGCTTCAATAGGCAAAAACGAATTTCCTTTTTATAAAAATGGAATGAAGCGTCTGAATCAACACAAAATTTTGTCCATATTCCCTGATTTTTATTACCCAAATCTTCAAATATCTTAGTTTATAAATTCTGTTTCCTATTCAGTAGTTTTATCCACAGGCAACCTGTGATTTTGGACAATCAGATGATCAGACTGTGCGCCAGAAAGCCTTGATATACCTGAGACCCCTGCATGTGATGTACATCCAAGCTGGAGCAGTGGGTGGAGGAAGAGAGATTAAAGTTCACTGAGCCTGACTGGATGATGGCCCCACTATATTGAATTACCTGAAAAATTATATGAACATGAAACTGCCTCAAAATCTTATCATCTTATTAATATCAGACCTCATCAACTGGTCTTGGCTTATGAGGCAGAAATTGCATTAGAAGAGATTAACATTGCCTTTGGGGCTTGTCAAATTTATTCTATCAAACTGATGTGAAACAAATAACCCTATTTAATTCATATTTATGAATGGGACAAAGAGATCAACATTTAAATATCCAATGAGATTATTTTACTCAGCTATTGTCTCGGGAAAAGAAAATCCTCTATAGAATTTACAATAATAAAAAGCTGTGAAATAAGCACAACTTGAAAAGACATAGTCATGTCTCACTATGAGTAGGCCTGATTTTTAAAAGCAAGCATAAGGCATCCACCTCTCAGTGTTTTTCCATGTAACAGAACAGTGCTGATGCACAGAAAAAAAAGTTTAGAGTATTGTGTTCCCAATGCTTTGAAAGTATATCTGTTCCTCATAAAATACATGAAAAATAAAAAGAAATAAAGCATAGCCAATGAGAGAAAGGAATCTATATGAAGCAAAATAAACAGTTACCATAAAGAAATGACGCTGAATTTTAGTGTTCTTCATCTAGCCAAAGGATGTAGGCACACACTGGAGTAATTTGAAAGCAGATTCAGATTAGTAATTGTTTAGTATGAACTCCTGAGTGGCTTGCAAAGCAAAAATAGAGATGGTTGTTAAAAGACTTAATAAAAGATAACATTCTACAGTAAGAATTTTGTATCAACCGGTATTTTTGAACTAATGTTAAAAGCAGCCGCCTTGACAAATATTTTTTTCTGTAAAAGCAAAAAGCAAAACCACCCAGCCATTTCTAAGACCAAAGTGTAATTATCAGCCATTTAACCTGATAGTTTGCACACACTTTTACAGCAAAAATAAAGGCTAACATAGCTGCTTTTAAATTTTCAGTTGGAAAAGACTATTTCTCTTTTAATAAAATCAGTTTATTAACACCAGCATAGTAGAGACTTGGATTTCTGTGTGTTCAGAGTCTTAACATATAATTAGATACTTTTATCTATAATACGTGAAAGCACTCTATAAATTGGTAAATAATCTATTGAGAGGGTAGTTGGTGGGAAAATATTAGCAGATTATCGTAGTCTGCTGTGTTGAAAATGCATGAACATATTCGTTCTCTGTTGTCAGCATGCAGAGTTAATGATGTTAGTGACAAAACTTTGTATATTTTGCAGGTATTGTATAATGTCATGACGCTTATTCTTGATCAGTTTTATGCAAAGCATTGCTATAAGAACTTCTCCAGATCCAGTCATTTATTTCTCCTGAAAAGCTATATTACTTTCTTAGCGGAAAGGATGCTTTGAGAAATGTTGCCATATATACTGGGGCTTTCTCTCATGTCTTGCTATATGCAATTGAAGAAACTTACACACAATATGCTGAAATATATTTTGTGCAAATACTGTGAGAGCATAATGCTTTACAGGGCAGTAAGTATCATGGCTATCAATGTATCAGTGTTTGGACAACAGCCAGCATCATCTTGACTGGGATTTTCAGCTGTTTTATTTACCAAGTACTACATGAAAACGTAAGAGGAATATTTTTATTTTTAATTTAAGTGAACAATTTATATTGCCTCCAAATTCTTTTCTCTGTCATCTGTGCTCTTTCTGTGCAAAACTGCCAGCACATAAATACTCCGTAAAATGCTTAAAGCCTTTTAATTATATGCCTTTATCCCAACCAAATCATCAGAAGAAAATGGCACTAAGGAAAACATGTCAAACTTCCAAGAAAAGCCAAATCATGTGGCGAATCAGAAGACAATTTTGAAGTTTGCAATGCATTTGTCTGCAGGACCTGCCAAATAACCAGATGCTTCTGCTACATTAAGACACCCAGAGCGCGGCATAGGAGTCCTACCAGAGATAACTACCATACAAAATTAACAACTAAAGCTTAATTTAGGGAAAGAAGTTAATTGCAGATCATGCATTCACCAACTGTTGTCAAAGAAGTTTAGAATAATTATGAGGGAAAAAAATAAGAAACATCTAATTCATAAGTTCATCGCTAATTTGTTGTAACTACTGCAATCCTACACAAAACAATTGAAACTTGAGTCCATTTCTGCACGATTTTAATAAAGATTTCTAAGATGATTCATAAAGATAACTAACACAAGTTCACCAGTGTTTCTGCAGAGTTACATGATGTTTGTATTAACTCTAGATCATAACATTTTGCATATTAAAAGTAGCAAAGTAATTAAGGGGATGATGACACAGTATATGACTTTATAGCTCTTTAAAGCTCTAACATTAATGTGAATTGTTTGACAGAAAACTTTACTACAGAAATACTAGCTGGAACAAAATTATCAGTATAGTACTTAAAAATTTATTTTTCTCTATAGTGAAATAACAGAGGGATGTATTAGGAAAATTAAAACTTTTAATGATCATTGATGAGTTGTGCTAATGCAATCCTTTCGGTGTTCTATGGAGCAATACATGTATTTTGTTGACAAGATATAACCAATAATATTAATACAATGTAAATTCTAGTTTGAATTCTTACATCTCTACAAAGAAAATGTTGATTATGAAGACAGGCTGCTCAGGGAAGTGAGTGGTGGAGTCACCATGCCTCGTAGTGTTCAAGAAATGTGAAGATGAAGTAGTTAGGGACATACTTTAACAGGTATGGTGTTGAGGGGCTTATGGTTAGACTTGACGATCTTGAAAGTCTTTTCCAACCATAATGATTCTAGGAAACAAAAACATGCATGGTATCCACAAAACATAAGCTAAATCATGTTTCTTATTTCATTTGTGGCTTTGACGATTTATTCAGCTAAGATAAATAACAATGTCAGATGTACCAAGTTAGCAGAAATGGGCTAACAAATTTGTGCATTCAGAGATAGCATGAAGATACATAGACTTCCTTTCAGTAACTTAGAAGTTTTTTTCATGTTCCATCACCGCTAAAAAGATGATCTCAGATAACAGTATTCCAGTAATGCCTGTTTGAGAAATTTTGTGCAATCTTTCTCCCCCACCTCCTCAAACAGACATCCTTTCTGCTAACTATTCCAAGCACAGAAATATTGCCAAGCTTAAAAAAAAAAAAAAAAAAACAGAGAATTCTTGACAAGGGTTTTAGTAAAACTCTTTCCTTATCCAGCTGCCCTAGAAGTGCTGTTCTTTAGAACAAGAAAAAAAGTCTATAAAATGGGATCTAGATTTTTCCCAGCATCTCCATTGATTTGTGCATAATAATCACCGCTCCAGTCCTATAGAACAGACTTTGTTCAGGTGCAACAACCCAATAGCCATTTAGCTATGTAGTCATCTGGGCTCTTACGAAGTATTTACTCATTTTGTTTAAGCAGTTCTTAGTCTTTTTCAGCATCAGCTTTTAGCTTTCTTTGTGAGGTTTCACCCTCCACATCAACGTCATCTGGCTTGATCTCCAAACTTGCTAGCACATAAAAAATGGAAATCATGATAAAAAAAAATATTGCAAATCTTCTTTCTAGAAATTAGAAATGCTATTTGGACCAGTATATAATTCCATTTCCAATTCCAATTCCAACACCACATTTGTAACCAGGTAGGGCTCTGACACCACCTCTTGGTGAAGATGCACCTGGAGTGAACTTTACAACACACTCTTTTTTTTCTTCTCATTGCAGACCACAATCTCCAGGAACACTTAAAGACAAAGCTGGCATACATGAATCCAGCAGGAGGAACATACAATATCATAATCTTTCAAGAGCAAATTACAGTATTTATTTTCTCCTCTCTCTGGCTGGACCATGAACTGTCATTCCATTTGTCTGTATTAGAAGCAACCAGTCTGCAGGAAGCAATTGTTTTCTATCATTGTACCAAATATCTTCCCAGACTCTGCTCACTTTCCCTCATTCTTTTTAACTACCTTACAACTTCACAAATTGTTTTTATAACATATCACTTTTATTTCCCTCCCTAGGCTGTCCTTTGACAAAAGACTTCTATTAACAAATATTACTTAGACTTAGGTTTATTTTTTGATCTTACACACTGTTTCACATTTAAGTGGATTGAATAGAACTTGGCATCTACTAAGCCATCTATTTATCAAAATCCTCCTATAGTCTCTCAGATTGCTTGATTTTTCAATGTTTTAAGTGTTATAAAAATAGAAAATGCATTCATTAGTCTTCTCAAAATAATTAAAATGCATAACAAAAACCACTGAGGAATAAACAAATTTATTCATGAAACAATGAACTTTTCCTCGGGCTGATGTTGTAAAGCTACTTTCACTTTTTAAAGGGAGTACATTTAGTAGATTCACAGGTTCATAGACCAGTCAAGACTTTTAAGTCAGAGGTAGCTGCCCATTCACCTAGATTATGAATTTATTTTTTAATAAAGACTCGGCTCACCTGAGGTTACCTAGTCTTGGCATCTACATCTGGAGCCAATTTAAAATAGAAAAGTGGTGTTCCTCTGCAGAAAAATAAAAAATTACAAAAACAGTAGGTCTTTTTGAACTGTGTGACACTTTCTCCATTAAAAAGCATGTATTTATGTTCCAGTGTTCAACTGCAGTTATCTCTTAATCTAGATGAGAAGTTATGGGGTATTTTGCCTTTTTTTAAATAATAGGAATACATTTAATATCAAACAAATCATGTCTTAATCATTTAAATAAATTGGGATTGCTTCATGGAATCAGTCTTCATCCTCCTCTCTTTGCATCTGTCTTTGTCCTTCTGTTCTCTCTTTCCCATTACTCTATGTGCTGTGTGAACTGGGAGACATTACAGCTAAGACACTCACCATCATCTTCGAAAGGTCCTGGAGAATGGATTTTCCAGAGGACTGGAAGAAAGCCAATGTCACACAAGTCTTCGTAAAGGGCAAGAAGGAGGACCTGAGCAACTACAGATCAGTCAGCCTCACTCCCATCCCTGGGAAAGTGATGGAACATCTCATCCTGCCTGCTGTCTCCAGACACGTGAAGGAGAAGAAGGTGCTCAGGAATAGCCAGCATGGATTCACCAAGGGGAGATCATGATTGACTAATCTGATCACCTTCTATGATGGAATGACTAGCTGGATAGATGAGGTGAAAGCGGTGGATGTCTTCAACAAGGCTTTTGACACCATCCCTCAATAACATCCTGGGCAAGCTGCCAAAGTGTGGGACAGTGAGGGGGATTGGGAACTGGCTGCATGGCAGAGCTCAGCGGGTGGTGATAAATGGTCCGGTTGAGTCCAGCTGGAGGCATATAGTTAGTGGTGCCACCCAGGGGTCAATCCTTGGTCCAGTCCTTTAAAATTTATTCATCAACAATCTGGATGAAGGGTTAGAGGGCTCCCAAGCCCCGCCCCTCCCCCCCCCCAAAAAAAAAACAGTTTGCTGATGATAATAAACTGGGAGGAGTAGCTAATACCCTAAATGGCTGTGCCAACATCCAAAGGGACCTGGACAGACTGGAAAAATGGACAGAGAGAAACCTCATGAAGTTCAACAAGGGCAAGTGGAGGGTCCTGCACTTAGGGAGGAATAACCCCAGACAATAGGACAGGCTGGAGACTGACCTTCTAGAAAGAAGTTACACAGAGAGAGACCTGTGTGTCATGGTAGATAACGAGTCGATTATGAGGCAGCAGTGTGCCCTGGTGGCCAAAAAAGCCAATGGGATCCTTTGCATTAAGAATTTAAGAGTGTTAAGAAGAGTATTTACGAAGAGCATTAAGAAGAGTGTCTCCAGCAGGTTGAGAGAGGTGATCCTCCCCCTTTACTCACACCTGGTGAAGCCACACCTGGAGTAGTGTGTCCAGTTCTGGGCTCCTCAGTACAAGAGGGATGTGGAGCTGCTGGAGGGAGCTCAGCATAGAGCTAGGAGGATGATCAGAGGCCTGGCCTATGAAGAAAGACTGAGAGATCTGGGCCTGTTCAGCCTGAAGAAGAAAAGGCTGAGAGGGGATCTCATCAGGGTATGTAAATGCCTCAATGGAGGGATGTAGGAAATGGAGGCTGGCCTCTTTTCAGTGGTGGTCAGTGATAGGACTAGAGGAAACAGCCATGAACTGAAGCACAAAAAGTTCCCCTTAAGAAAAAAATTCTTAACAGTGAGAGTGACAGAGCCCTGGAACAGGCTGCCTAGGGAGGTAGTGGAGTCTCCTTCTCTGGCGATCTTCAAAACCCACTTGGACACAATCTTGTGCCACAGGAGTGTGAAGGAGGATTGGAGTAGATGGTATCTAGAGGTCACTTCCAAACTTAAGGATTTTGTGATTCTGAGATTTCGTTTTTGTATTATCAACTCCATCCGCTTTATTTATGTCTTTTCTTCTTAGGCATCATTATTAGTCTTAACAAACATTTTTACCTATGATTCTGCCAATCTGTATGTCCTGTGAATTTTAAACAATGTCATCAAGCTCTTTTATATATGTAGGACACTGGAAAAATATGCTGAATAGTGGCTGTTATTTGATGTTCATTTAGTGACAGCACCCATCTAAGAAATTTTTATATCCATAAAACCAACATTTAAATCCAGAAAAAAAAAAGAAAAATCCATTTTAAAAAAGTGCCTGATTCTAAAACCATTTAATGGAAGCATTAATAATGGTACCTTTTTGCAGCTGGAAGGCTTTCAATAACAGACCAAATTCCACATAAAGATGGAGGGCTGAAGCAAATCAACAACTTTTATCAGTCAAACTTGTAATGTAATCTCTTCCAAGAATAAAATCCAGTCATTTTCAAAAAAATGTAATTTTCAAGAGCCTTTTCTGTAAAATCAGACTGACAGAAGCAGTCAAAATTTCTATTCTTATTCTTCAAGTCTTTACTAATGTAAGTACCAAAGCGTAAAAGAGGGAGAAAAGGAAAGAAAAAAATATGGTACTACTTACCGTGCCTATAT
>JAUBOD010000685.1:2750094-2768346 GCA_032353885.1 Nothura maculosa | reverse complement strand
TACTAATGTAAGTACCAAAGCGTAAAAGAGGGAGAAAAGGAAAGAAAAAAATATGGTACTACTTACCGTGCCTATATTTGTACTCTCAAATACTATTTGTTCAGTTTACATTTACTTTAGATATTTTAATGTCTGAAAGCCAAGTAGAAAGCCAAGGAAATACATAAATGAAAGTAAAAACCAAATTTCTCCTAACAGTTTTAAATGCTGTTGCAGTCCTTTAAAATTTTGTTGATGTCTATTCATACTTTTCAGTTTGAGACATTTTTCAACAATGGTATAAGAAACTCACATTTGCACATATTTTCATTACCATTCATTCGAAAGCCTGCAGTGATAATTTTACTAAGACAATTGTTGACTTCCCCAAAACACTGTTTCTTCTAAAGTTAATATCAGTAAGTGTTTTCTGCCTTTTTTATGTAAAAAGGCAGAGTTATTTTCTGAGTGTTGATCAATGGAGAATTCTAGCTTTTCTTATCCAAGAAGGAAAAAATACACTGTTCTGTTACTGTAGTGAGTCATATATACACTTAACAATTTTAAAAGCTATTTATGACACTACATTAAGGTAAGGATAAGAGATTGTCCTACACCACCTAATGGTAAAAATAATGACTTGGTTTGGCAAGGACTTTGCTGTCTTTTTTTGCCCGTAACCTTTTAATACTCTATTTTAAAACCAAAAGTCTGTAGACACAAATCCCTGGGAGCAACCTGTCAGTTCCAATAGTAAATTACAACATACATTCAATAAAGCTAAAGCTAGGTTAGTACAATATATCAAAAATATTACAGAAAGAATAAAAAGTTAAAGAAAATTCCCCTGAAGCAAGTCAGGGGAAAAAAAACATCCATTAAAAACTTCCTAATAGGAATGAGTGGTTGAGATGAACAATTTTAGACAGAAAATCTGACTTATACCTGTTTGGACTCAATCATTACTTTATATAGACTATAAGACAATTCCACTTTGGCTTTCTCAAGAGGACAAAAGGAATGGAGTATCCTTTCTGCCTTTTAAGATGCCTTAAGATCAGGAAAGAGCATGAGGTCAAAAATGGGTCTGGAAGGTCTTACCTTCCTGGGATTTGGCAAAGTCTAGACTCAGCCTGTCTTATTCTTGGTACAGTTAAAGAAAATAATCAGGTAAGGACTACTCAACCCAGTTTCCTTAGGGTGGTCCCTATAAGCCGTATAGTAGCTGCCATACAGATACTGAGATTCAGAAAACCTGTGGATCTCTTCTGGGGATGAAGAGTGTAACTGTATAGCTACATAAACAAGTTCTATATGCAATCAAGAAATTCCAGCCATTCAGAATATATGAAAATATGTCAACTTTAGAAAACAAGAAGGTACATGCAGACTGTTCCATTTCCCTTTTTTCCTTTTGGTTGAATGCATTGCATGAAGACTACGTCTTCTTTCACAGTTCCCCTGTCTTTAGGAGCTCTCTAACCAAGAACAGATTCTGCCTTGCAAATACAATTGCCCCATGGCCCAAGGCAGGCTGCTTTCTTGTGCAAACCACCTTTGCCTCTAAGCACCTCTTGCAGCTAGTCAACAAGTAGTCCTTTCAGGTCATGTCTACTAACTTCCTAGAGAAAGATTGTTCAATTATTTATGCTCTTAAAATCTGTGCCTTCTGAATAGACAGCTAGATCTCCTAACTTCACATGTAAGGTATGAGGACAAAGCGAAAAATAACCAGAATTATAAAAACGCAGAGTTAAAAAGCAAACTGGCACTCGTGATAAAGAGACAATGTCAGAATGGCTAAAAATATCCTTTGATACAAGGACTACCTTGATGTAGTTAATCAGTAGCAGAAGTGAGGCAAGTTTGTGCCTCCAATGGCTCCTGCTACATCTCTTGGTATCCAGTTTGACTAGGCAATTAGTGTTTAGTTGGCACCAAAATGAAATCACACAGTATTAACTTCAGGCTGCTATCTGGAACTTTGCAGTAGAGCAAATCTTGAGCTTTTCTTCATATTTACTGTGCAATGAAATGCCAAGCAGGAATTAAAGGGTGTTTCTGAAAATAGTTTGAATGTGAATTAGAGGATATTTCAGCAGATTCGATGCAGTAATTATAGGGTAGGTAGAGCAAACAGACTGTAATAGAGAAGTGAGACTGGCAATCGTAGACAAACTATTTACTTCCTGCTGATGGAAGAATAGAGCAAAGGGTCACCAGGTGGGTTTTTTATCTAACATTTTTTTTTTCCTGATAGATTTCTCCTTGACGTCAGTCTTAACAGACAAGAACAGACAATTATTTGGTAGCAATATATTAGGTATTTGCAACACCTGGTAGCTCTGTGGAAGCCTTCAGCCACCCTCAAATATAATCTTTTACAGAAGGATGGAAACATCAAGTTCAATTTATACAAAAGAGGATGAGACACAGGGAGTTTAAGTAACTTGTTCCATTGACAAATTGAACTGGGGGAAACAGGATTTTTCATTCTTAAGACAGTGTTTAAATAGTGTCAAAGCAGCTAGCTTTGCAAGATTGTAATCATATACAACATATTTTTATGAAGTATATCTTCAGTAAAAGCCACTGAGAATCACGAGTTTTCATTGACTAACTGCAACAAAGCTTGATACAGTCATGCAGATGAACCATGTTCCTGGTTTTGGTTATCTATGGTCTCTTATTAACAAAATCTGATGCAAAGGTAAGTTTTATTATCAGGTGACATGGTAATAGAAACATACTTGGATCCAAGCAGAATCATAATGCATCCTTTTTGGAATTTGAATGACAAAAATTTCAAGTTCATTCTTTATGATTATCTTCAAATGATGAAATTCAGCCTCTCACAGCTTCAAAAATACTGTAGGACTAGTCAAGTCTCTATCTCCCTGCTTTCTGAGGCGCATGTATCCCCTCCCAAAGTTTTCCAAGAGGAAATATCCAATAGTTCATATATTTTGTGGAACAACTCAGGAAGAATGGACCAGATTGTTTCAGTATACATTCAGTGAAAAAAAAAAAGTCTTGTAAAGACTTAAGAGATCAGAGAAGCAAAAGAAACAGAAAGGTAGCCTGAGGCAGGTAGATTGAATGTGTGCTAATGAGGATAGGCAGAATTATCCTAATTAATAGCCCTAAAAGACAATCCAAGACAGACTTTTATTTCTGCCTTCATGCTCTTTCTCTTTTTTTCTATAGAACTTTAAATATCAATTCTCAGGATAAAAATGTTACAATTTTAATAAGGGAAATAGCAAAATAAATTGGTTTGATTTCATAACCCATCTCACCACATGTCAAAAAATATTTTTAACTGTTTCTGATTCTTCCCCAAAAATCAGAAAAAAATAAGTACTATTTCAGCAAGATCTCATCTGTGCATCTTTTTATCCTGGCACATGGACATATTTTTATTTCATGTCCATAATGTCTCTGAGTAACTGATCGTATTTTGAAGTTGCCCCTGCACTCAGCAGGAGGCTGGACCAGCTGACCTCTGAAAGTCTCTTCCAAGGTAAATTGTTTTATAACTTCATTTTAACACATTAGCTAGGAATTAGCCCTTCCTTTTCACAATCTGTTCAATCATTGGAAATCCCTTTTTTATCATGTAGAGAAGTCTGCTTCTACTGCTGTGCAATATAATCAAAATAGCATCACAAAGAGAGCAGTTGTCAGTAGAAATGGCTAAGAAATCTTGAAAATGTTGCCTCTGTACAACTGATATTAATATTTCTGAAGTGTAATATTCCTAACCCTGTCAGTTCTCCTGCCTGGAACACATCTATTGGTGTTACCTCTCCTACTTGTCCCCACACCCATTTTGTGTGTGAGAATTTCACTATAACTCACAGTTTCCATTTTATTATTCTCTAAATAAATAGTTTTGCATACAGGTAAAATATGAAACAAAGCAAATATTGTTTCCAAAAGCTAGTAGTAGCTGCAGCTATGCCTATTCCCTTTTTCCTTGTTTTATCCTCCATTTTCTCTTCACAGCAACAATTGCCACTAGGCCTCTTTTACAATATTTGTTCTAACAGCAATGTTTCTGTGAAATACCAGGAGTATAATTCTGTATGGGGTTCTGAGAACCATGTCTCATTACTCAGAATTTAAAAAATAAATGCTAGAAGTATAATAACTTTTATTGGTAGAAGAGCATGAATCTTTTCATAACACTGTACAGCTTAGCATCCCTTTTCTTTTACTAGTATTTTTAAGTTAGAGTGTTCTTAGACTGTCAGTGCACAACAGCAAAAATTATTAAATTTCTCAACCATGCTAAAGTACAGGTAGGTATATATTTAAAATAAAACACAGAAATTGTGAGTTTGGATCGATATATGTAATAATCTGTCTTTAGAGAGCCTTCTGCAACACAGGCTATGATGGTTACCACTAGATATTTGAAGAGTAGCAGAAAAATGAGCAAAAATCTGAATACATCACTAGGACAACCTCTCACAAAGGGAAAAAAAACTTTCAATGTACACTAACAGATCAAATGACTCCTAAGAAAATAAATCTTGTTTTATTATCTCTGGAACAATTTGTAAGCTAGACATACCAAAGTGCCGCTTTGGCCAAATTATGTGCTATACCAAGAGAAAAAAAAAACTGTTAAAGAACGGCATAACAGATGGTAATGGAAAGCATTGCGGATGCATATAGACCTTATACAATAAAAGGAAACATTTTTTTAAAGCCATACATCTCAAAAACACAGATACATCTGCTTGACTAATTTCATTGAATTGTCTCTACAGAAACTGAAGTGTGAATTTTTACTTTATGTAAAAATGTATGTTACCATGTCACCTCACTCTATTTGAACAGCATCTGTTCCAGTAATGAAGTTTAGAAGTTTTAAAAATTATGATGCAACCATTATTCTCTAACTGCCCATTTTACATACTACTGCACTTTGGTTGGGAAAGCCATAATGATCTTTTTTTCCCCGTCTAGAATCATAGAATCATAGAATGTTTAAGGTTGGAAGGGACCTCAGAGGTCATCTAGTCCAACCCCCCTGCACACACAGGGTCTCTAGTCCTATTGCTGTCCACCACTGAAAAGAGGCCACCCCTCCTCCTCACTGCCTCTCTTGAGGTATTTATACACGATGATCAGGTTCCCCCTCAGCCTTCTCTTCTCCAGGCTGAACAGGCCCAGCTCTCGCAGCCTCTGCTCATAGGGCAAATGTTCCAGGCCCCTGATCATCCTGGTAGCCCTGCGCTGGACTCTCTCCAGCAGCTCCACATCCCTCTTGTACTGGGGAGCCCAGAACTGGACACAGTACTCCAGATGTTCTAAGTCCATTTATAATCACAAAGAGTATAAAGCATTTTTATCATTAAAAGCTTACCAAGAAAAAGTTGTTTCTAGAAAAAAAAGTCATTGAACATTGGACTATGTTCATTTCTCTGCTCATTTCATTTTAATGCCCAAACCTATTTGTCATGCCAGTACAATATGCTTATGCACAGCAGTCAAACTATTTTTTTTAATGTGTCTCTCTCCTACATTTCCATAATTATTTCTTACTTATCCAAGTTTCTAAAACAAGATTTTCCTGCCTGGAAAGATGTTAGTATTTCTCTATTTATTTTTGCCATCTGACAATATATTATCCCCTTTCATACCACAAATATAATGTCTGAAGTGTAGACTACAGGATTAAAAAAGGGTTTTGTCTCCTTCATTTACAAGCCAAATAAAAGCAGTAGGTTAGGAATGTTTTGAATTTTATCAAAACAAAACTAATTTATATTTCAAAACTGTTGTTATTATAGCAAATCTACATTTTCCTGTCCCAAGGAACACTTTGTACTGCATGTATTCACAGACATTCCAGATGCTGTTTGTATATGAATTCTTTACATTTGTTTCCAACCATCAATCCTTTTCTTCCCACTTTCACCACATTAAATTTCCTGTATGCATGTTGATTCTTTTTCTAACTAAGCAGTAAGCCACAACACAAGTGGAGTTTTGGCTGCTGATAGATGCCAGAAGGTGTTAGGAAGTATGCAGTCTATGCAATGCTCAGTCTGATCTATCTTTGAAAAAGGATTTAAAAATGCAAACTGACAGTTCAGAATACAAACAAAAGCTCGAGTTTTTTGATGTGACTATTGCAAAAAAAAAAGTGTTAAGAAAAGCAAGTACTTATTATGAAGGTGTCAAACAGATGACCAAGCAGAATGTTAACTTGCAGGTAGCAAAGAGACTCTGTACAGCCTCTGTACATTGTGACAATAAAGCATGGACAGAATTAAGGCTATTAGAAAAATATCTGTAAGCAATATGATTCACTGAAAGGCATTTAAAACCACTTATGTTGCTTACATAGGGAGGAAAGGCAAAGGGGATGGAATAGAATGTATGCTGGATGAGAATTGTGGTGAAGGTCACCAACCTAGGCATATGGGAAATCCAAGGAGAAAAGAAGGAGGAAGAGACTATTCACACAGATCTGTGCTAAGATCATTCAGTGTGTCGTGAGGTGCTTTTAAGGTAAAGAAGGGAATCGTAGAATCATTATGGTTGGAAAAGATCTTTAAGAACATCTACTCCAACCTTAAGCCCTTCAGCATAGCTTTTCTTCAAGGGTTCAATTGTACTCTTTTATATTTTCTGAAAAAATACATATATATTTACTCCTAATAAAAGATACAGAATAGATGTGGTTCCTGTTTAAGTAGGAATTAAGTTGCTCAGTGTTTAATGAAGCAATCAATAAGGATTCCATAAGGAATTTCTCTAATACCCTTGTTTTGGCACAACCTGTATTTTCCTGCATCGAATGATAAGGGACCATGCACCTTCTCTAGCTGTTATGTACAGTTTGCCAGCTATCCGTAGAGTCAGTGTTAGACTAAGTATGCATTTGTTTAAACAAAGCAGATATGAAACAAATGTACTTCCACTACTTCCTTCCCATCAAATTTTGAGGAAAAAGATGTTCCACTGGGACTCCTAACTTTTAACAGAAGTCAGTCCAACCATGTGTCTCTAAAAAGAATTAATTTCACCTACCTGCTAAAAACCTGCTTAAATTCTTAAAAAAATAACAAGCTGATGATCTTCATTGCTCAAAGTTCATGCTCATTTGGTCTTTCCAGAATTGAACTCGAAAGAGATAGCTGTCATTTAGAAATTGTTGTAAAAGATGAAAGTTCATAATCTTAACAGTTTAAAAGCAAGGGTTATACATATTATTCAAGAAAGTGTGACAATTCATTACAAATTAATTACAAATAATAGCATGATAAAAGCTATGATTACAATACTAACGCTGATCTTCATCTCTAAGTCAGAATAACAGGCAAGAGAACTGGTTTCACAGCAATGTGACAGAAAATCAGCCTGAGAGAGACCTCTGGAAGGGGTTATCTAGTCCATTTGTGTGTCTAGAGGCACAAGCAAGTGAACATTAATCATTCCTGACAGATATTTGTCCAACCTGTTCTTGAAAACCTCAGTGACAGAGATCCCACAATCTCCCCAAGGCATTTTTTTCCAATAGCCAAGAAATTCCCTCTCTTGACACTAAGAGAAGTAATGCAGAGATAGAGCATAGAAGTAAATCACCTGTAAACCCTCAGTGTGCTTAATCACCTACTCCAGGAAGGAGAAAGGGAGGAAGCAGGGAGAAATTATGGAAATTCTTTAACCACATTATTTAAGCCCATTTAAAGAGCTTAATTCTGCAGTTTAGAAATCACATCCTCTTGGGTGCTGTTCTAACTGGACAACAGTCACATGAAGAAAGCATGACCTAAGAAGCAATATTTAGGCTGGCTATACCTGCTCATACAGAAAAAGATGGAAGCAAAAATAAAAAAGAGGATACTTGGAACCCTGAAAGACAGAAGACTAGAAGCCCAGAAGAGTCAAAAAGTCCAAATGATTATTTTTAAAGATCTCTGTAATTGACGTTCCAGGTAGAAGATATCTATTTTGAAACCTTCTATCTCTGGTATTTTTAGGCATCCACCAATAGATTAAATTTTGTGGCCACTGTACTAGTCAGATACAGCTTTTAAGTTCATTTCCTGCAAGAATTTAATTCATAAAGTTCTCCTTTTTTAGATCTCTTTGAAATCAACTATTAAGAGATCATACTTTATTCTGTGGATATCTGTAAATAAAATCTTTTATAACCTGAGCATAAGTATACCAGACGTACATTCAAGCAATCAATGTTCACATATAAAATGGACGTCCTTTACTTATCAAAAAAAGAAAAAAAAAGAAAAAACTCTCCACTCACATAAAAACACTAATATAGCAAGGGCAGAGGAAATGATGCTTAATTTGCTCATGCAATTACAAAACCTTAATCTTATTGTGACTTTTTGAACAACAAGTCACTTAAACCAATTTTGTTATTAGTATGTCTAATGTTTTTAAGGATTTGCTCTCATTTAACTGAATGTTTTCACACAAAAGTCTTATTTCTGCTAATTTCCATTCTGCTGGTATGAAGTGTATATAGAAAGACTATTTTGGTAGATATCCTGACAAAGTACTGCTATGTAATATGCAACTGTTTAAATTGGTATAGAAAATAAACAAAGAAACAAAAGAAACCCATAAAAGAAGTGAAAGAACAAATAAACTGAAAAATTCCAAACTTTTAGAGCTTTTTTACCATTTTCAAGTAAATGACATGGTCTATATTATGCTGCTTTTATTTTTGTCTGAGATTAACTAGAGATGCAGGTCAAACAACGGCAAGAAATGTTATGAGACCAATTCTCTGCTGTCATAACTGTATTGATTTTATTAGACTTATGTCAGCAGAAGACACAGGTTTCTGGTCCAGAGGAAAAAACAAAAACAACAAAAACACACAACATTTACTTTTATTAAAACATTTTTTAGCCTGAATAGTGGAGATGGGTGACAGGATCCACTACTAAATCTAGCAGGGGATACAACTGAGGTTTTGTAATCTCACCAATTCCAACTCAAATCATTTTTTTGTTGTGTGTGTGCATCAGAAACACAAAATTTGTAACAAACAAAGCATTATAAATCTTGGAAAGAGCTTGTACAATTGTTTTATTTTGTGATAAAAATCTGTTATACCCTTAAGTTCAAAAAAGGTTGTGTACAAAGGAAAGCAGTTAAAAACCAAAGCCAGTGATGTGGTCTTAAAATTTCTTATTTATACTTCAATTAATTAATTTAAGTAGTCTTGAGAAAAAAAATGGGGTGGGAAATTACTCAGTCCCTCTTACTGTAATATGATGCCCTAGAGCCTAAAATGGTCCTAGGGATAAGGGAGATAGAAATTTGAGAGACAGAAGCATAGGAATACTTTGGGATATCACTGTATCACTGGCTACTTTGGGAATTTTTATTAAAATTACTCATTTTATGTTGTTCTCATGCAGTTATTTAGTAAGTAGGGAGGAGCTCTGAGGACTCCAGGGTATGCTAGCCTTAGATTAAGCTGTAGTGGCCATATCAGCCATAAAGATAAATGAGATCATGCTGTAGCTAAAACTGATCTTTTTCAGAAAGGATGTTTGAAAATGAATCGTAGAGGATTTTTACAAACATCACTGCATGAGGAACCACCCAAACTGAAGACACTTGTATTCAATTGCAATTGCTTCTATATTTTCAGTTTCCATCTAGAGAAACTGCCTTCTGTGGAGGTGATGGGCAATTTTATTTCAGTGATAGTTGTACCTCAGATCTCTTCACAAGCACAGACCTGTTACTGTGCTTCATTACACTGCTGTTTCATTACATTGCTGTGTTTGTAATGAGGACTATCTGTGACTTGAAATAGAAGTGAGAATGAAATTAAATTCTTTCACATGACGGTCACTAGAAGTACCAGCGCTAAAACATTGCTCTAATCAAGTGTCTCATGTCAATTTTATTTACATTTTTTGCTGGTTGTCTGCTTACAACAGAAATTGCCTGACTACAAAGCTAACTGAAAAGCCAAGTGAATTTGTAATACTGCCTTCTATCATTCCGTAGCAGAAGGTTTGAACCTTATCACTACATGTCAGACTAAAATTGTACAATTTATTCACAGTCACTGTTCTTTCAAGTTTAAAAACTTCTTGAGAAAGAACCAAGTCTGTGCAGACTGTTAAAATTATATATCTTATTCACAGGATGACTGAGGTTGGAAGGCACCTCCAGAGATAACCTAGTTCATACCCTCTGCTCAAGCAGAGACCTCCAGAGCACGGGACACAGAGCGGCATCCAGGAGGGTTTGGAAGATCTCAAAAGAAGGAGTCTACACAACCTCCTTGGGCAACCTCTTTCAGTGCTTTGTCACTCTCATAGCAAAGAGATTCTTCCTCATATGTAGAAAAAACTTCCTGTGTTTCAACTTGCGTCCATTACTCCTTGTTTTGGCACTGCCCAGCACTGAGACGAGTTTGGCTCCCTCCTCTTTACAACCTCCCCTCAGGTATTTGTAGATATTAATTCCCTCTTAATCTTCTCTTCTCCAGGCTAAACAGGCCCAACTCACTCAGTCTTTACTAATAGGAGAAATGCTCCCGTCCCTCAATCATCTTTGTTGCTCTCCACTGGACCCTCTCTAAAAGCTTCACATCCCTCTTTTACTGAGGAGCCCAGAACTGCACCCAACACTCCCTGTGTGGACTCACCAGGGCAGAGAAGAGGGAGAGGATCACCTCCCTCCACCTGCTGCCAATATTCCCTCTCATTCAAGCCAGAATCCCATTTTCTACATGTGAAACATACAGAGATCAAGAGGTGCAGTTCTGCAATCATTTTCAAAAAAAACACATTGCAAAATGTTCTGTGACTTTTAGTCATGGAATAGCAACTGTTCTTCAGCTCTTTGGCATTACTTGGTTCTTATTCAAGTATATTCTTAATATGAATTTGGTTACCCTTTCCATCTTAGTTCTTCTCTATCCCTTAAATGCAACCACAGAACCAAATAGATTCAGTCAAATTAAACAGAAATGAATTTATTTTTGTTTAATAGACTACTGTTCTGTAATAATTTTTAAAAGGATTATTATTTTCTTGATAAATAAAGGTTATTGCAAAATATTCTAAATGAGCAAATCTGGTGGTTTACTGGTTATCTGTGTAATTGTCCTGCTACAAACACCTCTCTTTGTCTATAGATGAGATGATAGTTTTAAGTCAGGTATATACACTGAGTTCTTTCATACTTAAAATCACTCTAATTTGAATAATGATACATAGGAACCAACAATTTAGTAGTACGCAATGCAGAGAACAGTTCTTTGGAAAAGAAATACATGATTATTATTTTCATGAAAAACTACTCAATATCTTTTTTTTTCTGACAGAACCTTAAGTGATAATCTTCATGCTATCATGTTTCATACTTGCACTATGTCTGGTGGGGACTTGTGGACTGAGCGTCCCTGAAACATATATTTGGGCTCTTCTGAGTGTCACCATTGGTCAAAAAATGCTGGGAGGCATGTTTTAATCTCTGGCCCTCAGCTTCCTCCCTTCAGGATTCGAAGCAAAATATATACCTTCTAGTAATTCATTGTGAGAACTGCCAAAAAACATGCTATGTAAAAATTGAATATTTGTACTTGTTCTTATCCATTGCTATATCCTAAAGATTTTCATATCAGCTGAAGTGAGGTTTTCCTTCTGCTCTGAAAGGGAAGCATCTATGCTGTTTGTACTGCATTAGCAGCTGATCTTACCATCAGCTGTGGTACCTGAGAACCCAGCAAACCCTGTGCAAAGGGAAAGAGATTACAACTGAGTGTCTCCAAGATTCCCTGAAATAAACATGGCAATTATCAACTGGCTATATGAAAAAGTGGTAGCATTTCACTTTTCAGTTGCTTTCCAGCCCCATTTTCTATTTATCTTCTTGTAGACCTCCATCTGAAAAGAGGGTCTTTCTTACTCCCTCACTAGGTTAAAAAAACTATTAGAATAATATTTTTAAAAACTTTATCTAAAGAAATTTTTTTTGCATACTGAGATGTGGAAAACAGATGTGGAGGAAAACACTTCACTATAATTTGGTTTTATCTTTTCTCCATCTAGATTGACTGAATGAGCAGATTTTGCAAGTGCTCTGAGGTAAAACAATCCCTTCTTTCTAGGTAAAGAGATGAAAAAAAATCCTCAAATTCCAGCTCCTTCACCTTTCTTTTATTTTTCATTCATAGTCCATACAGTGCCCAATGGGATTTGACTCCAGCAACAAGTCTGTGCTGTACCACAATGTAACATGGTCTTCCTCTGTCATACACTTCAGTCCAAACAATGATATGTTCCAAAACCATATGTACACTTCGGGGTCTTTTGGGGGCCCTGCTGATCTTTTTTAAGACCTAAATTACCTTTATTCCTGGACAGCACTACTAACATGTTCTGTCCTCCTGCAAAGAGGAACTGTCAAAACATTTTAAATTAGAGTTGTTGCTGTTAGGACAAAGCATCTGGAAACATCAAAGGTCAAGAGCCAAAAGGTCTAAAGAGCTAAAAGGTCAAGAGCCAAGTAACAGAGGAGATGGATGGTCTGAAGCTCCTTTACTGGACCATCTATTAAAAAAGTCATAGAAAATCTTAGTCCAGCAAGTTCATCTGACAAAGGCTGTGACTTAGTGAAACCCACCCACTGATGAAGTAGGCAGGATCATTAATACACTATTCTGAGACATTACGTGCACCTGATATTATCTCTCATCCATTTCTTTTCCCTGTTAATGAAAGCAAAATACAAGTGTTCACAAATGAGTTCAGTTTGTGAGAGTTTTGACATAAAGGGCAGGCTTTCACAATAAAAAGAAACATTTCAGTTCATTGACAGAGCATGAATAACAAAAAAAAATCAAACTCTTATTTACATTACCCAAACTTGTGCGAAGGTTTCACTGCAAGAATAAACTTGTCATCCTAATCTAATGAAGGGAAAAATGTGAAGGAGATCCTGCTGCCCTCCACATTTTTTTTTGTATTTGTAATGGCCCTGGAGGGTCTGCATTCCAGAGATGTTACTAAAAGCTTCTCTTTCCACCTATCCACTGAATTCACTTACAGTTTTTAAATTAGCATGTATTTTCTGTATGTCATATCTGCATACAAATGCATTAGTTTATAAGAGCTGAAAGACTAAAGGTACTCAAACTGATGCTTTTATATTTATATTTTTATATATATATTTATACACACATATATATAAAGGCATTTAATTGAACACTTTTGAAATGCCTCCCTTCCAGTAACCTCTGTTAGAATGTCTCCCTCTGAGCTTCCCTCTCATGTCTCCTTGCCTGTAACCATGAAGGTACACACTGCATTTGGTAATACAGCTCTTGCAAGTGTAACCAAGACTGCTTAAATTCAACTAGTTCAGGTACCAAGAATATAAAGTTAAGAATAATTCTAGATTTCACTTGGGTTTTATGAACGTGCCTGGGACCACTAGTCCACAGCCTATGCTATCACAATTTTACTCCTTCAAGAATTTGGAGACATGTTTTGAAATTAATACATTTGCTGTTTCCACATCTACAAATCTTTCATTCAGGAGGAAATGTTACCTGAAGTGAAGTACAAAAATCTAGACTAAGACAAACCAAATCAAAGAGGAACTGAAACTTCCATTTGTACCTGTAGCCCCCTGTCCTATTTTTATTTTGACAATTTAAGAGATTATGTCTCAAATTATCACATTGCCCATAGCTAAATTTTGGCAGATAAGGCTTCTGATGCAGAAAAAAATAGACGTGTTCTGTCTATATCCAGGACTTTTAGTTTCAGTACAGATGAAATGGCAATCAATGCAGGTCTAAGACTGGCTTTTCTATTTGTCCTTAGTAAAGACAATATTTTGCTCAATAAAAAAAATCAGCATTTCAGGCCTCACCTTAATATGAATGCAAGAGTGTGGTTATAGAGCATTTCCAACTCAAGCAATGTAGATCAGCCTAAAAAGAGATTGAATCTTTCGCATGAGGAACAGACTTCAAGCAAAACATTCATTCTCAAACATTCTCAAAAACCCGTTTTCAAACCTTTATTAAAATCTTCTTCTTAATTATCTATCTTTCACCTCCTAGGTAGGAGCATACATCCTAAAAACATACAAAGATACATAACTACATATTACAACAATTCTTTAATATTAATTTATCTTGTATTTCCACATCTACCCCTTGTCAACTCATTTTTTCACTGTTTTTCTCAGCATAGGTTAGTTTATATTCTGAAATCATGCAGAGTGGAAAATAATTGCACTGATATTCTTTTGATACTTTTCATAGAACTATGATTACACTTCTGGCTGTGCAAACCTACAGCATACACTGCCATTAAATTTCTGAGCTAGTCTTAAAATAAGTATGGCACTTATCACACCTATGGCTTTAGAAAAAGAGAGAGAAAAATCTGTACCTGGCATCAACAAAGGCAATGAAATTCCTATAGCAGTGTATTATGGAAGTTTTAAATCATGCACTGTTACTATCATTCAGGAACTGCAAGAAATATTTCTTCTGTTTAGAAGAGGAGAAATTATTTATAAAATCTTAATAACTATGGAAAAATAATCAATACAATTGTGAGGAAAAAAATATAGTCCATTTTCTTTTTCTTTGTATACTTTTTTTTCTGTCACAGGATTGTATCTGCCGCTGGTTCTCCTCTGTTTAGCTCTGAGAAGCTATATAATATTGTCTCCTAGGTTGACAGCTTCTGTGATCCATTCTCTAGGAACACCTATAATGTTTGCTTCGGGGCACTTTGACCAAAAATGAAAAGTCACCTCTTCAGCTGGCCATGAAAAGTCTATGTTTGCTTTCCTTCTTCAATCTTCTTCAATCACAGCTCCATAAAAAGGTTAAGAAAATAAAGTGCTCAAATATCACCCCATGTTTTCTATATACTGCTAAAGCACATAAAAATAGGTATCAAGTGGCTCTTTGATATGTATTACTGCTGCACATTCCATTTTTCTCTGTACATAAGGCAGATCTGATTGCTAAGAAAACACTGTTAAAAATGCACTGAGGCAATAAAAAAGACTGAAGTCATAACTATTATTTGAAAGTAAACAGCAACAAATAAATTGTTTGCCCTGAATAAAGAATAAATCCTTTGGATTCAGCATATTGCAATCATCCTTGTCGTAGCTTTTCTCTACCTTGAAAACTGTCATCAAAAGACAAAATAAAGATATCACGAAGGCTGCAAACAGAATTCCAATATTGGGATTCTGCTTTTCTTTCCTCTACACTCCATGAAGATGTAGAGCAGGCAGAGGAAAAGGCCACTGAGGAAACTAGGGTACTCAATGTCTCAAACTATAGGACTTCATTCCTCTCATCTGTTTTGTTATTGACTCCTAAAGAAAACTCCTATGGTTTTATCAATCACAGTGAGATAAAATGAAAAAACATAATCCTTTCCAAAGCATCTGGAAACATTACGAAATGGAAACTCTGCAGACAAGTCTCAAAAGACAGTAAGAGACCTGAGACATTCAAAACCCCTCTTATTAGTCATAGCATAATCGCTTTTCTGTTGTTCATATAGGATGATGAAAAAAGTGAATTGTAAACAGATGGGCATTTCTTCTAATCCACAGGCCTTCCTGCTTCAGAATATGGATGTCCAGTTTCTGGTCCAGAAGGTAGATCTGATTGAAAAGGTGCCTTGAAGAAAATGACCTGCCTGTTGAGCAACCAAGTAGTTTGTTTAGTTTGGGATGGGAGAGGGAAACGAAGGTATGTATGTATTGACTGACAGGGAAACACAGTTATCTGTGACAGCAGTGACACAAGCAACTGTGGCTGTCCAACTACAAATATCAACATCACTGGTGATTAGATATCAGTCACTTGGAAAAGACATCATTCTGGCAGGTCGAAAAGCAGCTTGTCTGAAGCAGCATTAATCTCAAATACCATAGCTCTCTAGAGGAATATTCAATTAGCATCTAGAAGTTCTGCATGTGGTACTAGCATGCAGTTATTGCTATTGTACTCATCCAGAGGGACTACTGATGAAATAGCTCAATAAATATTGAATTTAAACAGAAAAAAACCTGTAATAATATAGTTCTCTTTAGGCTTTTCACCTAAAGTAAATACAATTTCATCATACAGTCAAAAGATTTGCTCAAGGTTACAAAGAAAGGAAAGGATGTGGCATATAGACAATCAGCTTAACATTCCTTAACATTAAGGAACATTAACAAAATGTATTTTCACTGAATGGGCATTCACAAACTATTTTTTCTGCTAAAATACACGTGATTTTCCTAAGAAGAATGATGAAATGAAAGAAGTGTGCATGATATTTTTGGATGCATAAATGACAGATTCAAACAAAGTACTGTAAATGAGTGTAATAGCAATATTATAACACGAGAATATGTATCATCAGTGCAAATATGTATGAAAATATATGCTAATACAAAGTTTGCTCTCTGAATAGTAGAAAAAGATAGTGGAATTTCCAATCCTTGGCATACATACATAAATAATGGATGCATTATGTTGAAATACTGAAAATTATTCCCTGATCTGACATACAAGATCACAGCATTAAAAAGAAAAAAAAAGGCAGTCATGTTCGTCTTTGAGGATCAGTATACATTGATGCCAACCATATGACAAGGCTGCATTTGGCCTTCTACATCATAAGGACAAGTCTCCTGCTAGAAATGGCATGTCCAATTGCCTTTTCTATTCTCCTCTCCTCCCAGATATACACTGCTGACTAAAATTAACTGTTTAGTAGTTAACTGACTAAAAATGTGACAGAAATAAAACAGAAGAGGGCTGAGAGTACAGCCTAGAGCTGTTCCACAGTTCCAGTGTAGATCCTGCTACTCAGTCTTGAAGAAGTTATCTGAGGCTTGCTTTCCTGAAAGACTGAGTAACCCTGAACTCCAAAAAAATCATGTGATCTTTCAGTAAAGTTAAAAAAAGACAAAAGATCAAAATCTTAAGTCTTTTACAACTGTTTCCCTCCCCATAAGATCATGCTAAAATTTTTGCACTGAAATATTTTTTTTCTCCAGCAGAGTGAATTTAAATTATTTCAGTACTTCATAAGAAAGGTGCACAACTAAAATTATTCTCAGAAAGAGATGTCAGGTTTATTTATCCTGCTAGAACCCCACCACACACTAAAGCAAAACTTCTGGTCACTACTCAGGATAATAACAGGGAAATTAAGCAGAGATAAAACTTACCAGCAATCAAATTTGTAGAAGAATATTTTAAAATTTTGCCCCAGTAGCAATCACCAAAGTTATGTAAATCACAACTCTGAGCATAAAATTCACCTTTGGGACTACCACACACTGAAGTGACCAGTGAACCTCTAAACTATTTACATAACTAGACTTACATTGTTCAGTAGAGAGCCTACAGATCAGTTTCTCCACAAAGTTCCAGAGTCAAAGGTGCCAAATGCAAGCATTTTTCTTATAATTCCATTCTTGATCTTTTCATGTTATTATTGGACTTCTTATTCTTAGCTACATTGTTGCTAAAATAAGTTGCTCTTTTTTCCTACAAAATTTGCCAAACCCACTGCTGGAATGCATTTGTATTATCCTCTTACTAGCAGAATTCCTGTAACATTCTCATTGACCTAATTGCAGTTTTTGGCCTGAAAAGATGACACGTTTGTGTGAATCTGGTAAAGCTGTTTAAGCAGGAACACCAGAAATGAAGTACCCGTATGGCCACTTTCATCGAGCTCCAGACTGAATCCCCTTAGGAATGTGATGGCATTTCTTCTCCCTGCTCTTTTCTAAAATCCTCTTCTACAGCTGCTTACAAAAAAAAATCCCAAATCTGACAAAAATAACCTAGAAACTTAAGTGAAGACAGCTGGAAGGATGAAAGAGTGATAATGTTTAGATGTAAAGCAAGTCCTATGGTCCAACAACTGGAAGAGACTAAACTGGATCCTAGAGCACTGGGCTAACAGACATATCTTGGATACCACAATGCAATTAGACTATTTTAAGTTTCTGTTTAAATAGTATCATCTCTATTTGGAGAAAAATAGGCTTTTTTTATTTATACATCCTGATAGGAAACCCTTCACGTGATTCCTGTTGCAGCAGGCCTTCTTGATTGCATGAGAATAAAAAGATTATAAGGAAAAAAAAGGAAGAGAAAAAGGAAAAGAAAAAGAAGAAAAAGAAGAAAAAGAAAAAGAAAAAGAAAAAGAAAAAGAAAAAGAAAAAGAAAAAAGAAAAAGAAAAAGAAAAAGAAAAAGA
>JAUBOD010000685.1:2721172-2738123 GCA_032353885.1 Nothura maculosa | reverse complement strand
AGCGCGGCGGCCGCGGGAGGCCGGAGGGCGGCGGAGGCCGCGGGGCTGCGCGGGCCGCTCTGCTGCGGGCCCGGAGCCGCCCCCCGCCGCCCCAATGCAGGTGCCCTGTTCGAGGGGCCCGCGCAGGCCGTGCAGAGACACGCTCGCTTTCATTCTTATTATTTTATTTTTTTCATGTTGGCATGTTTCTGTTCTAGCACGCCTGCTGACGTCAGGGACGCCTTCCTAGGAATTGCCGGGATTTCGGATGGCGTGTGTGTGCGATGGGAGCTCGGCTGCGGTGTGCTGGGTTTCCCGTTGTTGCTCTCTGTGTTACCTGTAAATAAAAGATTCCCGCTGGGAAAGCGCCAGCGAGACGCGGCCTGGGTCGTGTGTGTTGGTGTCTCACACATCTCCTGCTCCTCATCATGGTGCTTCCTGGCTCGTTCCATTTTCTTTTACAGCAACCCCATTCCACAAGCTCCATAAGTACCAAAAAAAAAAAAAAAAGAGAGAATGAAAGAAAAACATTTCATGAGCTGTATTTTGAGGCATATATTGAGATGTTCAGTAGCTTTAATGGAGGCTGAAACAAGTCCCATTTCTTGGATTTCATGTTTCAGGTGGCCAGAAAACTCGGGCTTTGGGCAGGTTCACACCTAGGCCTTTGGGAACCTCCAGGAATGGCAGGGGGAATTTTTGCTTAACCAGTTGGGCTAAAGATTGTCTTTAAAACAAAATTTTCAAGCTTTTGCAGTAAGTTGTGTTTTGGAAATGCAGGCCCGGAGATTTTTCTCCTGGCACATCTGCTTTATTTAAGTCAGAAGTGCAGCCCATCAGAGTTCATGCCCAGTTGTGGTAGACCTGCTGGAAATAAAAGTTTCCAACACATAAACTGATAATTTGATTCTTCTGTGGATTTTGGACGTGATGGATGCTGGGAGTACTATTTGGTGTCAACATATGTGGCATTTATGGCAACCAGGGTGTTCAGCCAGGCAGGTTTCAGGCCATGGACCTTTTCCACAAGCGATGACCATCACTGAGCTCTGCTACAGAGGGTAACAGGCTCCTGAGCAAAGGAGTCTGTTATTGCCTCGGATTGCGTTGCCTTTCAAGAAATGAGTATTTCATGATAAGGTGGGAATATTATTGGCTTCTAGGAAGGTTGTTTTTAATTCCCCTGGTGGTATTTAGAATTCACTCAGTTGAAAGCAAGATTTTTTGATGCGCTTATGAGTAAAATAAGTGTGTGACAGTCACTAAATAAATTTATTTTTACTGTGTTACCAAGGTAATGCTTTAATGGGTACAGAAGTCTTTGTTGAAGTTTTTTAGCCCAAAATCTTTTTGGAGATAGCAAAAGCAGCCTAAAAGAAGCAATATGTGTTGAATCAAATTTTATTTCCTTTCTAATCTTCCAATCTTTTTCTCTACTTCCCTCTTTTTATCATGATAACCATATAACAAACATAACGTTTGAAGCTTCCTGTGTCAGGGGAAGCACTGATAAATACGTGTCTTTTTCCGGGAGACAGTACCCACAGACTATGGTTGCAATTTTTCTTGGTTCCACTAGTTAGTTTATTTTTCCTTGCTCTGCCTTTTTCCTTCTGTATTTTCTTTGGTGTTTACATCTTTCTTTCTTTCTTCTTTTCCTTATGAGGATAGTCAAGCAAAATGCCCAGCAAATTTGTATAGTCCATCCTTCAAGGTTTCCAAGACCAGGCTAGGATAACCTGCATTGACTTCAGTAACCTGGTTCAAGCTGATCCTGCTTGAACAGAACTAGGGATCTCCTGCAGAGCTTCCAACCTTAATTGACTGGGATTGTGCAGATTTGGTTTTTCACTTCATTTTTCTCCTAAAGAAAGCTTTCAAGTTTGGCTTTTTCTCCTAGGGGATGGCATCCAATCCCTGTGTTTATAAAGATGGTTGCGGAAAGGAAAGGTAGTGGTTGCAGCTTCCAGGGACTGGCCTGTGAGAATGTATATTGTGTCAATTTGTTTGTTTTAAAGAAAAGCTGAGAACAAGGAAGAACCCTATGTTCTTTTTCAAGATTTCAGATTTGAAATATATGGGTATTAGCTAATTCTCTGGAAATTCCTCTTAATGATGAAAAGAGGATAATTTAAAAAGATAAAATGGTCTAAAATATTCATTTTTAATAATTATTTTAGCATAAAGTCTAACAATATTAAAGAAAATCACTATTTTATTTTGAAAAGTATTTCTTTTTAAATAACAAAAATATGTGTATACATGGCTCTTAGGAACCCAACACATAATTAGTGGCACGGCAAAATCCCATCAACACTAAGGCAATCTATGAAGCCGGCGCACTGCCAGCCATACGCCTCCAGGGAAGCTCCTTTCCTCCCCTTCATCATCCTGGTAAGGATGCCCTCAACACTTCCTGAAAATCTCTGCCAAATATATCTCCTCCAGTGCTCTTAGCAGGTCACAAAATGCAGACTCTTTCAGAGAGAGGATGTGTTGCTCCCAAAATCCTCTCCAAGCATGACCTGCCCCCTCACTCTCACAAGAAGAGCATCATGATGAGGCACCTCAGCTACTCACAGCTGCCCCTGTAAAGGATGGGTGGAGAAGGTGCCCTGCAAACAGGCAGTGCTAGGTGTTGAGAACTTCACGGATCATCAGCTACAACACAATTTTCCCTTGGAAAGGGATAGATTATTAAAGTAAGTCTCTGAACACTGTTGCTGTATTTTCCCAGCACGATTCCTACTGAGCAAACTGATGCATTTCTTTGTCTGCCAGTGTCTCGGAGGGATTTTGGTGCTGTCTCCATTACAGTAATCTCATTTTTGTGTGGCACTTGGTGGGTAGGTAGCCTGCACTTGAAGAGAGCATTGCAAGCAATCTGGCTGTTAAGCCATGGTAAGTATTCATGAAGAGAATGTATTGCCATGGATATGACAGATCATAGAATGGTTAAGGTTGGAAGGGATCTCTAGAGATCATCCAGTCCAACCCCCTGCTCCAGCAGGCACACCCAGAGCACGGGGCACAGGGCGGCATCCAGGCGGCTTGGGAAGATCTCCAGAGAAGGAGACTCCACAGGCTCCCTGGGCAGCCTGTGCCAGGGCTCTGGCACCCTCACAGGAAAGAAGTTCCCCCTCACATGCAGGTGGAACTGCCTGCGTTTCAGCTTGTACCCATTGCCCCTAGTCCTGTCACTGGCCACCACTGAGAAGAGATTCATTACATAGACTTCCCAGGCATTCAAGGGGCATCATTAAAACAATGACATTCCCCAGTCTTTAGTCCTGAGAGATTTGGGATACTCGCCAGCTCACTGGGTATCCAGCTCACTGGTATCTTATACCAAGACACATGCTTTGTGGTTGTCCAGAGAAGGAAATGCTTTGTGAACAATGGTTGTTCGGGGAAGGAAATGCTTTGTGCTAGGCTTGTCTCTCTGGATACTGAGGGAGCAAGGGACTGTGGTGTAGAACATTAAGGGTGAGACTGCCCTTTGCTGGCGAGTGGCCTTGAAGTGCCTTGATCTCTAGATTTAAAAGATTCATTTGAAAAGCGTCAGTTAATTAATACTAAGAAGTCATGTTGAAGATTGTAGATTATAGTCTTCTGTTTTCTTTTATACAATGCTGTAAATGCCCAAATGCAAATCAGGTTTAATTAAAATGAAGAAGTTCATTATCTTGTTACATCACAACACAGTGCAGGCTCTTCAAAATTGTTTCCTTTGGTTGTTGGGAACCTTATGGTGAAAGGAAGTCATGACATGACATTATGTGGTACTAGTGGGAAGGTTGTTTATCATATTCACAAGAGCTTCTGTATGGAATTTTATATTTGATTCTGTCTGATGAGTAGATCTGAATTGGTCTGGCTAGGTTCGAGAGGAAGACCTGTGTTTAAGAAATAAATAATGACAAGTCACAGAAGACACATAGGGAGGAAAGAACTAAGTTTCTAGGCGCATGCCTATTTTTGATCTAGGTGCTTCCTTGATCTGTAAACTCCAGCCTGGTTTTTTGGCCCCAGGTCCCATTTGTCAGCACAAGACATTACCCACTGTTCTTGTCTAACAGTTTCCAAGTGTTCTGAAAGTGTGAATGTAAGTGATTTTTAGGATGTTTTCTTCAATATACCTTCTTTGTGAAGAACTCAGTTTGGTTTTAATGAACACTGGAATTTCAGACAGCTATTAGCAGTATGCTGGTTTGAAAATAACAGAGACTAAAAGGACTTGAAACTAAATGTGAGTAATGTGGAGAGTTTCATGTGTCGTGTGATTGTATCACGTGTAATTTTGTCCTTACTCTTCTAAAATGAAGTATATCTGTATTTTCATGTACACAACTTGCTCACCTCAAATATTGTTGTGTATGAAATCAAATTCTGCAATAACTTGCACCTGTAATTTTACCAACAGTAGGGATGGAAGACCCATTTGACGGAAAGAGCAGCTCCAAGAACAAATGACTAAAAGGGACAAGATGGAACAGCAAGAAGGCTTCCTAAAGAAAAATAACTTTTTATTTCTATAATCATAGGATTTATACTCTTGCTGAAAGCAATTTCTTCTTTAAGGGAGTTTGTGGATTTTTAAATGTAAGATCGAACCAATCATTTTCATCATGCTATTTGATTGTGTTTTAGGCTGTCTTCCTGGCACCCAAAAAAAAAGTTTGGGACACATTGGCAGATTTTGCATATCTGTAAAGGTTAAAAACCTTTAAAAACTTAAAAACTGTTTTCTTATACGTTTATGTGCCACATTATATGTCTTAGTGCTGGGAGAAAAGTTGGCCGGGGAGTTGACGTGTTTTCAGACGTTCAAAGTTCATGTTAAAGAGAGCTCTTGTACAGGAGGTGTGCTCGTGTGATCTCAGGTGGCAAAGAAATATGAGGGGATATTTGAGGAGTACAATTATGTAGATGACAATACAGATACACTTGGTTTTAGAAAAGTAAAGTCCAAATTGTGTGGGGTACAATCACATGAGACATGACACTCTGCACGTTATTACTAGCACATATCTAGTTTCAAGTCCTTTTGTCCCTGATCCTAAAAGATCTCTTCATTATTTTCAACACAGCAAATCTCTAATAGCTGAGTGAAATTCCAGTGTTTATTAAAACCAGATTTATGCTGATACCAAGGATTTAGCTGTTCTTTAATGTCTTTCCTTAAATCTTAAAAAGTTTGGCAGCAAGGAGGATCTGTTTTATTTTTCTTTTTTTTTCTTTTTTTCCTGTGGAGATATTTTTAGTTGACTTCTTTTTCTACCAGTGCCTTTTTTAAAGTGTGTTGTTCTGTGTTTATAATTGAGATGATTTAAAAATATACCATATACAGTAATTACTATATGTAGAACTTGCTTTAGGAACAAGGCACAGATTTCTCAGATCAGCTGTTCATTCTAATTTGTCTTTGGATTTTTGTAGAAAGTGCAAACTGCCATCAGCAAAGGCATCTTATGGTTAGTGTGGATATCACAAACTGGGATTAGATGTTCTTCGTAGAGTTTTTTTCTCTCTAAGTGTACCCTGGGTCTTATGTTTACCAGCTTTTATGCTGATATACTGCCATTTCCAAAGGAGTTGCACATCTAGGGTAATACTGATAAGTCTGGCTTATTGCCTTGGATTTTAGTTCTAAGATGGGATGGTGATGGTCATGCTGTGATCTGAATGTTCTCTGAGCATTGCAGCAAGTTGAGGGGGAGCGAGACCAAGGCCGGTTGAACGGATGTGGAAGGGCTCAGGGCATGAACAGTTTTCTGTTTTCTTTTGCTTCTTTAGTTTGTCTTTGATTCTAAAAATTATTTAAAGGGAAAAATTAAAAGCAAACAGACCACATTCCTTCTTCAGAAGGTTGACACCTGGGCTGTCAGTTTTCATTACCATTACAAAGAAACACTCCAAGGAAATCTGAAGTGGACATAGCCCCCAAAACACCATGGTGTTTTCTTGTCTCACAATCAGTCTTCATCCCACACTCCCTATTTCTAAAAGCTCCAGAGCTAGAAATATGCCCTAGGGAACGTGCTAAGCCTCCTCTGTTCATAGCAGGCTGTGCCTCAGAGCAAGCGCTCAGCGTGTGTGTAAGGATCAACGCGGGAGCTGCAGGGGAGCGTTCCCAGAGGCAGGGGATTCTGCAGCGCTCGGTGCGATGCCGGCGCTGCAGGGAGTTTCTGTGCGGCACCCACCCTGCCCGGCCTCCTCCGGGCAGGGATCCTGCCTATGGATTCAGCACGGACAGGGACCGCAGTCCCCGGGAGTCCACGCACGCGTGGGAGAGGCTCGAGGCAGCCCCCGGCTTTGTGCTCGGCTAAGGTGACAACAAAGCCTGTAACAGCCTGACTGTTTCCTGGAAAAACGAAAAATAGTGAGGACCAAAATAGCGTAAAAGCTGGTGAGCAATCTGACCGTGCTTTGAACGTTCCTGCCAGAGATCGGGTCTAGAAGGTTCCTGGCCTGTGGTCCTTGTTCTGCAAGTACTTACAACTCCGGTTCATGATATTTTATGTGCCCAAATCTATTTAATAGGTGAGAAGAAAGTGTCCTTGGCTAACAAGGTAAATGGGAATTTCCTTATGAGGATATGGCTAATCTTCCACACATCAAAATTATAAATAAGAATCCTGAAAAAAATAGCCTAAAAACAACTGAGCCTCTTTTGTAAATCAGCTGGTAATTATCTACTTTATTCCCCACACAGACAGAGCTTGTTATTTAGAGTATCTTTTAAAAAATGATTTCATAGCAACTCACCAGTGTTTCTCATCCTGAGCCTTTTTCATAGCTATCTTATTGATTGTACTTACAGATCCTCTACCATTTTCCTAGGACTTTACCAGAACTGCTGTCACAGTCATTGCCAAAGGGTAAACATAAAACTGCTGTTATGCTATTGATTCATTGATTGGATTTTGAGTAGCAGTTTAAAGAAGGACATAGTTGCAGAAAGCATTTTAGAAAGTACCTTTTCTTTTTTGCGTTTTTCCTTCTGAGGTCTTGGGAACTGCAGTTCCTAAGAAACTGTGGTAAACTTCTTACCACTGTGCTAAATGTGGCCATTAAGAGAGTGATTTGATGTTTTTGTGATCTCAAAAAATACACTGACATCCTCTGAGTTTTTAGCTATACTCTGGTCAAAATAGAAAAAAATATGTATGTGTGTTAGGCTTGAGAATAAATAGGAGAACGCATGAAAAAATGAGTGGAGAGTTACAAGCAAGAAATGGGAGCATGAAGTAAAGGAGGAGGTTTAATGGAATACAGAGCTTATGTGAATATGTTTGTATTGCAGGTTTCAATTGCTACATTGTTTAAACTGTTAATTAAAAAATGTGTTGATTTTTAGCTACAGATTACCAGTTTCACCTGTACTAATGTATCATCCAACATGAGTAAAGGCATCCAAAGATGTCCTTTATTTTCTTTGCTTTTATAATCACTTTTGCTTAGTTTAAATAAAAAAATGTTGTTTAACTGCAGCACCTCATCTGTGAGCAGCAGTTCCAGACCTTGATGCTATTGCTTTATGGGCTGTTCAAACACAGACCAGAGGGCTGGGGATTTTAAATATTAGACAGGGGTGCTCAGGGAGGTGCATGCAGACAAGAGAGCAGGAGGGCAGATGGATTGCACAGTCATTGGCAGGAATAGCCTGTAGGCTGCTCGAAAGGATATGGGCAGGTCGTGTTTGCCATTGGAGAGAAAAAGAAGAGACTGCAAAGCCCATGTAGAGGAGTGGTGTTTGGATGTGAAACAGCAGCCCTTACAGTGGAAAGGGCAGTAGAGAGGAAGCTTGTGGGTACCTCCCATAGTCTTCAAACCCACTGCTGCCGACTAACTAAAGCCCAGTGTTGTATTCCCACTGCAGGCACCAGTGCACCTTGTGATCTTTGGTGCCAAACAACTCAGAAACTGTACGAATTTCCTGAATAAATGGATCCCATGCATGCCCTGTGCTCTCTTCTCAGCAGACGTTGGGAGGGTGCAGCTTGTCCATCTCTTTGTATCTGCTGAGACTTTGGGATCCATGCTCTGTATCTGTGAAAAAGTCAGTGGTAGATGTAGCCTCCACTCTGCCCTTGAACCGATGTGCACCTAAGGTCTGTTCCTGCACCACATAAACAGGAGCGTGGAGATAGTGCCTTGTAGACAAGGCAGCCTTTCCCTGCCGCTTCCCTGTGCCAGCCTAAGCCCAGGAGTGAGACAGTGCCTGGCTCCGGGGTACGTAATTGCTCACATAAAAGAGTACTGGGAAAATCCATAGTCATCACAGAATTATATAATAAAAGGACTCGTTTTATGATTTCAGTAAAGAACAGTAGCACCTCCTGGCTACTTAACATCTCCTGTTTGACCCACTGGGCTTCAGCCCAGCATAGTCTAATAAATGGAAATGTCACCATTACATTAAATGGCTCCAGGTTGAATCCATCAGGATTTCTTTGGGTTTAAATTCCAGCAGTAGCCTTCTTGGCATATTGGTATAAATTTTCTGCCAGTTTTGTCAAGTTTCTCATAATTATTTGAGTTGCATGCCACTATATACACATTGTAAACTTATTAATGTCAATCATTTATATAGAGATTTTTTTAAAAAAACTGAGGCCCTATTGATTAGTAATTATCACGGCAGCCCAGCACAGAGAGAATATGTTTTAAGTAGATTACAAAACTGTTCAAAAGTTCATTGAAAGATGGCTAACTCTTCTATTTTTTTCTCTCCAGGAGGTTTCATCGTTATAGAAAACAAAAGTTAACTTCAGGATGCTCAAAAGGAAACAAAGCTCAAGGGTGGAAGCCCAGCCAGTTACAGATTTTGGTCCTGATGAATCTTTGTCAGACAATGCAGATATTCTGTGGATTAACAAACCAGTAGGTATCTCTTTCAGCAGTTACCAGTTATAAGTTAAATGTGAATTTTATTGTTGAAATAAGAGTTCTAAGAAAGATTCTAGAATAAGAAAAAAATATTAGAAAAAGGTATTGAGTTATGGTTGCTAATTTACCAGTTCTCTTTTGCAAAAAATCCTAATCTAAATAAAAAGGTTTGGTTGTTGCAAAGTGATAGAAATGGCCAGGCAGCGTTTGCCACATAAGCTCATCTGTAGTCTAATCCCACATCCTTTCAGTGTCTCTGATTGCTGTTGTGTTTAATGAAATGACAAATCAAGTTTGTACAAGGAGCTTTTGAAAAGTATGGCAAAAGTAGCATCTTCTTGTGAAAGTGGTCATCAGTATTTAGAAGCTATGATTTTCTAATCTCTTCTCTTAAGTCTTCTTTGAATGTAGAAGTATATTTTGGCTGCTGCTTTTTTCTAGTATCCTTTGGCCTACCATGTGACCTAACTAATAGATTGGAATGAAAATGTCTTGTAACTTAAAACCAGTGAAGTCGAGAGTGAAGTTATTAATAGAAAAGGCAATATTAAGAAAATACCATTACTATGTAATATGGCAGTTATTTATTTATTCAGCAGTCAATGTGCATCCAGGATTCCTGTATTTGAAGAATTCATACTATTGCAGAAAAAGCATTTTAACACTTCTCTTAAAGCAGAGTGGAAAGGTTTATTTTATAAAAGCAAAATGTCAAATCTACTGAAATGAATTAATAGATGCTATTAGCCTTGCATTCGTTTAATGAAACTATCATCTCAATGGCAGTATGGATGCCAGACCCCCCCTTCTAGGTTTTAGCAGCTAAACCTTTTCCAAGATAATGTCCTTACATTAATGATTCGCACTAACTTATTTTAAAAATAATGTTTGTATTGATAGCTTCAATAAGCACAAAATGTCATTGCAGAAATTTAGCATGGGAGTAGGTTATTTACATGTTTCTCAGTACACTGTTTTTAAATGGAATCATTTTGCCTCTTGTCATGTTGATTGGTTAGTTGTATGTTGCTCCGCATATGTAATATTGACATTTTAACATGGCAGACAAGGGGTTTTTGTATTAGCAACTCTTTGCTCTTGGTCCTGTTTTTTTCATTTTAACCAAGAGGTTGCTCTGGGCAGGCTGAAGGGACAGAAAAGGTCTTTCAAATTACTAATTTGGCCTCAAAGTGTATGGACACTAGAGCTGCTCACTCCAGGTCAAATATCATTACATTTAGACAACTGTTTAATAAACAAAAATTAGTTGAGTGTTTTTACAATTTATTGATATCAGAAACTGTTTTTGAACATCAAATCAAAGTGGTGATGTCTCTTTTTTTCAGTGGGTACATTCCTTACTACGAATTTGTGCCATCATCAGTGTGATTTCTGTTTGTATGAACACTCCAAAGACCTTTGAGCATTATCCTCCTCTCCAATATGTGACATTTGCTCTTGATACTCTACTGATGTTTCTATACACTGCAGAGATGATAGCAAAAATGCATATCCGTGGCATAGTTAAGGTAAGCATTTAAAAAATATTTTTCACAGTCTTAAGAAAATGGATCCAAATATATGCTAATGGCATTTGATTATTTTAAATTCTCAGCTTTGCTATATTTTTAACTACAGTCAACAGTCTGGCATAAACAAAAAGGGCAAATTGACAAAGATGCAGGTTTGCTGCATATCTAATTCGAAAACTGTAATACCAACATGCCTAGCAGTGTTTTCCTCCTAAGAAGTACATAGTTTCATTGTGCTCATATGTAGAATAAAAAGCAAAATGTGCCACATGTATAGAAGTAAGATATTTTGTAAATATCTAGAAATCATATTTATATTTAGAACTTTGATTTTCATTTTGTAAGACTGGGTGCTCTCATTACAGTGTTACTTAATTTAAATAAGAAGATACGTCCTGTTGTGAGCCAAATGAGAAATGTATTGTACTCTACTAATTCTGTTCCTTAATATAATACATGTGGGTAAACAAATGCTTCGGTTATCAAATGTGTATGGCTGTTGCTGGACTAATTTTATTTGTATAAGTAAATGTTATTGGAGAACGTGGAAGAGAAGAATTTTCAGTAGTCATCACTCTGTGGCACTGGCACTGTTTTACTGATTGTTTCCAGTCTTCAGTAAAAATACACAAGTTCAGTTTGTACATAGAAAATCCATCTGTGAAGCTTGTTAACAGTTTAATTATGTCCCTACTGCACAGAAGAGTGAATCAGTATGTTATGTCCTTCACTGCTGGAAGGTCTGATGACCCTTGAAACATCTCAGGCTGATCTCAGCTCCTTGCTGGGTTCTGACTTTACCTTTGGAGACTACATTTTTGTTCACTGCCAAACTAAACTCGGATGCCGTCATACCTAATGTAGACGAGCTGCAAAAGTTAATGTTTCCTTAATATTAGGAGGTTAATAAAATAGAAGATTCTGTGAAAGTCTTTGGGTAAGACCAAGGTAATCCTTTGTGAAGTAGTGTTTCTGGCTACTACATGGACTCTTTTGCTCAGAAAGTCCCTTGAAGAAGGTGAAGGAGAGGCCACTGCATCGTGAGTGGGGAGTTAGGAGCCTGCAGGTGTGTTTGGACAGTGAGAGCTAGGAACAAGGTGTCATTATAGCCAGTACAGCCTTACACAAAAATGATCTTGTGGCCAGAAGGAAAGACACAGTGTGGCTTTTTGTCCAAAGTTTGATTTCTCAGCTGCTGTCTATGAAAAGATCAAATTTATTCACAGTCAGCAGCTAGGGGCTATGAATAATACATGGCTGCATTTTCTACCATCTTTCATTGGATAATGTAAGGTTTGTGGGTTTTTGTGGATGTGAACTGATCTTTAAGGCACGTCGAATAAGAGTCTATCCTCAGAGAGGAAGCAACTGGAATTTCTCCCACTGCCTTCATTCACATTATACATGTATAGATCAGAGTATGAGTTACTTTATTTGCACTCCAACATTATATTCTTTCCATATTGGATATGATAAAATAGATTAGGCATGTTGAAGTAGAAAATGGTTACATTTATTATTATTTCAACCAGAGAGGATTAATGTTTGTATTAATGTCGTTACACTCAAGTGAATTGACTTTGTTGACACTATTTATGGAGTCATACAATAATTTAGGCTGGAAAGGACCTCCAGAGGTGATCTAGTCCAACCCTCTGCCCAACACAGGTCCAGGGGTTTGTCCAGTTGAGTTTCAAATTCCTCCAGTGATGGAGGATACTCCTCAACCTATCTGGCAACCTGTCCAGTTTTTCACCAATTTCATATAAAAAAACTTTTTTCTTAATATTCAAATACAATTTCCCATGTTTTGGTTGGTTTCCTTTGCTTCTCTTCCGACTGTTTTGCACTTCAGAGAGTGTGACACATCTTTTTAATTTTTTTCCAATCAAGTGGTTGTGTATAGCAACTTCCTCTTCTGAAGACTGAGCAGCCTTGTGTCTCTCACCCTCATATGCCATGTACTCCTGTCCTCAGACCATCCTGAGGCAAGGCATTGTTTAGAAGTCTAATAACTTATGTTAAAGACTTTTGCATATGTAATGCTTTTGTGTAAAAAAATTAGTTTATGAACTTTGTCCTAGTTTAAGCATATTGAAGACTTTGAATCAGTGAATGTGTAGCTCTGTGCTTGTTCTGAACTTTACGTCAAGTCTTAACCAAACTTATAAATAAATCAGTATTTCTGTAAAAGCCTAAGGGTTTGAAATGCTAATAAACTTTTGAACCTTGATTAATGAAAAATTTAATTCAGAGAGAAATCTAATTTATGGAGAAAGTAGGCACCATCCATTTAAGTCCCAGTTAATAACAGTATAACTGACCTAAGGTTTTTGAAGATGTTAAGTCATAGCTAATTAACACTTTCTGAGGACAAATTAGAAATTTACTTTCCCTTGTTCCCCAGATTTATAGGAAATAAAAGCAGTTTCTCAAAATCCAACCCTTTTGTCTGGAAAGCATTGAAAGATGCTGTTGGATGGTATTTATAGCATGATGTGTAGTACTAAGTACTATATGCATTTGTTGTTTGTCATAGTTTTGAACAAGTGTTTATTGTCTTCACCCTTGAAATTAATCTCTGAAAAATGAAATAACAGGCTATAATTTTATACTGATTAAGGTCTTTTTATAGATAAAATTACAAGACAATCAACTTAATATTTGCTGTCCATATTGTACAAAATGCTTGGAGAAACATTAATAAGATTTGTAGTGTTTTGTCAAGCACTGTATTAGACAGAGAGTCAGATCAAATGAGTTTGTTTCTTACCATATATTTTTGATTTCTCCATTCAGATGCCTTTCCTCTAACTGAATAGTTTGATGACATTAAAAATTAGCTGTTGATTATTTTGTCAAGTAAGCTTTTTGGGTACTCATAAGAGAAACTATGAATGGTTTACTCTCTAAATTTATGTATAGCCTATTATGTTTTTATGAGCTAAGTATTTTTAATATGGATTTCAGTCATGAAATCTGTTCTAATTAGTACAGCAATATTTTAATATGAAAGTTTATTTTAAAAAATATTATCTTCTGACTTATGCAAGTTTCCGTATTTTTTCTACAACCTTTCTACATAAATTGCACATTTTAATGATTTTACTGAATTGCAAATTCTGTTCACTGAGTAGAGCATGATGTGACTTAGCCACATCAGTGCTTTATAATAGCTTATGAAGCATCTTTGCAGATGCCTACTAAATTGTTACAGACGTCTCTTAAAAGGATTTAATGTTTTAGAAATTAAAAGCTATGATCCTTAGTAAATCACTGAAAACGTTAAAAAAGTTGGTGTAAATTTCACCATCTTTCTTTACATTAAAAAGAAGCTGTGAACAAAACATGGCCATTTCCTTAAAATGGTGGAAGAGATTCTTTTGGGGATCTCAGTCTCTTCAGCGTGTACTCGATTTGAAATCTACAGGTAAATTTATCATGTCTGACTTCTGCTTCCAGTTATCACATAGTGCTTGGGATCTTTTTACTTGGGTAATCACAAGATTCCATATCTTCCTTAGCTCTTTTTACTTCCAGCTAACATATTGAAATGAATTGAGATGAAATAATGTATATCATTAGAGAACTATTCCAGGTAAACTAACTGATTTGGTTGCAATTGCCACGCTGAGTTTTTAAATAAGCACAAAAATATGCCAAAGTCCAAGAAACCCTGAAGAAAATATGTGCATTTTGCAGAGGATTTAACATCCACAACAAGAAAAAGAAACTAGGAAAAAGATGGCTAAGCTGAAAATTCTGCCTTTAGGGAATGAGAGATGAATAGAGATGGTCTTACACCCTGGGCAGTGTAAGGGATTATGGAGTCATCTTCATTATACCCTATCCTCATTGCAGCTTCTAATCAAAGTTGATGATGGTTTTACAAAATCAACATTGAGGTCATGTTGTAAAACTGAGGTATGCCAGAAGAGACTTGAAAATAAAAGGTGTGAGAGTTCCCTTTCCTGTCCCTTAAAACAGTCTAGTAGACACCTGTTTTAGTACCATCGGGCTGAAATTTAGAAAAAATATATATATTTCAGAAATACTACACTGAATTTAATAGACATATCTTTCTGCACTGTGTAATTGTGACATATTTTGGCTAACAAAGGGATTATAGAATGTCAAAAGTAATAGTCTGTGACATTTCCCCGGCTGTTAAATCAACTGCATCTTAGAATTCACAGTGACACTTTTATATTAACTAAGGGAGTTACGAGTGGCTTTGTCAGATTTTGTTTTCAGTAGCACCGAACACTATCCACTGACTTCAGTACTCTTGCAAGAGCTGAAGGTAAGCAGTTCACAGAATCACAGGCTCACAGACTCACAGAATCAAAGAGGTTGGAAGGGGCCTCCCAGAGACCATCCAGTGCAACCCCCTGCTCCAGCAGGGACACCCAGAGCACAGGGGCACAGGGCGGCATCCAGGCGGCTTGGGAAGATCTCCAGAGAAGGAGACTCCACAGGCTCCCTGGGCAGCCAGTTCCCTGTTCTCATGCGAGGACTTAAACAAAGCTTAATCTTCTGGCAACTCCATCACAGAGAGAATGAGTTGTTCCTTTATTTCAGTTAAATGCTAAAGGCCAGAATCCTCAGTTAGCTAAAGTCAGTGCCCTTCTGCAGGTCAGGTGCTCCTAGGCAGTGTTACACCTGTGCCCATAGCAGATTTTCACTGTTATTTTTCTGATAGATGCTTTAGCTGCCCAAGAGGAATCAAGGGTAGAGCAGCCCTGGACCGAAATTGAGCCACGTGGACTTGAACTTCATTACATCCAGTACTCAGCAACGACAGGAACCCTTCCTCTCCCTGTAGCACAAGCAACAGGAGCTAGAGCAGGGCTTTTCACATTGCAGTATCATACACTGGCTGCCATGGATTAAACTGGGAATTGGCCATTGTTGCCATTGTTTGCAGCAGCAGCTAATGTCCCCTTACCTACTCCGTGGCTTTTTGAGTCATCTTCGCTTGCATGTAATCATTTTTTTGTTTCTTGGCTTTAGGGCATAAATAAGAACAATTCTGCAACTCTTTGGGGGTCTGCAGTTTGGTTGTCCAAGCTTGAGCTGGCTGACTTGGACAACTAAGTAGCCAGTTTGGCTGACTATGTCATCTGAGCTATTTCTCACTATTGACTCCAGAGCAAGCTTCCACTAACCAGGCTGGATGGTGACATCTAACTCGGAGGAGGGGCAGAAAGGGAGGGAAACCATGTGCCTTTACCAGTAGAAAGGCCCATAAAGCAAACATGAAGCAAAGATCCAGTCAGCTTAAGATTTGAGTTTTACATATGACTGTGCTTCTTGCAGTTATAAGCTGAAATAAGTTTGTGAAAAATTATTTTACATGTCTGTATTAAAAAAATGTAATTTTGTACTGTGTGTAATCCTCTTGGAAACCTGATCCCATGCTCTGCTGCCTTGTGAAAAAGGGTGTTCTACAAATTCTATTAATGTAGGTTTAAAAACGCTGAAATATCTAGTTTAAATATCTGTGACTGACAGTCTTTAACTGTTTCGTATCCAGCAACAGTAGTTTCTCTTATTTGAATAAGATATTCGATCTACAAAAGCTGATTCTGTCCCACTTTTTTCTCCCCGTATTTTTGTCTTGTGCTGCTTTACGAAGCATGTGTGCCCATAAACTGCAAGGACATCATTTCAAACCGCATTGGAATCATGTTGCTGGTGAGATGCTGTGATGCTGTTTGCAGTCACAGGAAATTAAAAAATTAAAACTGATTATGCTGAGGAAAACAAAGTGTGAAGTTGCCCGCAGCAGCTGTGCTGCTCGCTCAGGATCCCTGCCCGTGGACCGGGGAAGGTTAGAGACGGCCGCGGCAGAGCGTCTCTGTGGCTGCTTGTACCTGTTTCCGTTGAGTGTTTATTGCAGGAAAGTAGTGACTCATATTGCACCGTGGGGCTTTTTGCACCATTTTTGCATTTGAGGAGTAGGGAAAATCAAAGGCACTGAAATTACTTACTGAACTTACATAAGCAGTATGTCTAACGTGGAGAAAGATAATTTCTCTAGCCACTGGATGGGTCATAGAAATGATTAGGGAGAAAATTATGGATTAAAGCGTGTGTCCATATAATATACAATGATTTACCATGGTGACCGCAGTTTAACCTTGAAGCAACTGAGAAAAAATAAACAACATGCTGACTTTCATAAATGTATCCAGAAATGTGCTGTTTCAATACTCATACCAATCAGCTTAGGAAAACTGTGCTTTTCAGTATTTTTTTTTTGCCATTTCTCATAGCAAGGATTACTATTTTTCTACATAAAAGCACTAATCATCAAGGGACATTGTTAATGTGTCACTTCATGTTAGGGCAGATTGTCACATTTACTGGTATACCAGTGGAATCAACATGTTGGATAACAATTTATTTATTTAGGTAGAAAGAAGGGGATCTTCATCTGGAGTGCACTGTGCTGTGTTGAAATTTATATTTTCAGAGAAGCCTGCTATGATTAAACAAGATCAATTTTCAGATATTTTATTTTATTTTATTTTATTTTATTTTAT
>JAUBOD010000685.1:2708068-2721072 GCA_032353885.1 Nothura maculosa | reverse complement strand
TTTTCAGAGAAGCCTGCTATGATTAAACAAGATCAATTTTCAGATATTTTATTTTATTTTATTTTATTTTATTTTATTTTATTTTATTTTATTTTATTTTATTTTATGCCTCTATTGTGTTCTTTCTTCATTTTGAGAGAATAAAACAAGACATCAAAAAGAAAAATCTTAATGAGATCCAAATCTCTGTGCAAGTGAATAAGAACATTTCTATGCAGCTATATTTTCATGGAGATTGTGAAATGTGTGTGAGGCTTTTAGGATAGCCACCTGAAGAATGAATGTCATTTCAGATTTTTTTTTTCTCTGCAACTAATAAGAGTTTTGAAAATACTGCTTTCTCATGACTATGTTATTTGTTGTTGCCATAAACTTTTACTGTTCTTTGTAATATAAAATAAGTTTAATAGCTTTTAATAATGATAGTTATCAAACCATTAAAAAAAAACCCTTTTTCAATCTTGTGTCTTTCTCATCTATTCCAAGCCCTGTCTTTGTAGCTTTTTTTATTCTATTGAAGAAGAGCTGTGAATGAAGATTATAAATACGAGTTCTGTCATGTTAGATGTGCCTATTTGCCTGTCAAATCTCCTTATTCAACCTCCAGGCAATAACCAGTGCTTCAGCATGTGAAGTTTTTCACCTTGAAATTTGGATGCTACCCAGCCCCAGCATTCACAACAAACCTCAGAGATGGGGGAGAGCAGAATCCTGCTGCCTGGAGCAATTGCCCTGTTGTCAAACATTTTGAAGAGCCCAATAGCATTTAGCACACATTGTCTTTTGTCTTTACAGCACTACCAAATATAAGGAAATGTCCATGCACAGGGAACTACGTGTAGGATTGAAATCCATCTTGAGGAGCAGCTTGAGATTTTCATGGACATAGAGAGCATTAGAAATTCTAGGTTGCAGAGGACCTCTAGAGATGGTCTAGTCTTTCTTACTAGAAAGCAGGGTCTTAAATTAGGTTATCCAGGGGCTGTATCAAGCTGAGTCTTGAATATTTCCTATGCAGGAGGCGCTACCACTGCTCCGAGCAACCTATTCCAACGTGTACTTGTTCTGACAGTGAATAATTTTTTTCCTCTATACTTCCTGCAAATAGTGAATGCTGTTGCTTGTCATAACACCACCTAGCTCTACTTCAACTCTTTTCAGGGAAGAGAGATTTATTAATCAATCAACCATCTTAAGATCTGCTGAAACTTTAAGGCATCCAAGAGAGACGCATGAGCTGCTAACATGATACTGCTGGTTCTGGCTGCAACTGGATGATGAGCAGATGGAGAAGGAAACAGAATTCAACCTTTCCGTGTAGTAACTCATAAAATCTCTCTGCAGGGCCTGCTGGCACTCCACAGCAGTGGTAGAATTGTTTATTGCAAACAGCAGGGTGATGCACCCGTGAAGTTCCCTCTACCCTACATGTCCTGGGGACATCCCTGCTATTAGGCTTTCCTAGGGAGGCCTTGGCACCTGCCCTCCCTGCACTAACACTGCAGGAGGGCAGTGGCTGGCAGCTCTGAATAAGAAGCAAGCTGCATTGCTTGCCACACAGCTCAACTTAGATGCCCTTCACTGATTCTCCTGATATGGGAGGTACTGACCACATTCCTTTAAATTCTTATGGGAAAATAGCTGTTACCTTTTAATGTTTTCTGTCTTTGAGGGACAGCATGCGCTGTAAAGTGCTTCCCTGTTTCCCATTTTTAAGTTCACCTTACCAGTTTTGTTTTAAAGACCATTTAAAAACTCCTATCTCATTTTTTCCACATTATTTTATAGTGGGCACTCTTGCAGGATGTTTAGGAAATAAAAAGGTTCTTGTTTCTCTGGAAGGGTTGATTCTTAGGTCACAAAAGGGATTATTTCTTTCTTTGGAAGCTTTCCTAAAACTCTCTAACAGCATAGGTGGTTGAATCAAATGAAATGGAATTGCCTTCATTTCATTCTGTTTCTTTGACCATCCCAATAAGAATTCTATTTCTTACCTCTTACAGTCTTTTTTTTTTGCTGTTAGTAACAGCAAGTGACACAGTGAACGCTAAAATACAAAAGCCTCCTATTGCAATGAACTTAGTTTGATAAAATAATGAAAAGGGAGTGTGCTTTAACAATAACTTGAGACCATTCTTTCATGAATGAGCTAGCCTTACATCTTTATAATTTTATGATAATAATAATATAGATATAGTAATATTTTAGGGTTACAAATGGTGAAGTAATGTTTATTTAGTGATTACTGTTCATCTGTGATGACTGGCTGGAATTGTTTATGTAGTGCATTTTTATATGCAAGTGCCCTCTGAATCAAAGGGCAACAAGAGCTCCATTTCATTTACAGTATTACGAGTAGCTTTGTTTTGTGTGTAACCTCGTCATTTTTCCAAGATTCTTCTGGTATAACATGCTAGATTACTATAATATTGCATTACATGCTATGATGAAGGTAAATAATGCACTGTTATGGGTTTCTTGAAAGCATCTGATGATGGAGCAGTTCAGTACCGTGTACAAATAGTTATATATTGAACTTGTGTGTTAACTCAATGATGATAAAGTAATATTACATCCACAGGAGCCTTCATAGTTAAGCTTCTCACAGCAATTCTAACTCTCTTGGCTGCTACGGACAAATTGCTCTTACATGAATAAATTTTAAATATGGCCCTTTACTGTGAATGAAGACATTTTTATGGGACACATTGCGAGGGTATACATAAATGAAAAGTTGTGGTTCCTATCATACTGTTCCTTCCTTATCCCTAATACAGATACTGTACATGTGCACATGTGTGTGTATCTACATCTGTATCTCTAGATCTATAAATATATTTGGAGATCCAGACTGAGATATAGGTTGATTTGGAAACACTATTGTCGCTGCTGCAGAGGGCTGAATAAAGGAGTGACCACCCAATTAAAAAGAAACCAGTTGTTCGTTGGTTATTAACATACTCTTATTTAAGCAATCATTCACTCTTTCCTTTGTTTCTTTCTTAGAACATCATTTTAGAAATATAAAAGTACTTTCCATTCACAAATGACATGTAATTTTCTAGTTATTATGCAATTAAATACTTTGTGGTGATATTTTTCATCATGCGGAGTAGAAGATGGACTTCTGGTGGGTGTTGCAAGAGTCTGCCTGAATTCTCACTTAATGAATCTCCAGGGAGCTTGCCAGCTGTAATGTTTTGAAGAGGGAGGAAGGGGGCTGATGTTTGACACATGGGCAGGCTTGAGAAATAATTTAATTAAAGAGATAGAAAGGGGGAAATGAAAACAAATCAGAGACAGCTTTTCTCCTTGGTTAGGCTGTATCTTCATTCCTTTTGCTCTGTGGGGAAAATGTTGTCTTCTACAGGTTGGGGATTAGGGTGTGCACATAATTCTGCTCTTACTCAGGCTTGAAATTTAGAGGATTTAAGGAAACAGGAGAAGCTTGTCTGTGTGCCAGAAACAAAAGAGGTGTACATGTGAGAGGGAGTAGGAGATCTATAGCCCCTATGCATGTGTATTTTTATCTCCATTTGCAGAGGGCACATAAAGGTTGGGCAAGGTGTTCTGCTCAGCTCTCATTTTATTCTTCCCACCATCCCCACCTCCTCCTTCTCCAGTGTTAGTGTGAAGGAAGGAAACCGAGGAGGGAGAATTGTTCTTGTTTCCCTAACTCAGTTGTGTTATAATAAGTTTGGTGGAGGGGGAAAGAAATGATACTCCCATATTCTAATTCCCTCTGTTCTTGTTATTTTTCCATGTGCATTTATGCTGCTCCTAAAGTGCCGATAAATATTGGCCTCCAGCCCTTAATGCTAATTTGTAGCTCCATACAAAGTAGCCTCCAGGGCAATTTGAAAAAATTGTATGTGCTTTATTTATTGCCACAATATGCAAGACCCAGTGACCATGACCGAATAGCTAGCTAGCTGTCTGGTCTCCAGCTTGCTAGTTTTTTCACATTTGTGCCATCTTTCAGCTCTCCTGTTTGTTTTTCAGCTATCTTTGCAGAGACTTCAAGGAAAACTGGGAGAATAGGCTTCTCTTAATGACAGATCCAAGACCACAGAATTTTCCAGAGCAGATGATAATAAATCAGATTACTAGCAGAGTAGATGTAAATTCACTTCTCTTATTTAGCTTTCCCATAGCTGCAACTGAAAAGATGAGGGGAGAGGAAAGGGTTCAGGGAACAGGCTGTAGCCAGGAAAAAAAGGAAATTCTTAAGGCAAGTAGAGAGGTAGAGGAGGTTTTTCATTTACTCCAATTTATACTTTGTCCTTGTGTGTTGCTGAGACATTAAAAGATCAGCAGGGCAGAAATGATTTAGGTGATAGATTTTGCTATAATCTAGCTAAACTGTGTAATTTGCCACTGACATACTGGAATTCCTTGACAAAATTACATAAATGTAGCAGACAACCTCCAAGCAGATTGCTGTATGCAATTTGGTTGCCAATTTTTAAGAGTAATTTGTTTTCAGCAAGGTTGATAATGAAATAAACTTGTATTAGAAAATGATAGTCTAACCATTTTTTCCTTCTGGTCTAATTTAAACTGTAATGGTTCTCATGGTATGACTGCCCAAGATGTGATATTACAGGGTGTTTCTGTTTGTATTTTGTGTTGGCTGACATTTTCAATGACTTGTGTTTTTTAAATTGGTTTTCCTGTATAACTGCTATTTAAGGTATTTAGAATCTCTTTCTGTTCTATTTTTAATGTAGTGATTACAATTGGAAGATTGTAACTTTCTGTATCCCACTTATGTCATTGTGATATCAGTGTGGGAAAACAAAAGTGAAGAAATGAGCTAATACATTGTACTCTGTTAACATAACAGTGCTGCATTAGTGCAGGCCAAAAATGGTGAAAGGAGGAGAGTACAGAGTGATGGGAAAAGATTTGATTGTTGATGTAATTTTTGGTACGTAAAGAATCACTAAGGTCAAACGCTGAATTTAAGATATTCTTCGTTAGTTAAGGCAGTATTGCAAAGCTACTTAAATTATTGCTCAACTTAAGTCCTTATGGAGCAGAGAGTGTCATAATTGTGAACAGTTGTGTCAAGCTTTTCTATTCTTTTTGTGTGTCAAATCTCATATTAGTCTGGACCAGGGTCTCTGAGACCTCAGCAGTAAGTCTCAATTTTCAGTAGACATAATTAGAAAAGGGTAAGGGTTTAATACTTTACAATGTTTTAATGATTTAGGTCAGTCATATTACAATTTCATATATTTATATTCCTTTCCAAGTCCAAGAACTGATTGTTGTTGGCCATGTAAGCATGGAATTTCAATACAAAGTGTTCTCTAAAGGCAGAACATAAACTATTTTGTGTCATTGTTAGTGTGCTACCCTGTACTTAATCAGTTTTAGAATTTTCACAGGAGAAAATAGGAATAAAATTCAATATCAAGTATACTCAAAAGTTTATTTTGCCTTTAAAATGCTTCCAGTATACCAATACACAGTTTAAACATGTTAGAGGTTCCCCAGCATGTCCACAGCCAGCCAGATGAGAGATGAATTTGGACAGCATTTAGCCAAGACATGCCCATATGAGAAGCAGAAAGAGCCACAACAACAGAAAAGCAACTATTATCCGCAGATGTAATTTAGGGCCCCCAAGTTACTATAAGTGATCCACTGAAACCCTCCCTAGTTGAGAGGATGTATTGGGATAAAATGGCTTGAACTAACAGTGAGAGAGGTGAAGTGGTGTCACTGATGAGAGACAGAAATATCTCAACATCTTCTTTTGAAAGGAGAAAGCAACAGAGCTATTTCAATCATGCCACAAGAATTGTGGAGAAAAAAAAGATCGGGCTTTTAGTGAGTACTTGATGGATTAGTCAAGTGAAGGTTAATGCCAAACTACTACCCAAGTTCATACCCAAAAATGAGCACATCTCAGAGAAAACTTTCTGCTTTAGACAAATGATGCTTAGGAGAACTACAGTTTAAACGAGTTCTTTAGCTAGGGGAAAACCAATCAGCATCTTTATTCAAGGACATAGCTGAAGAACTTAGGTTGCATGCTGATATGTCACCACAGGTTTGCTTAAGTGTAAACATGGAAAGCAAAGAGAGAAACTGGAGATATTGCATGTGAGCAGCGGATCTCTGCATAGAAATAGCTTGAACAAACTTTTCTGTTACTTAACATGGCACAGCTGAAAAAGCTGAATTTGTTCCAGTTTAAGTGAAGAGTTTCTCTTTAGTTCAACTGTCACTTGGGAGCTAAATCCACTTCAGGATGGGCCTGTTAAAACTGTGATGCAATAGTTCTTACGTTCCTAATTCACAGTTTTCCTCCTCCTAATCCTCAGGTTGAAGAACGAGAACTTTAAGATCTTTACGCATTATAAGATCTTTTGTCCGAAAAAATAGTGTTAAGTTTTTCTGTTCTTTATGTCTGATATGATAATTACTTATTATGTTATCCTTATATCATTCTTTTGTTCACTTCTGCCCCAAGGAATTTTTACAACTACAACAAACAACTACTTTTTTAACGTATTTTTTTCTCTGTTTGCAAAATACATATCTCACTGATCACCTACCACTACGAATGAGAAATCCTTTTTAAGATAAGGAATGGCATTAAAAATAGTAGATTAAAACAGATAAAACGTCTTTCCTTTAACTATTGTTGAAAATTCGGAAAAAAAAGTGCAAGTTGAATGAAATAGCTCTCACAAAGGTTAGAATCAAGACAGGAATCACATAATAGGCAAAAGGTCTGATCAAAATTCATTATTTTAATAATTTATACCTGTGAAAAATATGTGTATCCTGTCAGAAGACTAGCATGTATCTGTCAGAACACTAGGCAGAGAAAAGAAACCAGAGAATGTGTAAAACGAGACAGGTATGTTCAGTCATTTGTAAAGGGTATACAGCCCTTCACACCACTTAAGTCTCTGCTTATGTTTTTATTGCTATTAACCATGCAACTGGGTGTCCACATTCCTTGGTCTGGAGTAGGCTTGATTGACATTCAGCAAACTCTATCTATTTGTATGCATTGGGCCCCTGATTTCAGCTGTGCTGCATATGGTATAGCAGAATCCTGTAGCCCACAGATATAAACCTTATTTTGTACATTTTTTTCAGTTCAATGGGAGCCCATCAAAGAGGTGCTTTTACACTGTGGTAGGGATGTTGAGCGTCATTGGGAATGACTTGAGGCAAGTGGGGATTTTGAAGCATGTACTGGTGGAAAACAGAAGAGAGTATAAGAAGGTATGGAAGGAACTGAGATGAGATGCAGTCATCTCCATGCTGCCTTTTAGGAGTGATCTCTGGATTTGACTACCATGCTTGGGTATTATTTTAGAGAGCTATATGAAGAAGTCTTAAACAGGACAGAAGAATAGATAATAAGGCGTATTGATGGTCACAGATCTGCTACATTTTCTTTCTTGAATCTCTTTGGTATAGTAGTACAAAAATAGGCTCTAAATTTCTGTGCTAGACAGTTAATGGAATGTCAATAATATCAATGTCAAAAAGTTCTCAGTGCTTTTTATTAACCAAGTTTAAACAATGAATTGTCAATTTGAGATGATAAGAGGTAGCTCAGACCATCTCAGAAAAGAAATGAGAGTCTACACCACACTGAGAGGGGGTGTGTGTGTGTGTCAAGTAGTTCGGAAATGTCAAGACTTTACGGGAGCATTTTCCAGGGATAACTCATGAAAAATGGATGTAATCAGGTACTGAATTAATTGAAGTTACTGGGACAGTATTGAAGTAATAGAGTATCACAGTTTCAGGTTATAGCTTTTTATACTTGTCTACCTATGCAAACATGGTCTAATGGGTAAGACTGTGGAAAAGTGAGTCCAGTGAGGTGTTTTTTTCTCTGTCTTTTAGCCTATGTTGGTTTATTAGTTATAATCGAAGTGTAAACAATGGGCTTTTTATAACATCTTTCTAACACAAGCTGAAGTGCTCCACAAGAATGAAGCTAACAAACGTTTTATTCACTTGAAAAATATGTTTATATATTTTCACTGTATTCTAGCCCAACCACGAGGCTTTTGGTGTCTTTCAAATATATAGTATTTTATAAATGGCACAAAGAAGATTTCTCCTTCTTACAAGTATTGTTAATCACATATTTAAATCCTGATAGGAAAGTAGCAACAATAAACCTCTTTTCTTTCTGTTTTAGGGAGATACTTCTTATGTAAAGGATCGTTGGTGTGTGTTTGATGGATTCATGGTCTTTTGTCTTTGGGTGTCACTGGTTTTACAGGTAATTGCTCCACTTACCTTTTTCAGTGAATAGTTGCTTATTGTGAAAAATAACCAAATAATTAGAAGTTTTGATGCATAGCTGTGTATGGGTCAAATTGTTCTTAAAAATCTTTCTAACTTCAATAGCGTCGTAATTGCACATTGTAGCACATTACATTAGCAGTATGATTTATCTTGTTTAATCATTGAAAATCCAGACATCAGTCTGAAACTTATTACCATAAAGCCTCTGCCTAGTCAAAAGAATAGGGCCACATCTTCCAAGAGCCATTTATCCCTTGCTCTATAGCAGAGATATTTTGATGACTTTCTGTAAAGTTTCTGTAAAAAAAAAAAAAAAGTGAGCTTGGACATGTAAAAAACATACAGAATTAAGGTTCAGATCAAGCTGTATCCTGCAAACCAAATGATCTGTAACCACAGCTATTTTTGTTGTTAATTTTTTAGAGAGAATGGATCATGTACTGTGGGCCTGGGCTGATGATAATGTGGGGATTGTGAAAGATCTACAGTAATTGCTGCTAGGCACAGTGTATGTCCTGGTCATAACTTAAAAGGACCATGTGTTACCAGTCTCTGTGTTACCAGGTTCCCCTCCTTTTTCTTAGTACTTCAAACAAGTATTGAATTAAGCAGCTGCTCTCAGGGGATAAGAGCTAAAGAAAAGACATTTTCACCCAATCGTTCATCTTAATAATCTCTATGGAGCAGCTAGCCTGTTAATCTGTGCTTTTAAGGAAATTGTTCCCTTCTTTGGGGTTAGCTGGGAGACTGTGTTCTAAGTGGAGTTGTAGGGTGGCAGGTTCAGCTTTCTCAGGCATTTGGAAATAAATGGGAAATTTATAGCATATTGCAACACACATCAATCTGTGTTTATGCAGTTCTCTTTCATAGTAAAAAAATGTGGTGTGAACCATTTAGATATATTAGTTTCTGTAATTGGATGTATAAATTATTCACTTTTAACAAACTTGTGAAAAACTTGTGGGCTGGTACTGACACAGAGGCATGTGGCTAACACAAACTTGCACAGTCTTCATGAATAGTTTGAGGTAGAATTACTATGAACATAGGCCGAATATATTTTTGGCATTCCATTAGGATCTCTCAGAAGTGGATTAAAGGATTTACTGAGACTTTTCTTTTTAAAAACATGATTAAAGTGGAACATATTAATCCAAGATAAGATTGGAAGTGAAAATGAAAATAAATATTATCTATAGTATTCATAGTTTTAGGAATTCTGTAAAGCCATACCAGAAGGAACAGAACAGTATTATCAAGAAAAACTCCCAATTCTTTTGTTTGCAGGTGTTTGAAATAGCTGAAATAGTTGATCAGATGTCGCCTTGGGGCATGTTACGGATTCCACGACCACTCATTATGATTCGAGCGTTCCGGATATATTTTCGTTTTGAGTTGCCAAGAACTAGGATAACAAATATCTTAAAGTAAGTAAGGCTGTTATCTGAAGAGCAACAGAGAAAATTTCAACTTTAGATGAAAAGGTTAGATAGGCAGCTGAGACAATCACCCATAAGCTTAATGCACATTTTCTTCTTGAGCTTTAGATCTGGCCAGAAGTGCAAAATTGTTTTGCATTTCTAAAGAGCCTTTATTTTTTTCTCTATAAAATGATCAGAACAGACAACCATTTATATAAATCTTAAAGGAAGTAATTTGCTAGTAATTAGATTCAGCAACTTCTCAACAATTGCTATAAATTGTAGTCTATTAATATGGACACTGCAAGTAGTGTTATGTTTATAAACAAAAACACATAAGTGCTTGCCCTAACCAAACCAGGTAGGGGTAATACTGGTGTAGAAACACATGTGCAAGCATAGTATTACACACATAGGTACAGGATGTGGTTGTAATAGCCACATAATGGCTCTTATTTGGATTTTTTCTTTTGTGTCCTCTTTGCTTCATTAGTACACATGGTTTGTGTAATTCGTTAGATACTCTTTTACAAAAGCTAGATTTTATTCATTTTACCTACATATTTATTTAGATCTATTTCTCCTTTTGCTGTTTAAAGCTACTTCAATTACTCTAACTTAATATTTTTAACAGAATCTTGGCTCTCATTTCTAGCCAGGGCCCAGATAGATTTGTTTTGAGGACAATTTTTTGAAGGATAAAATGCTACTTTCTCTGTGTGAATACATTTTCTATTATATATTCTTTTAAGAGGCTTCTCGTTGCCTGTGCCTTAAGTGTCATATTTATCTTTTACCAGGCGTTCTGGAGAACAAATCTGGAGTGTTTCAATTTTCCTTCTATTTTTTCTACTTCTGTATGGAATTCTAGGAGTCCAGATGTTTGGAACTTTTACATATCATTGTGTAACTGATGATACACAGCCAGGGTAAGTTAACCTATATAAGTGTATTTGGGTATATGCATATATTCTGTTTTAGTTAATGTATTTATTTAGATTGTATAGTGGGCTCAGGTTAAAAATAGACCATGAAAATTTACCAAGATAAACCATCAAAAATGCTAAAAATTATAAAAAATACAAAATATAAATTATAAAAAATACAAAATACGAACATTACAAATTATGTCATTAAATTGCAGGCTGAAATAGAGGCGGAGTGCTTGTGTGTGTGTGTGCACCTGTTTGTCTTCACATGGTTTAACTTCATCTGGATTAGGAAGAGATATTTAATTGACTTTTTCTAAGAAAAGAAAATCTTCATAGCACATTTTTGTATGATTCCCATAGTCATGAGATATTAATTGTAAAAAGATTTTTAAAAATTAAATTAATATTCATGACTGATTTTTTAATGAGAATTGTATTTGAGATAATGAGATCTGTTATTCTGTGATTCATCTATGTAGTTTGGAAAAAGAAGTGTTCCAAGAAGGATCAGACATTGTAAAATTGTTTGCATTGTTGAATCCAGCTTTTTTCTTACGTCAGTAGAAAAGGTGAAGTGACACACAGTCAGCTATCAATGTGGAAAGTTAATTATAGCTTATAAAACTTTTCTCCAATTTCTTCTGTAAATGCTGGGTAACTCTGAATACTGCATTATTTTTCTAAGGAGAAAGGGAAATACCTCAAATTAAAGATCAAAATCTAAATTAAAAAAAAAGAAAAAAAAACTTAAAAGGATCAAATATATACTATACAAAATAAAAATAGAAATAAAACCTTCTTGAAGTATGTAAAAGTTGTCAAAGCAAGCTGTCTACAAATAGACAGAGTTCAGGTTGAACACTTTTAACTCTTTTAGTGAATATAATTCAGCATACTGAGTGTTAAGTCATTCCATTTAAGGTACTTTTTAAATACTTCGTATAGGCACCTTCAAAGACTATTTTATATCTTCTGACTTCTCCAAATTAGACACGTAACTTTAAACTCAACCCGTGGTTGAGTAAGAAGGCTGCAATTTCATGGTGGAAAAATCACTCTTGGTTTTTGTCTCCCCAGAATTGCTGCCTCATTCATTCAAATGAATGAATATTGCTCATTCTGAGAACAGGAGTTTTAGAATAGTTTTTTATTTTTATTTATTTTTATTTTTGCTTGGTATGTGCATCTATACCTTACTTATGACATGATACTTACTCATACTCTAAAAATGCACATTTCTTCTTCTTTATCCATGACTATATTTCATCAATATTTATACACATCTGACCTTTTTTCATTTCTTCTTTTCATTTTTCATTTCTGAGAAATCCAGTACAAAAACTCAATGGGAAGGTAGTCTGTGCCCACTTCTGCATAGATCTAGGCTGCCCTTACTGGAGCTAGAGCAGAGTTCCTGAGAATAACACCCTGGACTGGGAGAATTAGAGAATGAAATAACAAAGGGAAATAACCTGCCGCCAAAAGATAACAATACAGAGGAAGAAAATGGTCCAAAAAGGAGTCACTGCCATTTTAGAATCCAGAAGAGTTTATTAGCTCAGATATAGCAGAGTACAAAAGCACAAAAATCCCCCATATGTATATTTATATGGCTCTTATATGTGAGACTCTATTCTTCACCTATAAAATCAGATTTAAATATTTCTCCTCAAACCTGAGTCTGTCTGTCTCAGACAGTCCTCTTCCAGGCAAGGGATGGTAGCCAACATTGACTATACCTTACCAGTCTAAAGCATGACCTCTAATGAGATGCACCTGGAAGTGCTCGGTGTTTTGCAAATCAGATCCCAGCTTCCCAAGCCAAACTTAGAAAATGAAAAACATCCAATTAGTGGCCACCTGTGAGAAGTTCAGTTTTAAGTGGTTTGCCTCATATTATGCAGAATTGTGTGGCAAAAGGCAAAGGTGACATTTTATTACTGAATTCAAGTTTCATCTGCTTTAGAAATCACTCTTTTTAAGTCTACTGCCTTCTCAGTTATTATTATTGTAAAGGAGGCAAGTGTCTTATGAAAACAAATCCTAAAAGCTTGCTATTCTGTTCTGTTTGAAAAGATGTGGCGGCCTCGTCAGGCACTCATTGCCTCTTTGATTAGTGCAGATTCTTTTATCTTTCCATCCTCTCAACACCCACACTGCCTGACCTCCTGCTTCCCCACCTCCTCAGTCATTTTGTAATGTTAACTGTGACAAACAGAAAAACTGAAGTGAGCTAGCTATGGGCTGACTTCTCCTTTCCATCTGTGAAATCAGTAAAGGGTGATTCTGCCCCTCTACTCAGCTCTGGTGAGGCCGCACTTGGAGTACTGTGTGCAGTTCTGGGCCCCCCAGTATA
>JAUBOD010000685.1:2678794-2697701 GCA_032353885.1 Nothura maculosa | reverse complement strand
AAAGAAAACACTTTTCCTTCTAAGCTACATCCTTTTTAAATTCCTAGTGTCTCTGAAAAGAAGACATTAATACAGCAATATATTAATAACAGCAGTTATATAGAAATGGACCTCACCTACCTGAACTTTAAATGTCACATATGGTGATAACATTACTGGTGTAATGTTTTAGAGCAATCTAATCTCAAGTTTCATGATTCATATGTGTGTAAGATTATATTATTAATTATTACATAATTAATTTTATTAATTATGGATATTGCAGGAAATTTTTGTTTGTTTCTTTGCTTAGTTTTTGCATTTTGATAGTTTACTCTCTTTAAGAAAGTCCATTGACTAGAAAACAAGGTTAGGTACTCTAAAATAGGAGGATAGTAAAGGTGAAAAGCAAATGAAGGGGCTGATCCTCTATCTCATTGACTATAAGAACCATCATTTTTTAACTTGGAAGTTAATGTGGTTGCATTGTTGCCGTTATCCATGTAGAGATGTAGTGCTGCTTGAAACAACCCAATATATCCAAAATGTTCAGATACGACATGGGACTTACACAGACCAGTGACCTCCTCAATCAGCAGTTAGAGGTTCAGTGGGTCATACCCAGGAATCCCAAATGGCACTAGCAATCTAACTGAGGAAGCCTGATTGCACCCCAGATCTTGCCTTGGCATTGATTCAGTTGCAGGACAGAGCATTAAAACTAGAATTCAAAGTGTCTGTGACTAAGTAGAGCTCATTCTGCAGTTGATATGAAAATGCATTTTTTGTACAATTAAATGCATTGGAAAGGCTGGTTATGAAAACAGCATTTGCTACCCTGTGTATATCTGATCTGTGACCTGAAAAGTTCAGGTATCTCTAGCCTCGAAGTTTATACATGTATTAAATATGTGTTTTGTTCTTTATAGAAATTTCAAAAAATACTGTTAAAATCAGGGTGCTCATCGCATAGCTGGCCCTCTTTTCTCACTGTTCTCAATATTCTCTCATTTCCTTGTAAATAAAATTTCATAAAATACTGATGTAATACAGTATTTAAGTCATAAAAATATATTCATAGTCTATAATTGTTGTTTGAAATAGTACAATGAAGTTATTTCACAGAAATAATGACTCCACTTTTAAGAATAAAAACAAATGAATTAAATACCATTAACCTACTTGAAATAAGAGAAGAATATTAATAATTAATATTATATTATTATAATTATTGTTATTATTATTAATAATGTGTTGGTTTGTGGCTGTATATTAACATTAGACATTACTTCCTCAGAAAATGTTTACTGAATACTCGTGGCCCAGAATCTATTTATTCTAGACTCCAAGATCATACTAAGGTTATGAACATCTGAACTTCAGTGTTTGTTTTAGGTTTATTTCTCTCATTTCTACTCTCCTCTTGGTGACTTGGTACTTTATGGCTTTGCCAATACTAAAGTGATCTTTAGAAAAAATGAATCTAAAATTTACATCTTTAGAATCTATTTTTTAAATTCCTAGTGTCGCTGAAAAGAAGACATTTATACAGCAATGTATAAATGTTAGATATCTAAATTAGATATCTAAATTCACGTATCATCAAAGGATGGTGAATCTATGAATTCTTGATATCATTAAGAAAGATCTATATATTATGTGATTCAGACCTATTTTCTGTATTAATACTTTCTATGAAGCAGCCTCTATTTTGCATTTAGATTCTATCACTTCCTGAATTTGTTAATTGACATTAAATCACAATTACTGAGAGTAGCCTTTAAGCTCTTCAGAACTCTAAAGTTCTTTATTGTCATGGGTATTCGTCGTTCCTCAGCATATGGTTTGTGTGATTTTGATGAAGTGGAGTTCACACTGTCCCTCAGGTCATTATCAAAAATAGATAGCGCAGATTCCAGCACCAGTCCCTCTGAGATCCCACTTAATGTATTGCTCCTACTTGGAAGCTGCATGTTTGCTGCTTACTTATTTTGCTAATTTTTTTAATGCCTGCTATGGTATTTTTACCTAGATAGTGGTTCTTTAGCAAGTATAGCCCTTGCAGAGCTCTACTAATGTAGAAAATAACTCAGCTCCAGCTAATTCATCTTTCGTTATTGGCTTCTTTTCCTAATTCAATAATTGAAGCAATTTCTTTATATCTTATCAATGCATTTCCTTCTTATTTTTTCCTGTAATTTTCTGGATATGGGTACTACAAGAGTAGGCTGGTAGTTTGCAGGTACTTTCTAGTAATATGCTTAAAAATTAATAGAGTACCAGGACAAAATAACCCCTATTTATACCTTATTTCTTTTCTTGGCAGATAAAATCCGGTTAACATAAAATAGATCAAATAAGTGGGGGATAACATCAAGGAATTTGGCTTTTAAGTAGTTAAATATTAAGATCAAAACCTTTCCTTGAAGAGCAGTCCTTATAAAGAGACCAGACTCAGAGAGAAGAGTTCGTGTTTGTGTTCAGCTGACTATGGTGGTTGAAAGACCTGCCTTGCTACAGATGCCATAACACATGTCCCGTTGAGGCATTTTAATTCATGTCGAGACACAATTAATTAATGTCAAGACATAATTAATTTTTGTCGAGACACAATCCATTCATTTTAGTGATGTACCTATGTACAGAACATTCATATAATTAACAGGAAGTTCAAAATAGAGTAGTATTTCTGTGTCTTTTACAATATCTTACTACTGAAGGATTCTGGTCAAGGGATGTGAGGTGACCTATCTAGCTCTGCTTGCTTTATGTTCTTGTGCTGAACTCATTTTTTAGTTCATCGGTTGGGTTGATGTGGTATTTTGTATGCCACACTGAATACTGTGCATATATATATATATATATAGAGAGAGAGAGAGGGCTATATATGAAGGATCAAGACATTTTAAATCATGTTATATTAGAAATGACTGGTGACATACTCCCAGATGACACTGATCCAAATGAGTCCATATCTGTGTCAGTACAGGTGCTGTAAGCAGAGATTCTTCCCTTAAGGCAAAAATTATTCTCTTTGCATGGAGACAGTGGTTTTTTATTCAGACGGAGGTTTGATATGATATAGAAATGCCCTAAGTTTAAATGAAGTGCTTAAAATGAATATTTTGCATTGTAATGATTGAGACAGCAAAACTTTTAATAATACGCCCTCACACTGCTAGCCTCTGTAATCTGAGGATTTTCTAATGCAAACCATAATGTAAAATTCACTAGCGTCTGATAGCCTGGGCACTAAATCTGTGTGCATCAATGAATTAATTTTGATTCCTGAAAATATTCATACAATGCTATCTTTAAGATATTCTTCTATTATAATGGCTTTTAGAGAGCAGTATCCTAAATCTGAAGCATTTGAATGATTTTTTAAATATTCAAGTGATGTATGCTGACTGTGTTTACAAAGTCTGGCTGCATGTATGCTTGTGTATCTCTCCATCTTTCTAGTTCTGCGTGTAGCGAAATTTGCAATCTGCCTATAAAACTTCAGCTAAAGCTGTATGTGCTTGTGTTTACATGTGTGAAATAATGTATGGCTTCCAGGGCATCATGCAGAAATGGTTGCAGAATGAATGCAGTTACGGTTATTTTCCTGTATTTACAATTGCCTAAGAAAAACTGTGTAGGCAGCTTCAGTTTCACACTGACAAATTTAGACTAATCTTTTGCTATTGCTTGCCGTGCATAAAAGCAAGAAAAATAAAGTAATTAAAGCTTCTGTTCACCCGATTTAGTTGTCAAAATGCATCTGTGAGTTAGATTAAAACAAGGGGACTTTTAGAAGAACATTTAGAAAGTAATTACACTAAAGAACAGACAGAAAAGTTTCACCTGTTCTGTGACCAAACAAGATTGTTTTAAAAAAGATAGTGAATTTTAAGATTCATTTAGAGGCTTCAGGATTATGGGGGTACATACTACATGATTTTCTTTTAATTTTGGTTGTTTCACTTTGGTTGTTCTTACATGTAAAGTCTCTGCAGGAAGTAGGAACCAGCCTGAACATGAATGGAAAACCGCTGTGAATTGCTTTTTTCTCAAACCAAAACTGACCCTGACTGGCTTTTCAAGTCTGATTTGAAATTGCGCTGGGCCTGAATCAAAAATGAGGATTTCCATTTGCTAGGTCAGAGTCAGAATATAAGGAAGACAAAGTAAATAATGAAATAAATGAAAAGCTGTCCATTTATTCAGCAGAGTTGGAGCTATGTTATCTTGAAGCTTTTCTTCTCTCTGGTGTTCCCAGATGAATCATAGCATGACTAGCATGAATCCTCACTTCTGCACTGGGTTACTGTGCTGCGTTGCTTTGTCAGCCCTAATAAGGACCTGTTGAGGACAAGGATTTTTTGGCCATTTTCCAAGACCATTTTTGGTCTTGGAAGATATGAGGGACAAGTCTTTGATTCTGGCTCTGCCATGTCAAAGAACTGTGTATTGCTGTAATAAACAGTGTGCCATACGTGCCTATTGGAATTAACTGCCTAATCTCCTCCTTACTCAAATTTAAGGATATTTGATATATATCCATGTGTGTTTGCCAGCAGACACAAATTGAACAGAATAGGGAGCCACAAACTTGTTGTCCTCCTGTTTGCTACTGTGTCCCCTAAAGCTGTCACTCCCTGAGTTTCTGTTGTAGAGAGCATGTCAGAGCATTTCCAGTAGCAGAACTGGCCAGAGGAGCTAGGCAGGCAAGTGATGCCCAGCCTTCAAGAAACAAGAAAATGAGATGACTAAATCATCTCTGTGGCCAACACACTGGGTGGCAGGACTGCCTGGCTCATGACGGGCTGTCTCATGATCTTTCTTTTTTGTCAGTATTATCTTTACCAGCATGAGTGTTTGAACCAGTGTGAATCAGTTCAAAGTTTTTCACCTCTTTTACCAAACAGTTGTTGGCCTAATCTGGAACTGAAACTGAAGGATCTCAGTCACAGCTCTATCCAGATAGTAACTTAGAAAATGTAATGCTTTGAATCTTTGCCCATGCCACTTAGAGGTGGCTATCTCATGTGGCTAAGTTAGAAACCTGGCCTGAGGAACAAGAAATGACATGTATACTTGATTGGCTGGTGGGTCATGCATAACAGGACTGTTAAGAGAGCCAAAGCCACTCCCAAGGGATGTCTGTGGAAGTCAAAGTCACAGGACTCACTGCAGTTTGAAACACTCATAATTTTCAAAGGAGTCTGAAGTGGGAAGTGTCCGAATACCATTAAAGAGCAGTCAGAGCAGCTGTGTATTGTCATTTCTGTATGTTCCAGGTAATCATAATTAATTCAGAATTAGTGCAGATTACATCCCAAAGAACCGCCAATAGTGAGAATAGCAGTGAAAACAGCTGATGCACTTCTTGCCTCTCGCTTACAAGTACTTAGTTTTACTATGAACTGAGTTTATATCACACATTAATTTTGTTTTGTTTTGTTTTCACAGAAATGTAACTTGGAATAATTTAGCTATCCCAGACACTCACTGTTCCCGAGAGCTAGAAGAAGGTTACCAGTGCCCACCTGGATTTAAATGCATGGACCTTGAAGATCTGGGACTAAGCAGGCAAGAGCTGGGCTACAGTGGCTTTAATGAGATAGGTCTGTCCTACTGGTAAAATCCATTTCAGTATCCATTTAAAAAAATGTTTTTAAAAGGAGTAGAACAGATAGCTTGGATCTGTGTTGAAAAGATATCAGGTGCAATCAGTATTCTACTCAAGTAGAGCACGTGCAAGAAAGACCAGCTGTGCTGTTTGCTTAGGAGTGATAACGTTTTAATCTATTTTTACACTGCCTGGGTTCCCAGGATTTAAATAACTTTGAAACAATGTCTTTATTTTGAAAGAGGCAACAGTTCATTATCACCAGTATGTAAATATAATGACTAATTTCTGTGTTTTAGTTATGATTCATTTTAGAGTATATAATAGTCTCGTAATTCATCCTATTTGTCTAATCTTAGTAACAAGTCTTATTCAAAAACATTACCTTGATAATCACCTTTGTGCTAAAGGGCAGAGGGAGAGAGAATGACAGCAGGTACATCTGTGGCAATATGGATCCAAGATGTGTAAGTGAGAACTAGAACCACCCTGACTCTCAGATGACTGAGAGTTAAGCAGGTTTTACAGTACAGCTGCTAGGTGTCTTCTCCGAGAAGCACCACAAATTAAGAGGAGAATCTGTTCTGTGCTAGCTGGAATATGTTGTGTCATCCTCACAAGGATGAATATTAGGTTTCCTCACAAGGAAACTTGACTAGTAGCACAGAGTAATAATTCAGCTGAAATGTGGTGAAAAATATGCTGAAATAAAATCCATAGCCAAGTGGAAAACAGGGAATTTTCCTGTCAGAGTCATTTCACAGACAAAAGTCCAACAGAAGCCTGTGGTGTACATTTCCATAAGCACAGGTAGAGAAGTCCCTTCCAATGGGAAAGCATGCCTGCAGGCTGTATTCCTTCTGATGTGTCTCTCTGGCTCCTGTAAGCGTTTTTTTCAGTTTTTCCTGGATTGAGCTCCAGACTGTTATCCTGGCCCCAGCTGAACTTAAAAGTAATAAAAAGGTTTAGTGACTGAACTATTGCAATCTAAGACTTTTTTTTTGAATATTGAACACCTCTGCAGCCCAGATTATTTCGTTTGATTCCCAGGTGTCTGAATATATGCAGAGCCACAGAGATACAAGAAATAGATTGACAGTCCTGCCACAACAGTTACTCTGTGATATCAAAAACTGTCTGAGCAAAAACTACCATTATATGTGATCTTTATTTTTTTTCCTCTCTTTTATTAAAAGAGGAGAAAACATCAAAATATTATTATATTTTTCCTGGAATCTCTAAATATCTCTGTTATACCAATACTGCCAGCTCTATAAGTACACTAGTGGTGGCTATATTTTATATAAAACTTGTCTTCAGTAGATCTCAAAGCACAATCTTGTGTGATCTTTCAGACAACTTTCAGGTTCGTGTGTGAGTGCCATTCTGCCACACCTCGGTAAACATGAGCTGCATTCACATGAGGAGCTGAAAACCTCCACACACAAGTTAAGTGGTTTGGGGTAGCTTGGCCATGGAGCATGGGATAAGTACCTCATCCGAAGAATTACTCCTCAGACTGAAACTACCCTTAACATGCAAAATTAGTTGTCATACCTAACAGGGCCACCAAATGCAGTTATTTTAGCTGTCTACCTGGTCACTGGGGAAAAGTAGCTGCAATGCCTTGGACCAGCTTCATGGACAGATGATTTGAACATGGCTCAAAGTGCTTGTTAAAGGAGGTCAGTACTTCTTTACTGACAGGAAGAGATGAGTGTAGTCCAAGGATGCCTACAAAGCTGGTTAAAAAAGCAGGGCTAAACTGTGGTCTCCTGAATTCTAGTCCTGTGTTTTATTGCTGGTCCTCCTGACTGTTGCATTTAAAGATTAAATTTTGCTAATAGATATAAGAGAATTATCACTGATAAATATTTTTTTTTGCCTAGAAATAGGTAACCAGGACATAAGTGCCTATCACTATAGCAGCCAGGGCTTAAATTGAACATCAGATGAAAGCTGATCGATAAGCTTTAAAAGACCAGGGGAGACAGAGCAGTGATGCTGCGAAATGTTAAATAAGCTCGTTCAAATTAGGAATGTTTAAAACAGAGTAATAATCAGCAAGTTTATCAATATTTTATAAATCTCCATTTGATGATGCACCTTTGTGTGTAGTTAGCAGATGAGTACTGCAATGGGTCTTTTCTGTGTAATGATAGTATTTTATTGTATACATTCATTCATGTTTTACTTGCAGATATCATTATGCAGCCTGTCCTGTTGGCTCCTCAAATGTATCATTACAAAAATCGCAAGAGCATAGCAGCAGTTTGGCAGCTACCATATAATTAGTGCCACTTCGTTTGCTGTATATAAGTACAAGTTATGCATATTTGAATTTGATTATTCCTGTTACTTTTCTTCGAAGAAAAAAAAGGAAGCTTTTTAGAATTCTCTTACAGGGGGAACACCAAATCTGTCCAAAGTAGTTGTGATTGATTTTTTCATACTGTGAAGATGATGCCAAGTAGGTAGTTACATATTTAGAAAGTACTTCCATTTGGGCCTTAGTCTTTTTACACTTTTATAAGCAATTATGGCTATAAAGTTTTGATACTTGATAATACATTTACATCAACATTTAATTCCCAGGCTTTCTTTTTAGTTTTCACGTGTTCTGTTTATCTGTTTTATGCATATATGCATTTTTGAAGGAAGAATATATTTACAGATTATAGATAATAAAGCTTGAAGATACCTTTGCAAGATTATGTAGTCTATCACCTTATCATGTGAAGGAGACTTCACCATCTTTCCAAGCAATCTATTCCACTGCTTAATTATCCTTAGTCTTAAGAAGATTTCCTTAAAGTCTAACCCAAATCTATCTTTCTGCAGCTTAAGACCATAATTTTTCACCTTATTCACTATGGATATGGAAGAAATATTTAAAAAGAGCTTTTCTGCATCTTTGAAGATTTTGCTTCATCTACCCTTTAGGGCACTGCTAGGCTAGGTAGCTTCAAATTTTTCAGTCTTTTGCTATAGGACTTACTTTTAATAAATCATTTTTATTGCCCTTCTCTAGACTTTCTCCAGATGATTCACCTCTTTGCTGAAATGCAGTACTGGCAGAGTGCTTTATGTTTTTTTAAGCAGTATAACTGCTTCTACATCCCAGTGAGATGTTTTCCGTTTTTACAACAGCATGATGTGGATGATTCATCTGCTTTTCTGATTTGTTACAGCCCCTTTGCACTTTTCTAAAGAACTGACGTGATTGTTTCCCATCCCATATTTGTTTACTTGATTTTTTAAAAATGTATAACCTTGCACTGGTTCCTGTTGCATGTCGTAATTTCTAGCTTTCAGACTATTTCTTCAATTAGCCAAAAACATCTAGAATTTAATTCTTTTCTCCTGAATGCTTGACATACCCTCTAACTTACCTATATCTGAAATGTGATGAGTATAATTTATTTTCTACCAGTGAATGATGAAAAAGTAAACAGAAGCAAACCAAGAACATACTCTGATGGAACCTCGTTTGACACCCTTTCTTTCTTACAGTGCTTCATTAATATCTGCTCATAACAACACTTCCCAAATAATTTTGTACTTGGTATGGAGTAGTTTCACCTAGCCATATTACCGTATGTAAAAACTTCTCTAAAATTAAGATATATAGCATGAATTGCATCTTCTGTCTTCACAAAACCTGCTTCTATTCTTTGTTTGTACAGCAGTAATACAATTGGATTCATGCCATAGATTCTATATTGCCTGCAAACTTTAAATATGTAATAATAATAACATAATAATCAGGCCCAATGTGTGTGATACTGATTTGTCAAATTTGACTGCATCAGCAGATATACTAATGCCTCTATTTTCTTCAACGTATATATTTGTAGATTAGATGCAGAATGAAAGTAAGAACAGCCAATTCACCAGCTTTGTCAGTATAGCGAGAGTGTCCTTAGCGAGAGTGAATTTCTTGAAGATCAGGCGAGTTCTCCTTGATCTCACTTTGGAAAAGTTTTGAGCAAGGACCACACTGAGTGAAGAACTGATTAGCTAAGACTCCAAATCCATTATTTTTTGAACTTCTGAAGTGGGAGGAAGGAAGAAGAGAACAATCTTCACCCATAAATTCCGGTGGCCTTAAATGCTAAAGGGTTCCAAGTAGTGGGAGCTTACAAAAAAAGCCAACTCCTATTTGTTCATGAACTCAGTAGAAACCCAAGTACTCTTCCCAGCAGTTTAATGCAGAGGTTGACTTCTTAAGTAGGTATTATTCCTATACAGTGGAAACCTTCATATTAAATGAAGTCTTTTATCCATCCAGATGCCTGGAATATTTTTCGAACACTACCTGTGGGGCTGAGTGGGAGTAAGAGAAAGGATATGAATGAAAGGCTGGCTGTGTGGATGTGGGTGGAAAGCTCCTTACTACTCACTGTACTAGTATAGTGCTGTCAAGCTTTTAGCCTTTTCCGGCTTCTTAGCTGATTTTGATTCACGCTTCTATGAAAAAGTTGACATTTGTTTCATATTAGAACAGTATTCAAACTTGACTCCCACTGAGAGCATCAGGTGCATTGACAGTTGGCCTGTTTCTTCTTTCTCATTTTATTCTCTTCATTTCTATTCTTCTCTGTACTTTCTCCAGCTATGTTTAACTCCGTAGGGTGTAACTGATAGCATGAAGTGCGTAAAAATGATGGGCTAAACAGTGAGAAATGTGACCTCTTTTTTTTTTTTTTTTTTTGAATAACCCCCAGTAGTTGTGCAATTGGGACTATGATTGTACTTTCATGTATAGTTTTATTTGATATATCTAAAAAACATAAGTGTAATTTTGGAAATAACAATAGCATGGAAGACTTGGCAGTTGGAGAACTATGGAAAGTACCTCTGCCTTCCATGACATTGTCCAAGTGAATGTCTACCTTTAACCAATGTATTTAACTTGATGCCACCAGACCCAACTGAGGATGTTGGTGGGATTATCTGCTGCTTGGAAGGGATGTCACAGAGACACAAATATGCCAGAACGATGTGGCAGAACCTTCATCTTCTGTTGCTGCATTTTAAGCAGTTTACTTCCTCGTTTGTACTTTCAATGCAGTGTAGATTCTTTTGTATTCAGATTTTTGAAACATCTGGCTAGTAATCACTCCATATGCCACAATGGTGTAATGCTGTAATCATCTACAAATGTACACCTGCAGCTACATTACTGATTTTACTCTTCTCAGAATCCAACAGTGTTTTTTTTTCCATGATTTACAATGTTACATATTGCCTCAAATATTCTCAAAAAGAAAAGGAAATCCAGAATGAAACATACCTTTATATTTTGCAAGGGAAAGAAGTTTTATGCCATGAAAGATCCTTTTGAAGACAGAAGCAAGTGATCTTCTTCCATGCTCTATCACCAACCTATACTCCATAAATAATAATAATTACATCTAGTACCTGGAGAGAGTATTTGGGTATTTTCTAATGGTGGTGCTATTAATTCTCTTTTTAGGTATAGGGGATAATCACACACATTTTGTTTTGTGGTGCTGAATAATGAATTCTCAGTGATACAGAGTACTTTGAAGCATATACAAACACAAAATGCATATTAAACCTTACCAACTCTTTATTAGCAATGAACATAGTTTGGCGGCACAGAGAGCAGCAAAAACATAGGCTATCAGTCGTCTCATTATCTGGGCTGTAAAATTTCAACAGAACTTTAAGTCTCAGATTCCTCACATTTCATATAATGAGAAATGGCCGAATATGTGACCTAGAGTGTAAATTAATAATTAGGAGAAAAGTTCTACATTCTTCTCTAATACAGACATTTCTTAACTATTTATAATTTGTTCTTCCTCCTTGTATGTAAAAAATTCTGATCTAGATTATACTTCATGTTTTACAGAATAAGAAATTTGATATAATATTTATAATATTTGAAATTTGATATAATATTCAGCTTTCTTGATAGGTATGTATGTTACAGACATTGTTTCCCCTCTATTACCAGTACTGAGATTTCATATTTCAGTTTGCATACAAGTTGTTCACCTTCAGAATGTGCAAAATTATTTTTTTTTTTGCACAGGAATAACTTTCCTGTGTCACATGCCCTGAGTGTCCCTGCTGGAGAAAGGAGGTTGGACTAGATGATCTCTAGAGGTCCCTTCCAACCTCAACCATTCTGTGTTTTGGGGACTTTTTTTCTGCATGAGTTTTCCCCACAGATACTGCCTTTTGTTGGCTTCAGCAGCTTTTATAATTTTATCTATCATCATATGAGTCTGAAATAAATTGAATCTGGGTTCTATACCTAATTTTATTTCATTTGTTCACTTGTGTTTCATAACGATATTCTAGAACATTTTGTATACATACAGGGTAGTATCTTTCAGGCCAAAATCTCCTCTCATTGAAGTTTTCTTTATATGGCAGATTGAAACAACTTTTTGAAGAGTCTCATCGAGATCTACATTATTAAGATAGCTTTTACTTGATTACTTTTTCTCCTTCAAAAATAAGTGTGTTTCACTCTCTTCCACACGTTTTGATTCCTTTTTCATGTGCTTAACCTCAGTGCCAAGAATTTGGCATTTTTTGACTCCTCCAGAAAACTGATTTTCAGTGCCATCATAGGCAAATAGTAGCAGATTAGCTTGCCATTAAATAATTGAAAGTTTGAACACACATTGGTCCATCTCTCTCCACTACTGGTGTGCTCTGTGGTATGGCTAGCACTGTTGGCTCTTAGCTTAAAATAAAGAATAGCATTGATACAATTTTGAAATGACAGAACTGAGAGATTTGACAATTTGATCTAAAGAGAATTCTTTTGATATTATGGAATTCCTATCTGAGAAACCAAATCATAGGATTTAATTCTCAAGTAGGTGGACCAAAAAATAAGTGCTCTTTATGAGCAGCAATGGGAGTGAAGAAGACTAAGCATACTGAATTTATTAATATGTGCATATATTTTCAGTTCTTGGCTGCATCAGTCAAATAGAGATATCTTGTGGTGCACAGTAAAACACAGTATAATAAACCGTCATCTTACAGAGAGCAGAGAGCAATAATCAGCTCCACTTGACCTGTCTTCACATTCTGCGAGGTGGACTTTATCTTCTCATTCTATTTCTGCTCATTTTGCATCTTAAATATTAGCACAAATTTTAAAATTAGCCAGATGATAGTTTTGCAGATAATAGGCCACCAGTGCTGCAGTAAGAGGTTTCTGGGGTTCATTTATCTATTCTGCCTGGAAGGGATGCCTGGAAGGCAAGCTTCAAGTAGTCTTTTGAGTTCAAGCACCGTTCTCATACTTTGGCAAGGATATACTTGTCTTTGTCACTTGTCTCCCTTAAATGAATGCTTACTGCTTATTGTCACCTGTACTTTAGCACAGCTCCAAAGAGAGGCCCTTTCTTTGTTCAGCTACAGCACCCTAGGAATGTTTGTACTGACATCACAGGTGGGATCATGGGGCTGTGAAAGTATTTCTTGATTTGCAGATTGCCCTGTTTTCCTTGTACCTGTTTTCTACATTTAGTGTTAAGTTTATTTGAGGGTAAATAAACCATATAATTAAGATACCAATTATTGAGCCTTTTCCCAGGGTTACTGGCTACCACCAGACTTTAGAAATGCTGATGTCCTCTGTATGGTGCTTTATCCTGAGCAGGCACATTGGCTTAGTACTTTCTTTGATCATAAATAATGTTTTAACCTTTGTAAATTATTTGTTCCTTGCCCTGGCAGCCTGACAAAACAGACTTTAACTCTCTGTAAACTTTTTATATAAACTAATATATATCTACCTGTCTACATGATACTTTGAAAATGGAGCTTTTCTCATTTAAAGAGTTATGTACTAAGGTCTGTGAAAAGCAGACAAATGTGTATGATTCGTTATTATATCTCTGCAATTAGCTATGGCAGTTAGCAAACATTTGGGGGATAATAGTACATTTAGAGTGAATGAAAATTAGCTCTATTTAGCAAAATTCTGAGACATATGGCAAAATTGTACCTGCTACAGAAAGACTGAACATTTCTTCTCTCTCTCCTCAAGCTTGAGGTCCATTTAAGCCATGAAGTTAGCTAAAAATCTTGAGTTACTACAGTTCTTTTGTTTAATATTTTACTTCCATCTAAACAGATATAGAATTTTCAAAATGTGGATTCTCTAACGTTAGATGGTGGTTTTAAGTGGGTTTGTATGGACTGTGTGTGTTCATAGAAGGGAGAAAACAGGTCACTGCAGGAAACATGATGTCAAAATGAGAAAACTACCAGGAATATGTTTCCTGATGATGTATATATGATGATATAACACATTACATGTGTGATATGTAAGACATTACTTTGTGATGTAAATTAAATTTTACTGGAAAATATATTGAGGAGCCTTTTGTCAAAAATTTTCTGCAGATTAGAAAAGACTGTGGCTTAAGTGCATTATGTAAACCCTTGACTTTTCAAAGGAAAGATAATCAGATTATCTAAAGACTACATGTAAATTGATGTCCCTGAATGTCTAAGATCCTAATTTTGTATATCCTGGCTGTGTTGTGACCTTATACCTGAGAGATAGGTAATATTCCTGCTTCATGATTTCTGTGGAAAGGGAATCCTTATACAAGAGTCAGAAGGAAACTCCAGGCCATCTTCTAGCCCTTGTCTAGCATTGACTATTGAACCTGATTGTACTGATAATGAGTCCAAAAGCAGAACTGGAATCTAAATAGTGGACGTCACTGATGGTCAGAGTTCCCTATTTGTTTTTCTCTGTTGAAGAGTTACCTAAAATCACAGTGTTTTTCAGAAAGAGAAAAGCAATACAACTCTTCTGATTTGAGACAACTAAATAACCAGCTTACACTAAAGAAAAAAACAAAGAAAAAAAAAAGAAAAAAGTAGAATATTCTACTTATCTCCTGTACTTATTCAGTATTTCACTGTCCTTGCCACTCTTCACATTAAGACCTTTATTTTATTAAAAACATTGGTTTAGAGACACACAAAAAGTAGCACAGATAGAGTCTGATTGAATTAGTTCTGTGCACTAACAACCAGTATATGGGAAGGCATAAAGTTTTGAAAACCTAGAATAATTTGTGCAACCCTCTAGAATTTTAATTTATTGCTGCGTTAATCCCAAGGTAATTGAGTCTTGCATTAAACCAGGCAATCAAGTGAAACTAATGTGAATAGATTAGTACAGATGTCTTGTACTGACAGTCATAGAAAACTTTACTGCTGCTAAGAGAATTCAATGGAACATACTTTCCCCTGGTGTTCTGGGGTGTTAGATCTTAGTTTCAGCAGTTAGTAGTTAGATTTATAATGGAATAAAATAACCTTTCAGAAAGCTTGGTCGTTTTGTTCTGTTCTCAGTCTTGTTTGTAATTGTAGATCTTCACTGGTGGTCATCTTATTCTGCCTTATATAGCTTGATATATTACTTATGTCATTGTACCAAATTTAATGATCTGACTGACATCTGTGGTGTGTGCTTCAATCTCTATTTTTCCCTTTCATTCTCATCTGCTTCTGGGAAAAGGCAAGGAATGGTTGGACAATGGTTTTCCTTCTAATATTTTTGCTGATAAGTATTTGCATGATAGGAATTACATTAAAAAAAATAAGAAAGTGCAGATACTAAATAAAAGAGTCCTAAATGGTCAAAATGGTCATTGATTGTAAGCATAAGCATACAGATGAAAAAGTGGACTGGAAGATCATTAGATGATAAAAGTGGAGGTAGGTCAAATACAAACTTTAATTGCAATGTTAGGCTTTTTGTGCAATGTGTTTCATCACCTAAGACACTTCAGTACCTTATTTTCCAATAACTCCAGGAACTGTTTCTTAATTGTTTCAAGTTGCTTAGTCTTAAATTCTGATGAGTATTTGTTTTCCTTGTGATTACTAGAGATGAGATCACAGAGATGGTAATGAAAAAATTTTAAGCTCAATAGAGCTTGTTAGCAGCAGCACCAGGGTTGACTCCATAGTGAGCCACTTACTTTGATATTTCCACTCCTTGGTCTCCATTGCTTTGTGTCTCAAGGAGGCTTATTAGCTCCTCTGTCAGGTTTAAAGCAGTCCTGGAATGGAGATGACTGGGGAATACAGTGATGAAGCCTTTGGAGCCAGCTGTGCAGGACCCTGGCTCCCAAACAGGCTCCAAAGGGAGCCTTAGCACCGCACTCCCCAAAGGCTCTGGCGTCCGTGCCCACCACTCCGGGTGATGAGTTAACTGGGGTTTAACTACTATGCCCACACACAACCTTCTCATGCTTGCTTTAACCTGCCTGTGCTCCAGTATAGCAAGACCTCCCAGTGTGATTTGGGATGGTACATACTCTGTAAAGGCAAAGAAAGGGATTTATTCTGTATTCTTGCTATTGTTTACTTATAATTCCTATGAGAAGTGTGAGTAAAGCACTCAAGTCTATCATATACACTGACATTTCTTCTTCTTCTAGTGCAAAATGCCAACCAAAGGGTCAAATAACTTTTTGAGGCCAAATAAAGCAATCAGGACACATACCTGCTAGAAATCCATTGTCAAGAGAAACATATATATACATTAAGACCAGTTCTTTAATGAAATTTTACTAAGAAAATAGGTAGAATGAGCAACTTCATGCAAAGGAACCTCCCAGCATGAGAATTTAGGAAAGGTTTATGTCAAAAAATAGCTGTTTCTGTATGGGTAGCTGCTAAACAACTCAAAGCCAATAGGTAAAGCATGAAGTTAGGCAATTAGAAACTTGCATACAAAAAAAAAAATCCTGTCGGTTTAATTATCGCTCAGTGCCATTAAGACAATATAGCTCTACATAATGTGAGATATAGTCACTGGGAAGTAGAGCAATTGTTTCCTCACTGGAAGATTTTCCCTTTCAGACAAGGACTTTGGTATGTGACTACTTTACAAGTTTTGACCTTCAGCACTTGCATAATTTATGGGACATTGTTCTTTTATTTGTGTCTTGAGGTTAGATTATTTTCTTCTAGGCAACATTTTGTAAAGTTGGTACAAATAAGAAAAACGACCAGTATACTACACACTATAATCTATTATAGTCATGCAATATGTTCATACAATTAGAGGAGTGGTTTACCACATCCCTTTTGATTTGAGACTTCCGATTTAGCAATACAGGGGCAGACAGTGGCTTAGCCTTCCCACTTATGCAAGGAAATAGGCTATTCTAGAAAAGCGAGCTCACAGATGGTCACTCCAGAGGAGGTGACACACGCATAGCAGACACTTACGTGCAAACCTGCAGTGCATCAGCTCATCTGCAGTAACAGACTTTGCTCATGCTGCTACCCTGCAACACCCTGTGGTAAATGTGTGGTGAGAAGGAAGTTCTTATCAACAGAAACTTAAGTACAGTACTTTCTAGTTACACTAACAACAGCAACAGTTATGCTAACAGCAACTACTCAGTTAACAGACAAAGCTAGCTGATTTATATTAACTGTAATACCCAAATGAATGAAGACAAGCCAATTCTGTTTCATCTTATCCACATGCTGCTTCAGTGGCCAATGTGTGCTCAAACCCAGGGAGGAAGGCAACTGATGAAGGATGATGCTGTCCCAAAGGGCTCTGCAAGTTGACAAACCTGCAAAGAGTCCAAGATGGACTCTGGGGCCAACCTTTGTAGCCTTCACCGGAAGGTGGAGGTGATGATGTTTGCACCCACATTAATAGGGTGGGAGGCTGGCCAAATGCCCTCAAGGCAGACTAGCTGCCCTAAGCACCCTTCAGCATTGAGGGATGGAGTTTGAGGGACTGCATGTGACTGCTTTACTCTTGCAGCAGTGGTTGCATGGAGAGATCCCATAGCTGGCACATGTGGAGATAATTCCAGGCAAAAATAATAACACTGCCCAGCCATGAGAAAAGGATTTGTTTCTTAATGTTCTGGGGTCCTAGCAGACCTTAACTGAAAGTCTTGACATCCTCCTTTATGGGGAGGCATCGGAATGTGGCCTGCTTGTATCTGGCAAGGAATAAAAGAATCACAGAATGGTTAAGGTTGGAAGGGACCTCCAGAAATCAACTAATCAATCCATCCGCCCTGCTCTAGCAGGGACACCCGAACACATGGCATAAGGTGGCATCCAGGCAGTTTTTTGAAGAACTCCAGAGAAGTAGATTCCGCAGCCTCCCTGGGCGGCTGGAACAGCAGTCCTGTTCCAGGGCTCTGTCACCCTCAGAGTAGCTAAGTTCTTCCTCACATGCAGATGGAACTTCCTATGTTTCAACTTATATCCATTACTCCTTGTCCTGTCACTGCCCACCACTGAGAAGAGCCTGGCTCCTTCCTCCCTACATTCACCCATCAGGTATATATACATATTAATCAGTTCCCCTCTCAACCCTTTCTTCTCCAAGCTACACAGGCCCAACTCACGTGGTCTTTCCTCTGCTGGACCCTCTCTAGAAGCTCCACATCCCTCTTGTCACGTGGAGCCCAGATTCGCCCCCAATCCTCCAGGTGCGGCCTCACCAGAGCTGGCGAGAGGAGCAGGATCCCTTCCCTCCACCTGCTGCCAACAGTGCTCCCCCAACATGTAATGACTTTCTTCATCATTAAATAACACACAGTCTCAATTTGATACTGAGTTATTCAAATATTTAAATACTGAATGTTTTTTTTTACTAAATGTGTCCTGTTCTTGGGAAGCTTTAGTAGTTGATTTGTTCTGTCCAAGTGTTCATGCCACTACATTGCCACATGAAGGAATTTTTACACAATTTCTGTTATCCATTGAGAGGTATTTGGAAAAGACTTTCCTCAACTAGTGAGGGGTTATGAGCTAAAAGACTAGAACAGTATCTGGGAATCCTCTGCAAACTACTGAAATACTAGTTAAAATAACTGTAAGACTACTCGATTCTTTTGTTATAGCAATAAAGAAATTATTTGAAAGAATAAAAGCCTTATCTAAGATTATTAAAATATTAAAAAGCTTATGTCTTCTTGATATTGGCCATTTTGATGATGATCAGGCTTAGAGATACACCTTGCAATATGTGCAGGCGATGTGAATATATCTATAACACATCTAATGAATAACAAGTACTTCAATATTTTTTCTACTCTTCGGACATAATGTCGAAATATATCTTTGTTGTTGGGACGTCTTTGTGTTATGAATTGTTTGAATGCTTAGATATTTGCTATTCTTCCTTAAAATATCTACCTAGATTTTCAATGCACAGACTCTTTAGTAATATTAGGAGTTGGAGGATGTCCCAGTAATTAAGAAGAGAATTGAAGATTTTTTTTAAGATGTGCTGTTCCATCC
>JAUBOD010000685.1:2654132-2676315 GCA_032353885.1 Nothura maculosa | reverse complement strand
TGACCCATGATAACGCTGCTCAGGGCTAAAAGGGGCTTTTGGACAGAATGGTTGTATATCTGTAGGTACAATGGTTGACTTTGGCCTCTACTGGACCCCATGAATCAGCTCTGTGCCTGAAGACATAACTCCGCATTTTTTGAGTGTGTCTTTTTTTTTTTATTTTATTTTATTTTATTTTATTTTATTTTATTTTATTTTATTTTATTTTATTCAATATAAAGTTCATGAAATACTGCTAGCATTATGTCACAGCCCTCTAGGGACATGATATTTTGCCCTGATACTGGAGGATTGAATTGCATGAGGGAGAGGGGGACTATGGGAAGTCCTGAAATATCTGGAATAGTACAAAAGGTTTGTGCAGGTGGAGAACACTGTGCTTGGTAGAGTCATGTCCCATGTGCCTCATCGCTAGAGATGCCTGTAACAGAATGTCTGAAGAATCGCTCACCGGTTTAATCTGAGACAGAACTAATTGATTCCCTCCAAAAGAAAACACAGAAATAAAGTAACCTGTATACAACATGAATGATCAGAAAGCAGGACCTGAAGTGAACTGAGAGGCTAAGTGATTTGACAACACGTGTTTCCACGAGTTTTGCTTTTCAGATGGCTGAGGCTGTGGTTTGGCTTTTGTTCATACCCAGCAATAGCACTTTTTCTAGCTCAGGAATGGTATGTGACTATATTAGTGTCAGAGACACTGGATTTATGCTACCTTTATCCTCAAGGTAGGACATCAGAGAAAACCTGTTGTGGCACAAGTTAGATTACAGAGAGACAATACATGATGCAGCATGCAACCTTTCAGTACAAACAAAACACTCAAAAAAATTATCTAGCAGAGCCAGCCTATTGGTGCTATGTGTCATGTGGCTCTGAAGCCTTTGACACAGTATAAAACTAATAATTGTGATCAGACAATTCATTTATGTTTGCATTTCTTTGTTACCTTTAAGAAAGCAAACATAAGTTGTGTTCTGTTGGTTTTCCAATAAAAATTCTTGAAAATCGCTTTTTTGTAGTTTTGTCTGATGTTTGTTAGTTGCTTTTCTTGGTCAACGCAGAGCTTCCATAGAAAGGCAAACAGACATGCAAATTATTACAATAGTTTTGTGTAACTATGGGCAACTCTGCTTAGATTTATGTATATGGCTACTTATGTGGTGATTTTTCTATATAGGAATATTACTTATTTACAACTCAATTTTAGGAAATAGTAAGGAAATTATATTCCTATTTGCCACTTTAAATGGTGCTTTATTACTTACTATTGCTGTGTCTCAGTTTTGCTAAATTATGCTAAAGAAAGAAGCTTGGTCACAGAAAAGGACCTTATTCTTTTTACTCTCAAATTGTTGTTTGTTTTTTTTTTTAGTTTGGTTTTCTGTAAGTAATTTATTGTTATGACTCCTTGCCCTGGAGTTTATTTAACATTCTTTCATTAGACACATAGTAACACTTAATGCTACCAGGTTGCTGCAGGTGTATATTTTTATTCTTTTTGGAATGATTTGTTATGATTAAGATATTTGCCTAGGTATAAATCAGGTCATTTAATCGTTATTTCAAGGAACATAACACTCTGCAAATATAAGACATGATGAGTGTACCTGAATCCCAGAGTTTCCATGTGACACAGAAATTTTTAATACTATAAAACTGAAGAAAACTGTGAATGAACCAAGAAGTTGGGTTCCATAACACTGGAAACATAAGGTTTTTTTAAAGAAAATGCTATGTAAGTGTGTGAGCAGAACTTCGGAGTTCTGCTCCAAAGTTTTAGAACTTTCTTCTAAAAAATATGGAAAAATGTAAGTCTACCCAGACCTTGGTGGAGTCTGAATCAGAGATAGGCATACAAACAAGCTACTGAGAATAATAAGTTCTGTTGATTCTTGCTGCCTGCAGTAACTGTTCTTATGTGTGCATTTACATCTAAGTGATAAATAGTTAGAAGTACCTTAGATTCCACTGAAAGGAGGGAATAGACTTCCAAATATCTTCTTCAGGCGAAGATCATTCACAGAGGTAGTTACTGTGAAACACCTGGCATGCAGTAAACCATTCTTTACCTTATCCATGTTACTTGCTTATGTCTGTATAACCAACACTCTGGCTTCATTTTAACAATTTCCACTTGTAAAATGAGATCTGTTAAGCTGTGATGATTATCAGAGTTCATCCTTTGCTAAACACTTAAAGGAGGTAGTTCTGTAGTTCTTTGGAAACCATTACACTGAACAATCCAAAACCCATGAACAGTGATTTTCTTTCAAACCACATGTTCATGTGGCTCAATACAGAATGCCACATTTCCTCTTTAGCTAAAAGCTTTGAAGAAAAATATGTTGAATTTCATAGGTCTGTGTGTATCTTTCATAGCTGTAAATCAAATGAGACATACATGGAAGATCAGCATCTTTGCAGGAAAATTTGATGTTGAGGAAAAGGAAAAAATACATATCTATCTGAAGAAAAATAAAAGAAGTATTGATTTGACCGTTTGGAATCCAGGAAGTTTCTCTCATGAATCTATTGAACTATTTTCAGTAGTGCACAAATGTCAGAAAGGATTTCTGCAAATGAAGATAATATTGAAAGTAAGGTTTAAGTAGGGTGTATTATTACTTTGAACCATGTTCCTCCCTCAAAATATGTGGCAATTTGTACAGCTTTTCTTGACAAAGGTTTTGATTTTCCTCTCCAAATAAACCACTGGGTGCTTAACCTATTAGTGCTAGTCTTCCAAGAATTCTTTTGATAACCAGTAGCTCTTTGGTCATGTAAACACTTTCTTTAGGACAGTAAAGAATAAAACAAGTCAAGTATTACAAGGATTGTTTTTAAAACCAAAAACTTTTAAATCAAAACTGCTCCCATGCCCTATCTTCCTGCACCCTAACTCTAACTGCATTTATTAGGCTACTGCATAAACTTCCCTCTCTCATCAACAACATAAGTAAATTATTTTCTGTGTCATACAACAGGCAATACCTAACTCATTAATACCTAAGTAGGTCATTAAGCGAGAGCAGTTTGTGCTTCCTTGTCGCAGTCAGTCATAGAGATCCTTTCTCCCATCAGGACAGGAAGATTTTGTCTCTTCAGCTAGGCTGGCATTTAGGATGTGTTTATTACTGCATGTTTGTTCTTGTTATTGTGGTGAGTGGAGGTGAATAAGGTGTATGGTAGGAAACTGTTTCTAATGTTTTACTGGCTTTCAAGCTTCTTTGCAAGCTGTATTTTCTTACACACACAAAAGAATGTCGAGCTAAGAGCTACTGTCATCTTGTTTCTGGTCACTGAATGCTCAGCAGGTCTTGCTAGTTGGGATTTTCTACTGTTGCCCGTGTTCTCAGAGGAAGCTTTTATATAAGAAAAGAAGAAAGACTGGTTCAGACATGCTATACGTGAGACATGGAAGAGTCGTGATTAAACTAGGTCTCCTTGGGGAGGGGTTTTCAAAAGCATTCAACACTGGCCTTATTCGTCTCTTATTTAAGTCTAACAGTTATACCACTGATTGCAGTAGGGACAAGTTTTCACCTCATTGCTTTTGAAAATGTTATTGATGCAAGAGGAGATGGCTGATCTCATCATTTTAAAGAAGAGATTGCATCATCAGAGAAATGCTTGCAGTTCCCAGTGATGCCCAGAGGAACTGAATGACACTGAAACAGAGCTTTAGGACAGAACATCAGCTTTGATTATCTAGGTTCCTTTAAGCACCTATTTTTCCATCCCTTCAGTAAATACATATATATGTTTATATACACATATCCTTCATACTTATGTGAGTAACATGCTGTTAGTCAACATCAGGTTGTACAACCACTTCCCACATACAGTCAACTTTACGGGTTCCTGCATACTAATCTTCAGGTCTTCTTTGGTTTCTTTTATATCAAAATATCCCACAGGGAATGAGGGTGAGGTTCTTTTGTTAAATATTTGCGCTTTTTTATTACTGACTAATTGAATGTTTCAAGTTTTAGGATGAAGGAGGTTGCAGTACAACTGGAAATAAGGAAATGTGTTGTGGAGATGAAATAAAATATGGTGGAGTTGATTTGAAAAACATTTACAAAAGCTTTCTTAGCACTGTGGACATCATCTTTTTTTTTATGGACTGTGCCAACCCTTATTTTCCTAGAAATCTTTTTATCTTGAACTCCTCTGATTGTTCTTGCTAATATAAATATTGCACTGGAAATGCTCCAATTAGATCAGGACTCTTTTAATCCTTATTTCCCAAACATGTCCACAGTTGTAGGAGCTTCATGTGTCTCCAACTTCAGAAACTATTCTTCAGTTCACTTATATTGCTTCTGCATGTTCCTATTCGGGAAATGTTCCCATATTTTTTTTGCCTTAAACCATTTTGCTACTTCTGAGACCAGAGTGAAGACATTATGAAATTATGTCTGGTGATCAATTAACTGAATAAAGCATTGTTCTGGTCACTCTAGATATGGAAACGTTACTATGTAAATGTATTCTGTGATTCTTTTTCCATACAATACATAATTCCATTCTTGTTTCAAAGATACATTTCTTTTTATTAATGAAGTAAATAGCTGACACCATGATGCATGATAGCCAGACTATCTGATGGCTGCACTTAAAATGAGTAAGATTGCTTTTTGACAATGATGCAATGAGTGAATGATTTTGATTGACAGTGTATGAAAAGCAATACTGAATTTACATGCCTTTTGTCAAGAAAGATTTGCCTACTTAGTTTTCTCGGTGATAAAAGCATCTATCACTACACTGATTTTAAGAGGCATTTCCAATATTGAACATATGGCTGAATAACAATCAAAATGCAGAATGTCTCTTCAAAGAGCATGCCTTTAATTTGCCTGCTTAATATGATCACCTTTTATGTATTCATTACATTTTAAATGTATGAATTTGTGTGTATTTCTGAGTGCTTTGTTTCTGCACTGTTATTTTTACTGTATACTTTTAAAGGCATTTGCACATGTAATATATTTTGAGAGAAGAAAAAGATAGTCCTTTAAAATAACTCATTTTCAAGGAACATGTTAATACAAATTACAATGCTTGTGTTTAACAAGTTTTATGTTATGGTATTTTGTCATAACATTTACTTTAGTCATGTGTCATGGGTGTGTTTTAGATCAGAGACATTTCACTAGAAAGACTGATAAGGTAGCAAGCCCATCTTAACAGCATTGCCACTTTTCACAGACTCTTGCTGGATACAGACATTTGGCTGATGATAAGCAAAAGCAAAAATTCAGTTCTGATTCTCCTTAAAGTGAGCTGCATGAATCCAGGACAAGATTACAGGTGAAATGTGTAGCTTGAAGGGTCTGCTGGTGACCATGGCTACTCTGTGATCCTCCCTGGGCCCTCTTCAAAGGAGGACATAAGGGTTTATCAGTCCATCTTCAAACTACACACATACACACGGAGGCAAACACAAAGCAATGGTTGTACAAGACTGTTTATTAGCACTGCAGCTGCGTGAATGCAAAAAGGGGAAAGCAGTCAATATGTATGCAAATAAAACCCAGCTTATGAACTTCACTGACATCTTGGATCCATATTTGCTAGCTTGTTGTGAATATACAGATGAGGAGCATTTTAATCACAAAAATATTCATGGAAGGCAAATGTAAATGCTCATCTGGGTAAATATCCATAAATTTTCACATCCAGAGTCATTCGGAAGATTGTTTGTCACTGTTCATGTAAGAGCTTTGTTTATAAATGTAAAACAGATTTTGCTACTTTTAAAGCATAGCACATTAAATCAAGGAGCACTAAGTACAATCACATGTGATATTTTAACGGTATAACTCCTGCTTACCCTGTGCAGACATCTGCTAAGATTGCTGCATTTGTGTTAGTAAGCTAACACTTACTAATTTGTGTAAATTGTATTAGTCAGCCAACACTGAGGAGCGTATAAAGTTTTTAGACAGTTGCAAATGGTGTTATTGTTCAAGTCTATCACATCTCTTGCTCAAAGTCACTTCACCTTTCCACCAGTAGCCCTGTAGCACGAATTGCCTTGATCCGCAGCACTTCTTACATTTTTATCTTTCTTAATCTCCTTATTGCTTTTCTGTATATCATCACTTCTGCTACATAAAGGCTTTATCCTCTCAAAACAAAACAGATTTTCAAACTGAAAAATCAATAGCACATCAGTATTATGTGTTTGAAGTCTCTATGCTTTCATGGGTTAAACGGTACTGTTCAAGGAGGATTTTGGTGTCTCCACTGCAGCTAATGAGTGCACTGCAAAGCTCCCATTTTGCCCTGTCTTCCTCAGCGAGTCACAGGTGAATTATAGTGTTATTGGGTGTTTCAGGGAAGGAGCCAAGCATCAGCATGTGTCCTTTTCTTCTTTTCCTTCTCATTTCTACTGGCTGGCAAATTGTCTGATAAGAGCTGGTGCAGGAGAGTAAAGCAGGCTGGAGCACTGACCCAGAGACAAGCAATAAAATGAAAACCCACTCAGCCTTTCAGGATTTACTGTTTTTATCATTTCAATCACATCTAGAAGCTGCTTTCCAAAGTGCACCTTTTGACTTGTATTCCAGGACAGTCCTGGAAAATTCTGCACTCACCAAAGCTGTAGCATAAGACAGCTAGAAAATCTTGAAAGCCCTGAGTGCTTTACAACTGTGTTAATACTGGAAGATAGGGCATAAATTAAAAGCTGTCTGGGCAGTGGGGATATCCATAGCTTGCAGGAACATTCATCTTCATGATTTATTTTATCAGTAAATGTAAGCAGGAACAGGGATACTTCAGCGTTTATAATATTTCTAGGGCTAAAAGAGTAGTGGATGTCACATTCACAAAGCATCTTAAAAGAAAGACCCCATTCAGTGTTCAACAGAATAAGTAGAGTTAAGTTAACATCAAAAAGCTGGTTAGTTTTTCCCAGGAAGTGATCGTGCTTTTGCTAGCACACTCCTGAGTTTGTCAGGCTGCCCTTTCTTTGCTGGTAGTTTACACGCTGCCTGATGTTCCAGATGTGCCCAAGGTGCACGATCTCCATCTAGCGGCTACAGTTAAATTAAGAAAAATAACATTTACTAAATGGAAGCATTTTATGAGAGACAGAATGTAATATTTTAAGCTTTTACTAACAACATGTGCATATTTGTCTAATTAATTGGTTATTAAAAAGGAAAAAAAAGAGAGAGAAAAAAGACAAACCTAGACTTTTAATTGTGCAGAGCTGAGCTGTCCTGAAATCTCGTTTTGAAGGCTTGTTTTGTTTTGTTTTCTTCTCATCATACCACGTAACAGCATAAGACAGTAGCTCTGTGTACGTGTGGTCAGAGTGACAGTCCAAAGGGAGAGCTGAAGAGATGTGATGCCCAATCACACTCTAAAAGAGCCAGCTGCAGCATTTCACACATGAACACACCCAAGAAATCACTGTTTTTGAAGAAAAAAATGCAAAGGCAAGGAAGTTTCTTGAGGAACTCACTCCCCTAGGGAATACACATAGCACTGGTAGGTTATCTTAGGGAGTTTCACTCAGCGTGTCTGCCCTCTTGTGACTTGGCTTCCCAGCAGGCACAAGAGACCCAAGAAACCACTAATGCAGTGAACCAAGATAGTTAAGTATAGATAGGTTAAACATGCAGCAAATGCTGGAGTTAATGGCATTGCTGGTCACAGGAATTAGCTACAAGCTATTTTTTAAGGAAAGAACTTAGTTCTTGGCTTTTTGTTCCTCACTTTTTTTCTTGTAGTGGCCACAAATCCTACAATAATAAAGATATTAGTAAAATGCAAAAGCCTTCTTTATAATGTGAATTCTGTATGCATCCAAATATAGCCTTTGGAATCTTCAAGCCAGAACATTAAGCTAGTATGAAATACTCAAGTTTTTCAGCAGGAGAGGATTCCTGATTCTTCTATGGAAAATGATGCCTTCACCGTGTGTCCCTTCATCATTTGGCTCTGTTGTTTTTATCTCTGATATATTCGTCTGTATTGTGGGCAAGAGTAAGGTGACCCAGCTCCCTGTTTATTCCTGGAAACCAGTGGAGTTTCTTTTTCTTAAAATTATTTTTTAACAAAAGAGGAAAAGCAAGAACTTTTTTCATGTCCCTTGAGTCTAATGCTCCCAGCTAGCACATCTGAAAGAACCATGTTTTTTGAAGAAGGTGTATGTCCTCTTTGCATTTCACTGTTAAATGTCATATATTGCAGGGATCAGTTTTATTAACATTAGAGTTTTTCTCCTGATTGCCCTTTTGTATGTTGTTCTTCTCTTTTACCTCTATCATCAGTCAGTTCCTCCTAATTGACCTTAAATCTTCTTGCCACATAGTGTTAAACATCTACGAAAGCACACAGGGGAAAAAAATCTGCTAAATATTTCTCTTTTTTATTATTCTTATTATTTGCTGAGATTTGGCAATATTCTAAGTACAGAAATTTAAATGCCCTCCCAAATCCAACAATTTGCCCATCACAGCACGCCCATACTGGTGAGTAATCCCATCACAGCATCAACGAGGCCGCTTGTGCCCCGAAACAGCCGCATGCTCCGTCTTGCTCTCAGTATGTGCATGACCTGGCACAAGCTACAGCAGCTCCTCTGCTCTCAGGTTCCCCAACCATGGGATTTTTACCACTGTGTGGTCACGGCTTAAACCCTCTGAACAAGGAGGCAAAGACATCAGGTCCTTGAGAGACAGAATGATGACGCCTGTGGAAAATAAAAGAAAAAAAAGAAAAAAGGATTTTCTATTAGATCTGAGGTGCTTCAGTTTGATATTGTGTAGGACAGCATTGCTGAGCTGGATTTTTGTGATGCATTCAAACATTAGATAAAATTCTCATATTCCTTCTCCCCACATAGGACTTCAGACATACCAAGAAAAATGAGGCATGATTCTGTGAAAGGAGAATCTTTTGGAATAATTTGTAGGCTTACCTAAGCAAGATATAGTCAATTATTAAATTAATAGTCATAACAAAATGAAATCAGTTGTTCATTGTCTATAAATAAAAGTTACTTTTAGAACAGCAAAAGAACATACAGTAAGGCAGATGTTAGCAAAGAATTGCTCTTTTCAAATCAAAATGTTTCATGGTTTTGGATCCCATACTGTCATTCGTTTATTCTGTATCCAGTTGAAACAGCCTTTACAGACACTGTTAACAATTTAGCTGCTGGCATCAGTACTGCATGCTATATTACTTTCTAGCCACATACGCTAAGTAAGATTTAAGTAATTTTGGTGGTAATTGCCTTAAAATAGCCCTAAGAACACCTGTACCAACTGCATATAAGGTATAATGTCGCAGATAAACACATTATTTTAATTGGGTTATTTGTGCATCTTGATCAGTTCACTGTATTGCCTTGCTGCAGCAGATGGTCCAGTGTATGTTTTATAAATACTTTGCATGACATCCTCTCTATTTTGCTAATCTTCACTGTGACTTCCCCATTGATAATGACTAATTGCTGTTTCCTTGCCAGTAACTTTTAATAGATTCTTTTTTTTTTCTCTGCCTGTCCTTAACAGCATTGTTTGGTTCAATAATTTAATCAGTTCAGCAACAGTATAATATTAGATGATTGAACCATCAGTTTGTGAATTTTTGAAATGCAAATGCCCATGAAGAAAACACTGATGAATACTGCAATACTGATAAGACACTACTGATTTTATACATTTATTTATTTTTAGAAATGAAAAGAGTTTTGCTGTCTGCATAGAGCTTCTTCTTCCCCTTTTTTTAAAAATTCTGTCCTGAGGCTTATGAGCTGTAAATAGGAAAGATATTCCTTAACCAGAAGAATTAATATAAAGGATTAAAGTTTTTGCCTACCCAGCATGATCATATTAGCCATTCAACACACATAGATCACACTAGTAAGTGAATACAAAAAAATAATAAAAAAAAATTGTCACTGCCTCCTTTTATCAATGAAGATTTGTCTGTGAAATGGGCTCCCTAAGGCAAAAACGGTTCCTGGTTCATCGCAGCTGGTTGAGCAGGCAGCTATATGGAGATGCTGGAAATTCAGAGTTAATGTAACATAGCACAGTACTCTTTACGGCCTTTTTTTTTTCCTTTTCTCAGATTTTCTGGGAAAATCCTGGACTTTAACTGTTTATTCTGTGAATAACAAAGGAATTGAAAACAAAGAGTTGTGTTTTTAGCAGCCTTTATGTTTTCCTAATGGCCATGCTTCTCTAGCTCTCCCTTTATTTTACACACAATCTCTCATGCAAGGCAGCAGGAGTGAAGCTGCAGAGCTCAAAGGTGATTGTAGGACAATTCCACAATTTCACAGCGATTTGTGAGATTTCACAGTTTAATTTTCACAGTTTAATTTCCTTCCTTCTTGGAGTATAACTGAAAGATTTTCAATGGGCATAAATGGAATAGTGTTAAAATTCCACTTTTAAACCTGATTATCTCAATGTGGGGCCACTGGTTTGCAGGCCTAGTTTGCAGTCTTTGGGGGCTGTATTTCGTATGCCACATATGTCTGAATTTGCAGCAAGTTTCATTCCAGAACTCTCAAAATTAGACAGAGGAGCAATGACAAGTAAAGAGAAGGAAAAGAGGAGGGGCAAAGGAAAGGAAAATGGAAAGAGAATGGGGAAGGAAAAGGGAAGCCTAATCAGGAATTAGTAAAGAGACTGTTGCTCATTGTGATGGAACTGATCTCATACGAGAGGCTTGGTTGAAACATTTCATCTTTCCTTTAAAGAAGGAAAGGGTAGATATGCTTCTTCCCATAAAGTATCAAATATTGTTAGAGAGTCATGGCTATTTTGTTTCTGTTTGTGCCAATAAAGGTAGTTCAGGATTAGAAATTAGAATTTTTCAGTGTTTTCCCTTGGGATTTTTAATATGTTACTTAGACTTTCCCTTTTAAGCTTTCTAGCCTTTAAGCATTCTAGCCTCTAATTGTGCTGTATGGCCAGACATCCACTGGCAAGATCTACTTAGATGCAAGTCAGATATTTTGTCTGATCATTTTAGTTTAGTCATGATTGTCTGTAATACCAGCCACATTTTTCTTTTGTTATCTTTTATTTATCATCATGTATTTATTTCCTAGGGAAATAAATTACATAAAGGAGTTGTTGAAACTGCCCTATTTTTTATACTTGGAAATACAGAGGACAACTCTTTTAGGGTGTAATTCATGTGAAAATCTGGCTCACTCTTTGCCAAGTTTATCATTGATCCCTGGAGACACTTGCTTTGGAGGATGTTAGCAGAGCAAGCCTTTCCCACTGTCTGTAGCTTTGTAAGGACCATTCTCCCTAGAACAAGGCTCATCCATCATTATTTATTGGCTTCATAGAGGGAAAAATTAATAGGTAAGAAAATTTATTACTATCAAGTGTTCTCCTTTCTACTAGAATATTATTGATGGAGACAAAAGCAGTTACTATTTCTACTTTATTTATTTATTTATTTAGATTTTCCTATTTTTTATCCCACGTTTTCTTTATAATAGGCTTGTTAGTCTCTTTCTTTCTACATGAAAGTAGGGAAAAGATGACAGGCATGTGGCATTACATTATTTTTCTGTACTTGAGAATTTGAGAGCCCCCTCTTTATTTTGCCTCTTTTTAGTCTAGGAGGCTGGGATGCAAACAAAACCTCACATGGTTAAAAGATTTCCATCAACTTAAATGGGGGTCATGTTGTTAGCTACAAGCAAACTCAGCCCTCCCCCAAAACATAAAATAATAAAGATCAGATACTTTATTTTCATGAAACCGGTAGATGCCTAGATTTCATGAAACCGGTAGATTTCATGAAATCTGTAGATGCCTGAGCTCTGCCTGCAGAATAGTAGCACACAGGGCAGCAGGTTTATCCCTCTCCTCCGCTTTTCCCTGAGGTGTTCTGTGCTCCTGGCCTCTGTCACCATGTATCAGTCCTGCTAGCTAAGTGCAGGGTTGAGCCTGCTGGAGGAAGAAGGACTCTGCATTCACATTGTAAACCCTTGTGGTTGAGCTAAAAGGCAGTTTGACCCCTAACTAATTTTACACTCCTATTTTCCTCCTATAAGGGGGAAGGAGGAGCCGGAAGGAGGATGTAGGAGTGTGTTATCCCATAGTTGTCTACAACACCCATTCTTGCTATTGGACCCTGAAGAAATGCATTCCCTCATTGCCTCTCTTAGCTGTGCACCCCTAGTAATGTTTCATTAGCCCCTACACCAACTAAAGACAAGAGTGGTGCAGAACTGCCCTTAAATCCATTTTTCCCTCTTCATCTACTCTTTTTCCTAGCTTAATAATTGCTAGGAGACCTAATCTAGAATCTGAACCACACTGTAGATGTTAATATCTAGCTTTGAAATTGCTTTACTTTTGCATTAGGAAAATACACCTGTTAAATCCCATTGCCACAGAAGTGGTATCAGAAGGACTGCCAGTATCCTGCAGAGAACAATGAGTCTGAAGAGGCCTTCCCAGATTTCAATACTCAGTTTTTCAGATGAAAGACAGAGGGGCCAGTTTGCAAAAACAAACTGGCTGCAGACATTAGAATGAATTTGACTTTTAAGTTCAAAATGAGAAAAAGGTAACTTAGTAGTTTTTATTTAAAAGTAGGTTTTGTACACATAAACTCCTCATAGCTTTTCTGCAGCATCTCCTTTTCCTTTCCCTTCCTTTCCCAGGATCATTTAATAGCTTTAACTCAGAAATGCTTTAGCATTTTTAAGGCAATACACTTGCATTAACACAGCTACCATGGATACCTGAACTTCAGCACTGTTCAAATGCTTGTTATAGACACTTAATTGTGCTTGCTAGTATCGTGCACCGTCTTGGTGTGTTGCTGCTTACCCAGCCTTGCTTATATTAATAGTGATTCCTTTCACCTACCAAATGTTGATCCTGATAGCTTTAATTAAGTCTTTTTTCACAGATGCTGCTGAAGTCTCATGATGGGACAAATTCTGTCTCTGGAGACATTTGCATACTTCCCACTGACCCCATCTAAGGGATTGTGCATGTGTTTCCAGGGAGAGAATGGAGCCCTATCTAATGTAAAAACAATTCAGACTCAATTGCAAAAAGAAGAAACATGGAAATGCACCTGAGAAACTGCTGTTTGAAGACAGGAGATCTGATACCTGTTAAATAAAATAAAAATAAAATAGATGAAAGATGACTGTTTGCTGATGTTAAAAACATTTTGGGCGGCTTAATGCCAGGCATCTTCATTTTTCCTTTAACAGGTACAAGCATATTTACTGTTTATGAAGCTGCTTCTCAAGAAGGCTGGGTGTTCCTTATGTACCGAGCAATTGACAGTTTTCCCCGATGGCGTTCATATTTCTATTTCATCACCTTAATTTTCTTTCTGGCGTGGCTTGTTAAGGTACTGAACAATTTGTTCTTTTAAACCTATCTGAAATGTAGATCATTCTGGAATTAATTTATCTCTTCTGTGCTTCCTGAGCTTTGTGTCAGCCATTTCTTTCACATTCTTGTTACAGAATGTTTTCATTGCAGTCATCATTGAAACGTTTGCAGAAATTCGAGTGCAGTTCCAGCAGATGTGGGGATCTAGGAGCAGCACCACTTCGACTGCCACCACCCAGGTGAGGTCTTCATGATAGAGCACCCAAAAACTGAGGTCTGCTGGAGACTTAATTGTTTGTAGTTTATGAATGAATAATAAGGCATAAATACCTGTTAATGTTTCATTTCAGTAGCTTCTGTTTAGTGAGACCAAGGAGCCATGAGGTGCTCAGGCAGTAGGAGATCCAAGCTGTAACTTGAAGTAGCTACAGAAAGCGAGACCCTGGATTTGAGATAATGACTAGGAAGAAACTGCTTTGAGCTCAAGTGCTAGAAAAGACTCAATACAAAAAACAAGGTCTAACGCATTGAAATCCAAACCGATTCCTCGTTGTTGTAGCAAATATGTTAGATACTCTAAATGTATAAATGGCTATAGGTTTTTTCAGTGCTAGTACACTTTCTATCTGAGGAAACGCAACTGCCCGCAAAAAGTCCTTAGGAAAACAAATATAAGAAATCTACCTGTGAGAAAAAAAATACAACTTCTGTAGCCAAAGATTGTTTACTTTCTTAAGCCAAAGGATTTAAGTGTCTTCAAAATTATTTATTAAATACTTTCTGGTGTATCTTTGGATTTTCTTGTAATCCATATGTGAATCTCATCCTTTCTTTCTGCTGCTACATTTTTTGGTCTCACGGATACTTTTTTGGCACTAATTTCCACTGTATGTGTGGCTTTGTCAGAACTGACTTGCTGATATAATTTCAATTAAAAACCTGTTCTCTGCCAGAAAGGGACTTTTCCACATACCATGTGCCTTGCCTAAGGACCATAATGTTTGTTTCATCCCCGATGTGTTAAATCTCTATGCCATATAGGTTTAATTTACACACCCTGAACTGGAATCTGGAGCAGAGAGGTCTAAATAGGGAAACTTAAGAAGCAGCCAAGATTAAGGAATTTCAAGGATAACAGAAACTCCAAAAAAAATCATCATGCCAGTGAATATCAACATTTTGAATATAAATAGCCGCATGCAGAATAAAAATGGTATATAGGCTGTAGACAAGTAGATGAATACTTTGTTGCCTCAGTCACTGACATAATGACCTTAAAAGAATTTGGCTTAACAGATTACAAAACATGTTTTTCTCCTTTAAGTTGATCAGAAAATGTTTAGGAGCTTTTCATGTTCAAACCTCCAAATAAAAGTTCATGAACACGTTTTATGCGTGAAGTAACCTCAACAGAAAGCAGCACTATCTTGCTTCATTTGCTCACTTCATAAATAACTGGCTACTCCAGAAACTTAGTCCTATAGAACAGAAAAGATATGTTGGAAGATCAGGGCTAAGAAAGCATTATGCAGAGAAATGAAAGGACATTCACGTAGGGTACTTTAATATTGCCCATTAAAACCACAGATAAGTAATTTGGTGCTGGTCTCAACTTTCAGCTCTTCCTGGTCCAGACGTACTGCTTAAGAGCCCAATACCATTAAACCACTTTGGTGTGGCAATGTCCCTTGCCTAATGAGCCCCTTTTTTAGGAAGACATTTAAGTTTAAACCTTGCTAAAATGATTGTGCAGCAGAGGTACCAGAAGTGACTGTCTTTAAGTTGCATGTAAAGAAGAAGGTAGAAGGGATGTAGAGTCTTCACTGAGCTTCACTATATAGTACATTCAGATTCTCAGATGGTGATTAAAAATGCTAGAGCAGCTTGTGTTCTCCCAAGGACACTTTAAAGGACAGTGTTAATCACTTCCAGATACAGTTTCTGATTATCCCGATGCCCAGCAGTCTGTGTCATTTTATGTTCTCATAGATGAAAAAAATATATAATACTTACAATTCCAGAGGTTGTGGGTAAAAAAAAAGAATATCACTGTGGTCAAGAGAGCAGTTTTTATTGGCATAATTAGACCCAGGATTTCATTCATGTATTTGCAGCAGTTACAAGGTTTTGATAACAGTACAAAATGGCTGCAGAATTAATTGTGATTTGTATGTGCAACAAAAGTCTGATCCTTGGAAGTTAAATAATATTTCCAGTAAAAAATACGAGATTTGTATATTGTATTTGTCTGCAAATGTACCATGAAATTTATTTATTGGTCACAATGTATTTGTATTTATTCAGGATACATTTAGTGAGTAATAATAAATTCCTTTGTTCTGAAAGGATACTGCCATATAATGATACTGACCAGAGATGAACTGGTTTGTATGTAAGGACTAAGAGTTTCACATTACATTTCATGTTATCTGAGTAAAATTCAGAAACTATTAATGTTGAAATAGGAGCCTGATGTTTTTTTCTGTAGCAATAAAAAACAGTCCCTTTCTTGTTTTGTGCTAACAATCATCAAAATGTAGACAGATCCTTAAGGGGAATATAACAGACTTCATTTGTATTTATTGGCATGTAAAACATTTCTGACAACTGTTTTCTCTTTCAAGATGTTTCATGAAGATGCGGCTGGAGGTTGGCAGCTTGTGGCTGTTGATGTGAATAAACCCCAGGGCAGAGCTCCTGCATGTCTACAGGTATGACACGGCTTCTTACTGAACCAATCTGTGTAGCCAGCACCACTGGCACACTGGCATAAAGAGACTGGGGTGAGAAGTAGCACCTGCAACAGTTTTAGTTCTAAATTGCCTTGAATCCATTGCTTTCTTCAGTGTAGACTTGTTCATGGAAAACAGAAATCACCAAAAATGTATTATACCCAAAGCCAGAAGGTTAGAAAGATACATTCATTATAAAGACTCTATCTTGTGCGCTTGCAAGATAAAAGATTTTAGTACATTTTTGTTTTATAAAATAAATGGTCCTGCTTTAGCTACCAGACCTTATGTACAAAACAGCTTCACTGCTGAATTATTTACACTCAACAATTGTTTATTAACTGCAGAATACAATAACATACATCAAGAAATGAATGTCAGTGAAGAATGGGGAATGTAGCTGCTAAACCATACAGTATTTGAAACTCTCTTATTTAGTACTCCCATTTTGATATCAGTGGGGTTTGTTATCAGCTCTACCATTTAAACAAACCCAAACTAAGATATGTAATATTTTTAGAAATCCCTTTTTAGCTCAACACATTGTACAGCAACTCATATTTTTACTTGTGTGTTAAATAATAACCTTACTCAGAACAGAAAAGCGAAGCTAATATAGCAATCTGGTAGCGTGATGTTTGCTAGCCATTTTGGTAGTGTTTGGTTTAATATGTAAGCTAAAGTACACAAGCATGTTGGCAGCATGTACTCAGCTGAACTAAGCAAGCCGCTTTCAGCCACTCCTGAACAAACTGTTCATTCTCAGATCGCTGTGCTTTGTCAAACTATTGATGGGTACTTAGTTATAGCCTATGCTTTAACTTATGACTTCTCTTCCCAAGAAGTCAGTCATTTTGAGAGCAACTATAATGTCACTTGTGGTGGTCTCGAGTAACTGTCTCAGATATGTGGATAGACTATAGTTAGATTCACAGTGAAGACTCCTTCAGATGAAAGTTATGACAACATCTGACCTAGCCTCTTCTGCCTTTTTTAGTGATAGTTCATTTTCTTCCATTTCAGGGAAGAAAATGTGTTCCATCATGGGAACACATGGTTAAGTGTGTTCCATTGAACATAAACCTCATGCCTCACTGAGTGCTGTAGTCTTTTTTTTCCCAACTCAACTGTCAGTTTTCTTCTCATCCTTCATGATTCTATGAATCTATGAATTCTATGAATCTTTATCCTTCTATGAAAAATCTGAAAAGCCTCCATTTATTTAAAGCCTAACTGGAGTTCAGGGAGAACCAATGGAAAACAATGTATTTTAGTAGAGTAATGTCTAAAATGTTATATGTAGGTGATCTCTAGAGGTCCATTCCAACCTCAAATATTCCATGATTCTGTGATTCTGTATGAAATGTTAATTAAAATAGAGCCTACAGAAAGGAAAATCTCAGTCTCGTACATGCACGCATCTTTATTCATCCCACTATGCTTATTGTTTCATTTCTATCAATCCCTAAGTAAAAAGATAGTAGTTTATATTTTCACAGCCTTTGCAGTATATGACAAGCATTTGTATACATGGAGTCCGTACTGTGAGATGTCATTGTTGCTTTTTAGGTTTTTTTTCTTACTCCTCCTGTAGTGGTACATCAAAAATCTGAATTTAGGAAAGAGATAATAAGACTGAAGAACATATATTCTACCTTTAGGATGCATTCAGTGAATGAGCATTCTTCTGACCTTTATTAGATAAGTATAATCTCATTCAATATCTGTGAAGGATAGAGTTCTCAGAAAAAGGTAATGAAGACCCTGTATTGCCCTGTATCAATTTAACAAAATTTCATAGTAAATTTGGTGTTATTCATTTCTCTCTGGGCTCTTTAAGAATTACTACTCCAAATGCAAAAGAGAACACTCATTAAAAGTTCTCTTTCAACATAATGCAACTCCATGCTTTGATGAAACTCTGCTTATTCAGTTGATTCAGTGTTTATAATTTACTTCCTCAAACTATACTGTGCATTTGGAGAATGCACAGCTAGCAGCTAAGAAACCAGAAAGGTACTGTGGAGATTTGAGGTCAATTTACTGACTAAGCACAAATTTTCTGTAAACTTTCAATAATCTGTATAACAAATATCTTAGCTTTGGTCACACTCTGTAAAGTGGTGGCGTGTCTCAATACCAGACATGACAACTGTGTAGTTTGATCTTACTACGTAAAATGTGCCAGTGAGATTGGCATGTTGTATGTAAGTAGGCAGATAGATGGATCCAGCTCTCTAATACTGGGAGGGATGGGAGCAAGAGTAATGAAGTTTATGTGCTTCATATAACATAAAAACTCATGGTTTGTCATGGTTTTTAACTTTTGCACAACTCATGCTTACCCTCAGCCTGGTTCAGGTGTCTCTGCCTGACCTAATAAGGTGGCCTTATTAACTTAGGTCTAACATTGCAGTGACACAGTGGGTCACTTGGCTGTGATGCTATTCTGCAGCTACTAATAATTCAGACATACTACAGAGATTCCTCAGAGATTCTGGGTAGAGCCTTTGTAACTCACTTTGTTTCACATGAACATGGCACTACTGCACCAAACCATGCAATTGAGTGAAGCTGATAAGCTGGCCACTACATCTTTGCAGAACTTCAGTGGACCCTGTAGGAAGGGCAGTGCAGAGAATTGTCAGAGAGCTCCTGCTCAGTAAGTAGGATGTGTAAGCTGCTTAGGGATCCCTTGGGAATGTCAAGCTGCAAGGCAGTGACAAGGTGCTTCCCAGAGTATCCCATGTTGTCTCACTCGAGAGCCCAAGTTCCTTCCCTGTAACATCCTGCTTAAAAGCAAACAAGAATAAGACTAAACCAAGAGAGATGGGCAGGTAAGATGGGAATTAACAACTGTTTTAGAACTTTTCAATCAGACATCTACCTACTCTGTTTTCCTTAGCTCTTTAGAACTGGCTGGAAGTGGCAACATGAAAAGTTAGTAACAGTATGTTTTTTCATTTTGACTTACAAATTTATCCTAATGTGTGGTAAAGAGGCTTTTATTTCACTATAATAGCTTTACATTTATTACAGTTTTCTTCCAAGTGTTCCCAAAGGTGCTTGGTGGTCTTTTGTTACTTACTCTCACTGTTCCCTGTGACTGGCATTGATTTTAAATATTGATTTTCTTTTGTCACTGAAAAATAATCTTTGTGTTTTCCATTTTAACATGAACCATTTGGTATGAATGCATGCTGAGGAACCCGCGCCACCACATTATTTTGCTGTTGTTGATATTACTTTAACAGATTGTAGTGTGTTAGAACTTCCTGCCCACCACGATTTACTCCTACGAGCACAGTAGGTAACTATCAGTTCAGAAATAAAGTAAAGCTGAGCACCAAGTTCCAAAAAAAAATCCTTTTAAAAAACTCTTCAGGGAAGTATTTACCCTTTTAATCCTCTGGTAAAGGCACATTGTTTTTCTTACTATTACTTTCCTGTTAATTTTAGAGGTTCTTGATGTTTTTAATCACTCCTTCCTTCTTTTTCTCTTTCCGTCCCCTAAGACTTATAAAATATGCATGCTTGTTTAAAGGCAGACTGGAAAGTTTTAAGTTGTACACGTCTTCCTTGAAACTGTGATTGATATTACTAGCACCAAGGTGCTAATGACCTCTTCAGTCTTCTCAGTACATAGATTTGTAATGAAGAGAGAAAGTCTCAAACTGTGGTCCTGTGGAGACCGATGAGCCAGATAGTAATTCCATGTTTGTGCTATATTTTGGGGTTGTATGTTCAGCAGAAATGGAACTCACAGCTGACCACAGTATAGCATTTAGGAAAAGCTTGGGAATACTTTGTGCAATGGAAGAAGCATCAGTGGAAGTGGCCATCTATTCAGAAACTTCCATTCTGATAATAATGGAAAGTCTTCAGCACTTGAAAAATATTGTATTCACTTTTAATCATTTGTGCTCTGTCTAGGCAGTTAATAGAAGGTCACAAAGCTGTGATCTAAGCATCCAAATTACATTATTATAACTCTTTAATGTAGGATTAATGCCAAAATTTTAGTCATTTTTTTTCTTTACTCTCAAAAAGTTATTCCTTCATGCTATATTGCAGAATTTTAGAAGAGCTTCAGAGAGGACAAAAAGATAGACTAAGAGCGTATGGAAAGTGAGGAGGAGGGGATGTAATCAGAGGAGCAGGAACGGATGGTTTTATTTACCGGTACCATGATGGATGGCAAAACCATGTGGAGGGTTTTTCACTTCCACAGTAAAAAGAGAGCACAGATTGTATTTCTCCTCTTCCCTTTCTTGCAAAATAAATACTGATGAACCATAAAAGTAAACTAGTCTATTTATAGAGCAATTTGTACTTTGGGAACTTCGGAAGTTTGCAAAAGGTATGCCCACCTCTCCCTGTGCTCTCATCATGTACAATGGCTTTCAATAGATTTGTTTATAGGCAGATTTATTTCTTTAAAGTAACTGAAGCACCATCTTATAGTAAAAGAAAAATCCTCTCCTTCAATTGGCTACGATTTAGTTTTAAGTCAAATAAGTAATCCGAAGAAGATTAGATAATTTATAAATTTTAGAGGCTGTCATTTTTTCTTAAATGTGCATTTTTCTATGCTCTGTTCTTGTTTAGAGAGCCTAAAAGTTGTATCAGTTAGCAGGAGCTTGGAAAGGTCAGTGATGTATTTGGCACTGAAATGGGACTGAGAAGTGACCTTATTAGTTTTACTTTGGGGACTTTGGAGAAGAATATGCAAAGTGTAAAATAAAAACAAGCCATTCAGTTTGAGTGGTGTAAAAATTGGGAGTAAAAATGAGGTGGAATAGAAGACTCTTTGGGGAAGTTAAACCTTTTAGAAACTGAAATAATCCATTAGTACCACAAGTCCAGCCCCACTCCCTACTTTTAGGTATACGTAGCAGGGTTGTAGACATTATGAAATAAAGGGACTTCCAGAAAAAGCAGTCATTAACCATACAGTGTGTTTCACAGATTTATCCCATCTCACAAGCTGTTGCCAGTCTCTGTTTTCTGCTCTGCCTTTTTTTTTCCAGGGCTTTTAATCGCAGTAACAATGGCAACTGAGCAGGCAGTGTGTTTCCTGGTATTTTTTTATATGAGTTGAGTTTTGCATGCATAAGTTCATCATTTTGATCAGAAGAAGTGAGGCTTATGATCTAGGTATTGGAGTGCTCATAAAACTAGCAGACAAAAAATGCTTTTGTCTTACCTCCAATACTGGACATTACCTGAAATAAGGCATCTCTGAATGTTGCTGATTGCAAAGATTATGTGTTGTAATTTGGAGATGAATGCTCCTTTTTCTGTAAAAAAACAAAGCTTAAAATTGCCAAACTCAGCAATGACAGGAACACTGGCTCTTTTAACATGCCATTGGCAACAAGAGGATGGTAGGCATGAGCGTCTGCAGAGTATAAATATAAAGTATTCAAACTAGTTCGTTTCTATGTGTTTAAGTTGACTTGTCAGTGGTAAGGAAACTTCAGAAAGGGAAATTGACGTTTAAGATCAAGAAAGATATTAAAAAAGGAGGTTGATGTTTTCGGTGAGACATCCATCGTTTTTAAGAGCACTTAAAAATTCCTGTGGGTAGCTATCTGGTATTAGCAAATACTTATTAGGCTCCGATAATATTTTCTTCAGTGCTTTTACTTCTCTGCTCTAATACATATGTATCTAAAAAAACCTCGAAAGGCTACAGAACTACACCCATAGTTTCCTCCTGTAAGAAGCAGAACCTGCTAAGATCTTACTTACATACCAACTAAAAATGCTTTGGACTCTTTCTAGTCCAAAAACCAGGTGATAGGCTAGAAATTCCTTAGAATATGTCCATCAAGACAAAGAATAAAGAAGCATGTACACTTACTAAAATAAGCATGCCTGAGATACAGACAAACAGGATGGTGTCACCAGACAGGCCTTTCTTGCCTGACAGTCCTCTAAATCAAATAGCAATTCTGATCTTGACTGATGAGGAGTCAGCTTTTCCTTTGCAAAAGTTCTAGTGAATCCAAGCCCAGATGCTTTCCCTTCCTTCCTTCCTTCCTTCCTTCCTTCCTTCCTTCCTTCCTTCCTTCC
>JAUBOD010000685.1:2620563-2633446 GCA_032353885.1 Nothura maculosa | reverse complement strand
CTCTTCTTAATGCACCCCAGGATCCCGTTGGCCTTCTTGGCCACCAGGGCACACTGCTGTCTCATGGTCAACTTGTCATCCACTGATATAAAGATGAAGACCTAAGAATGACTTTAGGATTAGGAAAACATAATTCCATCTGCAGTTACAGTAGTTGTCATAGTAACTGCATTTACATGGAGCTCACTTTCCTGACCCAGTGTTTGTGCAGCTCCAGCTGCACAGAGGCAAAGAGGCAGTTGCTGTAGGCTTTACCCATGTCAGAGAGCTGGCAAAGTCTGGTTTATGTCCTCCATCCTTCCTCTGCCATGTATAAAAGGACTATTAGAATAACAAAGAAGGAGTATTAGAACAACACATGCTGTTCTGATACTCCTGAAATGATAAAACACTGCTTTAGGTCCATACATGATGATATCCCATTAGACTAAGTGATCCAGATGGTTTCTTTCAGTCAGATATTCCAGTGCAATTGCTTTGGTGGCCCTTTAGGTGGATCTGGGATGTTAAGTATCACTTTCTCAGCTGTAATAAACATATCCCTAGTTTCAAATAAAAGAGCAGAATTTTTAGAAGATCTTTTCACTTTCATGGAATTCTAGTCTAATCACAAAACAGATGCTCAACTGACTTGTATTTTTTTACACACTGAAAAAAATTATACTGCTAAAGAAACATCAGACATCCATTTTTATAGCCATTGAATATTTAATGCACTGTTCAGTCCACATCATTGTTCATAGTGTCCTGGATGCTGAGAAACATCATCCTGCATGAAGCCAGATGCCAGCTTCAAAAATGACTCACAGTAAATATAAGAAATTCTTCACCCTTGTAGATGATTGATGGCAGCAACAGGGCATTTCACTTGAGACTGCTTCAGCACAACAAATCTTAAGTCCAATTTAATATTAGACACAATTTTCCCGACATGCAACTGGCTGACGGCAACATCAGAATATTTCTTACATCATATTCCTGCACAGTTTAAGAAACACACATCCAAGGGCTGAAAAAGGTCAGTAAATTAAACAAGGACAAAAACTGGCGTCATGTCTCTTCTTTCAAGTTTGCACAGAGAATTTTCCATGGCTGTGTGCTCTGAAAAGATCTGTAATTCAAATGACACACTGCTGATCTGGTGATCCAAAATGGTTTTTAAGGCTCGGGTGAGTGCTATGGGCTAAATTCAGCTTTCTCTTACACCTCAGTTCAAATGTCTCACAGAAATGGTTAAAGAGAGAATGAGCTCTCATAGTCAGACATTATGATAGAGGTGCAGAAAGGGGACTTTGTCAGGCAAATACAAGCAAGCCATTTGAAGGGTATGAAGCCAAATTAAAATGCTGTGGTGCAGAAAGATCAAAATAGGACAGATTAAAATACTGGGCACAGTAGGAGTGTGGCTAGAGCAGGGTGATTGATCTCCTAAGGATATTGCAGTCTGGCTTCAAGAAGCAAGCAGGAAAGCTGCTTATCATGCATAGCATTCATGAGAGTGAGCAGCTAGAGTGACATGCTAAAGAAAAATTAAGCAAGTAACCTGTGCTTTCACCATGCTGTGTATGGCCCAATAGACAATAATGAAGATGTCATACAGGGTCACACAGATCATCGAAATCCAGTTATCTGAGCCTCCAGAAAGAATATTTTATATTTGTGTATCATGTGAATTTATGAATATTCATCCTTGACCCAAAAGGTTTGTAATGATCTCTACAAGGCCCCCATGAGCAGGCTAGTGCCAGAACTGGGATTTAGAAGAAATGAGAAGAAAAGAAATGAGTTTCTTTCTTGGGTCAGCAAAGCCTTTTTGTTGTGCACATGTATTTGCTCAGATATTTCCACCTTGCTGTCCCCTTGGGCTCTCTCTGCTTGTGCCGGCAGCCAGCTGCTTTCCTGCCTTCCTCCAGCCTTCAACTTGTCTGCCCCAGCTAGCCCTTCATTTGCTGCCCTCGCAAGCAGCTCCAGCCTAGAATTAGCTGTAACTTGTCTGAAACTTTCTTAGCTTGAATTGTGTTAGAAGCTTAACACCTTCAACAGCTAAACAAAATGGTTCCATTCCTTTTAGGAATGAAGTTGAGATAGGAATTTGGCCTCTGAGTAACTGAAGGGCAGCTTCACTGAATTTTACTATTTATTTAGTGCCATTAGAGTATTATTTATATTATGGTAGTTTATTTTCCAGAATAATGTATACCAGTGGAAATGCCTCTTTATGAATGGCTCAAAATATGGTCTGTATGACAACCTATGCACCTACATCCATGTGTATCAAGGTGTTTTCCTTCCTGTGTTACCCTTTTTCTTTTCTGTTGTTTCTGATGTATAGAAATAAAAGTGCATTTTGCAACCACATTTACTAATTTCTCTTCCCAAGTGCTTTCACAACTGAGGGAACATACTTTCCTACTACAAAGGAGATTTTAATGCTGTTAAAAATACGGTGTAAAATATGCAGAGAGACTAAGCTGGCTGTTTAGAATTTACATGTTAAATAGAAATATAACAGATATATTGCTACCTGTTATGAATCACACCACTTATAAAAATGCATGATCGAAGCCAATAGCCTTATCTTTTGTTATTGTATTCTCATAGCTTGACTTGTTTTGAATTAGAAATAAACACAAGATAGCTTTTAGCCTATTAGTTTTACTAATTTCACTGCACTTGAGGCATTGCTATGAGCCTGGTCTTGTTCTATAAACTTATGACTGTCAACCTTTATCTCCTTAGCTTTACTTCTGTCTTGATTAGAACGCACAACCTTTCAGTGCAAGTTGGTTCAAAAGTGGCCAACCTGAATGAACAGGGTTGAGCTGTCTTCTCTGAAATGTTAATGGTGAAGCACACAGCACACAGGACCCCAGAGGTTAAGAGACAAGAGCTGGTCCTGTGAGCTGAATGCTTGTAACCATGTGCTTTTTCATCACTATGTTTCTGTGCCTGTTTAAGCAAACTATTGTAAATCACTGGAGGAATTCAGTAGACTGGGCTGGCACCCACATGTGGAGTCTTAGTTCAAAGCCTGATCAACTGCTGGTAATTGCTGCATCCAAATGTACATAATCACCCTCTGATTTGATCACAGAAAGCACTTTGAGCCAAACCATAAGATTTGGCCGGGATTAACTGTAAAATGTAAATGTGGACATTTCTTAATCAGCATAACAGCTACTTTGAACTGACACAGTATTTTCAAACTTTGCATTTGAGTCTTCTAACAGGATAATATGTCTTTGATAAGATATGTAAAGATATCTGTAATTAATTTTTGGATTCTTCTATAACATTTTTACAGGCATGAGTAAAAGATATTGGGATATCTCAATATGCTGGAAAGGCAACACAGCAGAATACAAGCAATCCAGAAGATTTCTGGAGTGCATTGATGGCAAGGGTGACCTGATAGTTGATGCTAGATGTACAAGATGCTTCCTTGTACACAAGGAAGAACTGGTCACGGATGTGAAAGTCAACAGCAGCCTTGGTTGCTGTGACCATGAGATAGTGGAACTCAGAACTTTGAAGAACAGGAACATGGCCAAAAGCAGGATCACAACCCTGAATTTCAAGAGACTGGTCTATTCAGCGAACTTCTTGGAAGAATGCCTTGGGATATAGTCCCATAGAGAAGATAGATAGTACAGAAGAGCTAGTTGTCTTTCAAGGATCACCACCAAGATCAAGAATGATCCATTTCCATGTGCACTTAAGCAAAGGCTGCAGAAGACTTACATGAGTAAAGACCTCCTAACCAAACTCAAACATAAAACAAAAGCAGATAAAAGGTGGAAGCAGGGTGAGGAAGCCCAGGAAGAAAAAAGCGGCAGTGTTCAATCTGCAAGAATAGAGTTAGAAAAGCTGGTATTGAGTTTGCAAATAATGTGAAGGGTAACAAGATATACCTCTACCTGCTCTGTATAGTAGGAACTTGCTCTAAATAGCAGGAACTTCCTCCATTTCTTTTGTCTCCTATAGGATTACAGTAGCAATAACACATAGTAACACAAGCCCAGATATATGAAGCTCCACTAAAAGACTGACAGTATTTCAGGTTCTCTACAGTCATCAGTAATAGCTGGGATTGATCTCACCTAAATTTAAATGCACATCATGTAGATGTCTACGTCCAACCCAGTCATTGCAGAAAAGAAAAAAACTGAAGGCATATTTCATTAAGCCATATGTCGGTATCTACTATAGAATAATGTGATTTACACAGTATTATGAAAGGTTGACATTAGGTGAATCCCGTATTATCTGGTGTTATTTGTCTTTTCTGAATCAAAGGCCATGGTCAAGGCAGAATTGATTTTACTTGTTCCTGAACAAGGTGTCAATAAGTTCTGTACAAGATCATAATGAAGGAATATTTTAAAAGGAGAAATGACTGGTTAAAAATATAATTTAGGCTTTAAAAGCACAATAAAGCAATGATATTCATATTAAGTTATAAAGCTTCTGTAAAATGTTGATTGGCAAATTAGAAACTGAAAAGTAAAAAAATCTTATATAAATCAATTGAAGAGCTATCTTAGAATACATTTTAAAGAGTAAAACTCAGATTCACCTAAAAAGGTTTATAGAAACATGCTATTATAGCTTACTCTTTGTTTAGTCAATGTAATAGAACTTTTTTAAATATGTGGTTTGACTCGTGATTATATTTTTTTCTGCAGAAAATGATGAGGTCATCAGTGTTTCATATGTTCATACTAAGTATGGTGGCTGTAGATGTGATTGTTGCTGCTAGCAATTACTACAAAGGAGAAAATTTCAAGAGACAATATGATGAGTTTTACCTAGCTGAGGTGAGTATATTGAAATCACTATCCAAGTATTTATCATGATAAACAAAAATTGAGAATGTGAATGTCAAGCACATTTTAGTGTGTATTTTTTCTCCTCTTAAACATTCCAAGAATTCTTTGCTAAGTTCTCCCATCTAAGAGTGCCTGACAGCCCTATTTTATAATCTTTTGAAAGGTAATTTCCTCAAACAAAGTGTCAGTGGTAATGAAATGAGGCTTAAGTATAATATCTGCAGGCAATGCTTGGCTGCGCAGTTGCTTATATTCTCTCAGAGTGTAACACTGAAAAAAAAGATAGCTTTAAATATGACAAAAGAAAGTCTTTAAAAATATAACACTTCTCTCTAAAATCTTTATTCAGTTAGGCACCTAAGCTTTTACTTTGTTAGAAGCTTATCCTTACCCATAACCAAAAGAGTGTTCCAAATACTCTGGCTTTGTAACCTCCAGAGCATACTGCAAAAGACATTTATTCAGTTTTGAATCTGGAGAAAGATGAGGTTGTGCTCCTGAACAACTGAAATGGAGGACAAAAGTTTATTTGTATGTGACATTTGGTTAGAGAGCTGGCCTGAGAGATTAGCTGTTAGAGGATTTTACTGCAGTGCATGTGATAATGAGCCTAGCGTCTTGCATACTTGTCCTTATAGAATTATTCAGTTTTGAACAAAATATTACTTGAGTTGTTAGTACTAATATACAGCTATAATTTCTTTTTCCTCAGTCAAAGTTGAAGTCTTGACTTTAGGTTTTCATGTTAAAAATGCTCATGTCAGCAAGTACTGTGAATTGTCCCTGCATCCAAAGATCAAGAGTCCATTGTTGAAGGCCACTGAGTCCAGTCCTCTGAAGACGGTGACCATGATTTTCCAGACTAAGCACCTGTCTAACTTCATGATCACTGAAGTTTCCCTGTCTTCAGATACTGCATATCCCCATAGACGTATAGATGCAATATCTATACTGCACATCTAGCAGAATAGCAGAACAGATACTGCTATTAAACTGAAAGAGCTTTGAGTGTAACTTAGGGCCTCAGTTCATGAAGACAGGCATTGTCATGCTAGAGAGTAAGGCAACATTTTTTTCAGCCAATAAGGCAACAAAGACAGTGGCAGAGGCAAAAAGACTTGTGCTGTAGAAGTGGTAGTGACAAAATTCATTTGTGAGCCATATCAAAGTACACAACTTTAAATACTTTAATCTGTAATGATACAATGTTTTATGAATCTCCCTATTGTGATAAATTCAGCTGATAATTTTTTATATTTACATTAGCTCTAGAATTTGTATCTGATCTCTTGAAAACTTGTGACTTCAGAACTTCAGAAGTTCTGGAGCAAAAATGAGATCAAAGCAAAGTTAAAGGTATCACAATGAAGCCAATACAAAATATAGAGACATCAATACAGCATCATTCTCTGCTGTCTCTCATACTCTTGGGTATAGCAGAATATTGTAGCAACATTGAGTAAATGTTGTCTCAGCACCTGAAACAAAAGCTATCTCCACTGATAAAGGTTCCTATATGCCTATATGTTTGGAGGATATGTATGAATGATAGTAAAAACAACTGTTTTTTCAGATGAAAGTATATACTCTGGCTTCCTGCTCCTTTCCTTTCTTTTGACTAGTAGCAGAAGTTAGTGCCTAAAAGGAACCCTAAAATGTCAGAATGAGTCACCAAGATGAGTATGAAAGTTGATTATACATTGTTGCTCGTTGGTGAATTGTGTGTTTGCTTCCTCACTGAGCCTGAGGATCCTGACGTTGAATATAACACCTGGTATATAATATAACGGCCTTATTTCTTGTCTTAGAAAAGTAACAGACTTTCTCAGTATTTGTATAAAGTAAAACAATTGTGTTCCTGGACCTTTGAGTTCTAGGGAGGAATATATGAACATATTCTGTGTTAAAATACCTTTAAAATGACTAGTAAAGTCAGGGTGCTTGAACACCTTAGCAAAGTCAACTCAACATTAAAGACAGACCATTTGCCAATATTTGCCACTTTAAAATTCCTTTGTTCCATACATTAAACAATCTTACCCCAGGCAACGCAACAGGATTGGGGCAGAGTGTCTGGAGAGCAGCACAGCAGAAAAGAGTCTGGGAGCGCTGGTCAACGTTCACCTGAACATGAGCCAGCAGTGTGCCCAGGTGGCCAAGAAGGCCAATAGCCTCCTGGGTTTTATCAGGAACAGTGTAGCCAGCAGGACCTGGGAAGTATTCGTTCCCCTGTACTTGAGCGAGGCCACACCTCGAAAACAGTGTTCAATTTTGGGCCCTCACTGCGAGAAGAACATTGGGGTACTAATGCTCCAGCACCAGTCTAAAGAAGGGCAACGAAGCTAGTGAAGGGATTGGAGCACAGGCCTTACAAGGAGTGGCTGAGGAAGCTGGGGTTAGTTAGTGTGGAGAAGAGGAGGCTCAGGGAAGACCTTATCACTCTCTACAACTACCTGAAAGGAGGTTGTAGGGAAGCAGGAGTCAATGTCTTCTCCAAAACAATTACAGATAGAACAAGAGGAAATGACCTCAAATTCAACCAGGGGAGGTGCAGGTTATGAAGAGCTGCTACATGGAAAGAATAGTCAAGCATTGGCCCAAGTAAGTGGTGGAGTCACAGTCCCTCACAGTGTTGAAGAAATGTATAGATGAAGCACTTAGGGACATGGTTTGATAGGCATGATGTTGAAGGGCTGAAAATTGGACTCAATCATCTTGAATGTCTTTTCAAGCCATAATGATTCTATGATTCTGTGATCTTTTTTAACAAAAAAATTATCAAGATTTGCCATATTGAATTAAGCCCGAATTTTAAACAGCTGTCTACGAAAGAGTAATTGTAAAATCTGCAATCTTTATCTCAAGTTCTAGAAGATGATCCTGGGAATAAAACAGTGGAATAAAACCAAGAAATTTTGGATAATTTCCCCTATCCCACAGGTTTTAAGATATCTATGACCTTCATATTTTCTTTTCATAGACATTTGCATAGTGAAACTTATTTTAATCTCCTAGACAAGGACTGAATAGTTAAAATAGGATTAAAGTTCAAGACCATAAACTTTTCATGGTGGACATGAAAAAAACAAAATGGTGTCTGGATTTTGTAACAAAATAACAGTTATTCTATTTATATTCCAAATAGGAATGTAATGAAAACCCTGTGTGTGCTATTTCTGATGCAGCACTGAATATATAGTATAATTAAGCCTTTATTAATCAGTGCTAGAAATATTCTCTTCAACATCTAGTTGCAGTTTAGATGCTTTTTTTGACAAAATCACTTGCCAGGCCTTTAATAATTCAAGATGAGTACATCATGTAAACCAGAGAGTAGTATTTTTGTCCTATGAACAGTCTCTAGATTTCTTAAAATATAGGTTTTCCTCTCTGTGCATGGTTTGAAATACTGTTTTTGCAGGGGGAAAGCTCCTTTCTTTGCAATCAAATTGTTTACATTACTAAGTGCATAAGCTAATTAATTTGAAATAGAGTCGATATTAGTATTTGTAAGTACAAGTTCTGTAGTCTCCTAGATTTTATACCTCTGATGCTTTTACTGTAGTAACTATAAAAATCAAATAAGAACAAGCCCCAAGTCTCCTATGGCAGTAGGTATAGAATACAGCAACAATTGGGCAGAAGAGTCAAAACCAGAAATCCTGGGACAGATGGACAATTGATAAACCAGTTTCATCTCCTACTTGGTTATTGTGAAACTTGGTCTTTGCAGCACAGGGCACACAAGGATAAGACTTTAAGAGCCTTGAAGAGGCTGAATATTCATGCAGTGCAAGCTATTCCACAGCGGTTGGCTTGTTTCCTTGGCAAGGGAGACTGGCTCTAGCAGGCTGCTCTGCATTTTCTCTTAGACCAGGCTACAGAAAGCTATTGCTTTGAAAGGAACTTTCTGGAGCAGTGAGGATTCTCTGTATTTAAGGAAATGGCCAGACAGATTAAAGCCAACATACACCGCTCCCTGAATAGTTATCCAGCAATCGTCTTGAAAGTAGCTGGCCTGAGGAGCGGTCATGGCCTGGTATAAAAGCTGCATTCCAGCAGCCCACAAGTGGCCTAGAGTCATAGAGGTGTCTGTTTGAATGTAGTAGACAAACCTAGCTGAAATTATTCAGATACCCAATAGCAAAAAAAATGTTGGGAAGAGATGACAGACTCAGGAGAGAAAGGAGTCAGAGGTTAAACAAGAGGAAAGGTAGAAATGAACTCTAAACCCAGATCTCACTGGTTACATAATTTAGTATACCCAAAAGTAATAAAAGGATCCAAAAAGCATTTGAACTTGCAGATTAAGTGAAATCAGACTTGTAACAGGAGGAGTCCGCAATGAAAGGTATTATCTGAGGGCCTCAAAAAGAGTAGAGATCCAAATTTGGTGAGATGTCATTTTGATTGCTATAGAGAATATTGATATTGCATGCTCAGTATTTAGATAAAATAGAGGTGCATGCTTGTTTTTTATGTGATTGTCATACTGCCTCCCATTAAAAAGGTGTCAGATTGGAAATCTTGTTGAAGATATGCAACATTTGTTTAAGGACTCCTTGGAAGGCCTGAAAACAGTGTTCAGAAATGTTGCTCCTACTTTCTTCTTGCAATAAGTCTATCTCCTTGTACTGATGTTGCCTCTGTGAAGCGTTTTTCCTCTCCTTGCTGAAGGAAAGAGTGCAATGTCAAATCTGGTAGTAAGGAAGATTCTAGACATCTCTCCCCTTGATCTCACTGTTCCTGCTCAGAAGAATTCCCTTCTAAGATTTCCCAGTAGCATCGTAATCTTTTAAGGAATTCACAGTTTTACAGAAAAAAATGTCTAGATCTGACATTATTGGATATTGGCAGAAACTGTCTCTGAAGAAAAAAAGAATTAAAAGATATATTGGCAAAAGTTAATGTTGCTAAAGTCAGCATGAGGACCATGTAACTTCCAGATGACCAAACAGTAGCCACCAGGGAAGCAATCCATTCCTGGAAGCTCCTCTTTCGTGTCTCATCTCCTAATCTCGTTTCCTTCTGCAGGCTGAGAACAAACAGATGTTTTGCAACAGGGAAATTGGCAATGTGGTGGACAGCAGCTGGCCAAGTTGTTATACCTGTGCAGATCTCTCTACTTTTTTCATATGTTTGCCTTTCCACTGTTTCTGCAGCAATGAAAGAGTGATTTCAGCATAAAGTTCTGTAAAAATTGTACTGTGTTTCACACCTGACAAAAAGTTCTAGTCAGATATTCTGAATCGTCTTCCCTAATTAATTACAAGGAAGGGAAAAAATACAAGCTCTGTCAGCAGGAAGACAGGTGTATAAATGTAATCAGATGTTATGCAAACCATTTGATACATTTTTAAGTGTTAGTGGTTTGAATTCCTTTGACAAGCATGTAAAATGCAAATGATCCTGCCCACACATTTTTTAGAATAAATTAAAATATACTTAACATCGTATTTGTTAATCTGATCCCTAATGGGAAGCCTATGTACTCTGAAGCGTATGTGTATATTTAAATAGCATTGTTGTTCTACCTGCTTTGAAATTAAATTTGAGCTGCTTCTTACTCCTGTTTTGTTTTTCCTAGTTGACCCTCAAAATCTTTTCGAACTTCATTAGATGTGTTTTCTTTTTAAAATGAGTTTTCCTTTAAAAATTGATAAAAGATGTTCTTTGTGTTTCAGCTGAGATTGTCATGAATGTAATGTAATAGTTTCTTCAAGTTTGGATCATTTTTTCTCACTGATTTAACTATAAAAGCAAAGGCTGAAAATCTGGCCATATATATTTGATAATACAAACATCAGGGTATTCATGCGCTATGTAACTGGGTGGATGTGTGTATGATATCACAGATTTTGGGGTTTTTTTGTATTTCTTTCCTAATTTAAACTGCTTTTGAGTGCTATAAAGAATTTTGCTTTGATTTAGTCATTTAGAGGATGTTTTGAAGCAGCAGAGGTGTATCTTGTAGCAGTACTCATAAACAATCGAAGGACATGTGAACCAAAGGACATGAGCACTGCAATGTTTCGTTTCCATCTCCACTCTTGCTTCTGACTATCCTCTACACACAAAATATGTAAAATACTATTTAGCTGTCTCACAAAAGCCCTCTTTGGTGTTGGTGAATATAATTGTATTTCTGATCAATTGTATATTGTGAATCTTTAATAATTTAGGCAAATTATTAAAGGCAAAGTCTCAAAGATTGCCAGGCTCAGAGTCAGGATTAAAATCCTGGTCTCTGGCTTTGTTATGCAAAATGCAGTAGACTCTACAGCGCCTAGCTGACCAGTAACATTTTACCTAACTGGAGGCTGTGCTCTGTTATCATTTGCACAGTATTTTAAAAGTCTTAGTTGTAAATAATTCTCATTTACTCTTGAAAATTTACAGTATGAGATTGTTCAATTCCTAGTAGGACTAGATCATCTATCGACTATTGGAGAACAGAAATGGGATTAAGAGTTGCCTTGTTTGTTTGGCACACTGGACCAAATTATTTTAAAAGAATGGTAAATAGTGGTTTGTTATAGTCAATTTTCATCATATTGTCATAAGTTGTTTTCAATGATTATGTATAAATGTCTGCATTTACAGAAAGCTTTCAAGACATCAGATTATCATTTCTTTAGGATGTTCTTTAAACTTAAATTTTCATTTCAGTTCTATAGTTGTTAGTTTATCAAGGAAGAAATAAACACCATGTAACATTATGTCACAAGTAACAGGAAAAAAAACCCAAAAACTTATGCATTCTTTCTTACACAAATCTATTATTCATTATTTGTTCTGTTTGTAGGATCAGTGTATTTGCTAAATATTGTGGAGATCTTTGTTATACAAATCCTTGATAATCATTATGACACAGGAACTTTGATTTAATGTAGAGATTTGAACCCATCTCTCTTCTTTTATATATTGTTCTAGGTTGCTTTTACAGTTCTATTTGATTTAGAAGCTCTCTTGAAGATCTGGTGTTTGGGCTTCACAGGATACATTAGCTCATCTCTTCACAAGTTTGAGTTGCTGCTTGTAATTGGAACCACTCTTCATATTTATCCAGATCTCTATCACTCTCAATTTACATATTTCCAGGTATGTTCAATTTATTTGCCAGATTATATACTTTTTGCCCTATATACTCCTAGTAGCCACTAAAGGCATTATTGTTGTACATGTTTCACTATGATTTACTTCCATTGTCAGCCTTCTGATATTCTCATTCTAGTGACTCAGTATGAGAATACTTTTAAAATTTTAGAAAATCTCTAAATTTATTCTTAAATATCTTTCATGACTATTTAACAACCAAATTCTCTGTTCCTTCTCCATGAAATATTTGGGATTTCTCCACCTGTGGAGAAAAGCAGAAAAATTCACTGCACTGTGCTAGTGTGCTCTATATTGCTAATGAAAGGCATAAAATGTTGCCTTTCTTGAAAGAAACATTATTAATAACTTCAGGGAAATCTGCTGTGTGTGTGACGACAAATGAGAACTGCGAGTTAATACTGTTTAGATGCTTCACTTTTTTTCTGAGTTCAGAGAATTGTAGTCTACAGTAACTTAAACACAGATCCTTTGAGTGACCAGAATAGTACTTCATGGTGCTACCCGTTAGAGTTATTTCAAATAAAAAAAAAGAAAAAAAAAGAAATCTAAGGATTCATATGCGTCTGTTATTTAGTAATGGATTGATGTAGTGAATAATTAGTAATAAGGTCAAATAATAAGTGACCAACCAAAATCCTGTATATAAGCATGACTAGCTCTAATAGCACATATTATGATCAAGTGAGAAGGGGCTAGAAAATGATGGCCTTTTCAAACTCGTGCAAATCATATCCTATATTCCCTATACATGTTGCCAAAACCAGGTTAAGAAACTTCTCAGTACTACAAAATCTATTTTGTTCTCTCCTCTCTTGTCATTCGGAGTCTTTAGGTGGTTATCTTTGATTTTGCTATCCAAATGTGTAAAATATTATTATTCAATGTGTCATAGTGTTCCTAACATCCAAGAACAGACTCTGTATCAAAAGCATACC
>JAUBOD010000685.1:2598596-2609888 GCA_032353885.1 Nothura maculosa | reverse complement strand
TCCAGCGTCTGTGTTTGGACTTTCAGGCAAACACATGAGATGGTAGTTAAGATTTTAGCCATCATATAAAGCATTTATAGGAAGGTAGCTGTGAGCAGTTTTGTCTATTTGGGGCTGCTTCAGGGTTCCAGTAGCCTTTTTTCTTCATAGGATCTGTGTTTTCAAAGAAATAGCCAGTACGTTACATTTGGACAAGATGTTGCTGATACAGGCAACGACTCCTAAGCTTAATCACCTCTGAAAATTTCATCAATGTTATTTCATTCTGAAAAGCATCAGTAATTAGCTCTGCCTAACTCAAACCTCTTGGTCTTAGTCCAACAGTGAGTGTATATATCTAGGTTTAAAAATCCTAGATTGAACGTCTAGTTTTGTTGTTGTTTGCTTAGTCTCTCTTGTGAAATGGTTTTTACTGTTAGAATGATATAAATGTATGGTCTCATTTAATTATTACACAATTTTATGCACATTTATAGATAACACTCAAGAATAAGCATAATGACAGCAGGATATAACACACAAAGCAATAAGCTTTAATACTTTACTTACTAAAATTTAATACTCAGGATATATTATCAACTCTGAAGGAAACCAGTTCATATGGATTAATAATGGAGCTAGGACCACATTTGCAAGTTGCAGAATATTAGATTTCAGCCAAAGGTTAAGCTTTTTGCTTCTCCTTTTACTCTGAAAATAGCATTTCACTCAGCTTTGAAGAATTGAAGAGATTGATTTTAAGTTAGAAAAACTGATCTTTTAAGTTAGAAAAAGTCTGTTGAATCAACTTGAGGCTTTTGTCTGTGAAACTATTGTAATGTAATTCATGAATCTCTGTCTTGCAGGCATTCATGTCAATGTTTCAGATTCTTACACAGGAAGGATGGGTGGATGTCATGGATCAGACACTGAATGCTGTAGGACACATGTGGGCACCAGTAGTTGCTATTTACTTCATCCTTTATCATCTTTTTGCTACTTTGGTAAGTTTTAACTTGCAAGTGTGCTGTGCTTTTCCTTGGTTTGAATTACTGCTATACCTCATGCATTACTTATTTTATTCAGCTGGTTAAGCCTAATTGTGAAGCTCATTTTCAGCACAGAGGACCTTAGGATTAGTTCTTTGATGTGGTCCAATTTACTCATTAGCATTTGTTCAAGAGATGTTCTTCATAAGATTGAATACTGTTAAACTGGTACTACAATTGTTAACTATCTTATTCCTTCACAGTTCTGATGATTGCAGAGTGAAATAAGCTTTTATTTATTGTGTAGAATGGTCTTCTCAATCTCCATTGAATTCTGTTTACAGCTGTAATTTGTCAGAATTGTAAAGCCGCTTGGTGCAAACTCCTAATTAGAAGTCAGTGGGTTCCTGTTGTCTGATGCAAAATCACCATGTGGGAAATTTATCACGTAGCATATGAAGTAACAAAAGAATTAGAATTAATAAAGCAGCTCCTGCATGCATATAGAAATGGAGATTGTATCTGGAAAAAAAAGATATTTTTTCCTGTATGCATTTCAAATGAGATGATTACATTTTTCAGTGGAAAAAATGCTAAGCAAAACCAGCTTTTTGGAAATCTTACATAAAATAAGGCTTGTTACTGTATATATTTCAAATACCCAACCCAGAGAAAATGACACAAATAGAGGAATGATCATTTTAGCTTTCCCTAGTTCTCCCCTACTTTGCTCATTTTGTATTTTGCTTTTTGTATAGTGGTTGGGTCAACGTGTTCTTATTTCCACTTTCTTCATTCCTTTCTTCTTTCTTTGCTCAGTGTTTACTACTTATATAAGGTACTAACTGTGTTTATACAGTCTCCATCTGACCCCACCTTCATTATATGTCCTGTTTCACTGGTAATGACCAAATGGTCTAATGACCAGCTGCGGGTTAGAGAATCTTTCTCCTGTTTTTCTGATACTTCACAGAGAATATTATTTTAACTGCAGTCCATTTTTTCACATTATTTTATATAACAGATCTATTTTAAAAGAGTTGTATAGGAATTTACTGTTTAGTTAAGCCACTTCTTTTGCCAGGAGCATTGTAGCTCTGTACACCATCCTCAGTCCTTTTCCAGGGAATTCTCTTTTAATTATATCGTTCTTGCTTTGTTTCATAGGTGTATACATTTCTTCTCATTCATTCAAATTGTACTCAGATGAAGAACCTTTGCAAATAGAGCTTTGTAGAATTACCAGTCCCTATGAAGTTTTTAGCCTCAGTTTTGAGATTTTCCTCAGATCCTGGAAAGAAAAAGCTCTATAGGACAGAGCTATCTGGAGGAAAAAAAAGAAGTTTAAAGGAATTAAATAACATGCAATTGGTGAAGTAGCATGAAAAGGGTTCAGCTGCCCCTGAAACCAGGAAGAGATCTAAGAATAATCATCAGTAAATGAATAAAAAGAATGAAGTCAAATGAAGGAGCAACTTTCATCAGCCAGGAGAAGGAGGAGGATTAGAATTGAGAAGTGATAATTGTAGGCATTTGGCAAAGGAGACTGTTGAGCTTTGGAAAGAAATGAATAGGTTTAACAATAGAAGGCAAAGAGAAGTTGAAGCTCAAAAACAAAACCTCTCTTGGAAGCAAAGACTGTTACTAATCAAGATGGCAGTGCTGGAAGTTAAACAAATAATAAGTTTGGGTTTAGCTGTTCTATTGTGGTAACTGCCATGTGGTAACTGCTCTGTGGCTCTTGTTGATGTGAAGAGAGTTAATGAAAGTCTTGATGTGTCTTGGTACATAGAAGTGCACAAAGCAGCATAAAGCAGCCCAGTTTTAAGCGGTGATGTATTTAATGAGTACTGTTTTTTTAGCATGGAACAATACTTCCTTAACTAATGTGCTCTGCTCTGCACATAATAGGGAATCATAGACTATATAATGTGTGTGAAGAAGAAAAATGCTGTAAATTACATTAAAATTCTAACAAAATGATAGCAAAACTATTCACCAACAACTAGTGATCAAAGTGCTTTGTACCAGGGATTATGTATTTTATCAAAATTCTGTCCTGCTTTAGCTTTATGAAGGCCAGCTTAACTTTCACAGTTAGTTATAATCACATCATAGAAACATGCAGGAAGCACTACTTTGGAACAAGACATATTTAGTATGTGTTCTCTAATAGCTGTAGAGTAGTGCTAAAGCCAGTTTCCTCCTAGAAGACCTCTGTAGGAGCTCAGTCTGTTTGTAGATGTTTGCCTGTGTTAATTTAGAAAATTATCTTTATGTGCTTTATTCAAATAGGATCAGATTTGCAAGCATCTTCAAATAACTAGGAATGCAGGAGAGAGAATAGATGCTTCCTCTTCACTTCTGTGCTATCTCTTTTACTGCCAAAGTATTTGTTACAAGAGAGGAAGAAGGAGTTCCCACGAATACCTTCATTAAGGATTTCTACTGCAGGGTGTGGTTCTTGGTTTAGGTTTGTTCTTCTCAAACTGCATCCATGATGTGCCTTGCTCCCCAGAGACTAAAACTTTAGCAGTTGCACTTGTAAATACACATTTGCTGCCTTAAGATGCAAGCAATTTGAGGGGATACACTAAATGGCACCATCCTGCCTTGCCTGCATCCTTGCTTTCTTATTTTTGTCTCTCTCTCTCAGCTGTATCAGTCACGTTTTCAGCTTATTTGGTGTCTGTGCAGTATCTCTACACAAAGTAATTTTATCATAGACACTTTTTGTCTGGGATTCTTCCTCCTAAAGCAATATCTACACATCACTATATCTAATATATAGTAAATGAAGCTGTGAAGATACAATGCTTTAGCTGCTCCGTCTCCTACACTGTGGCTCCTGATGCACTCAGCTCATGAGGCCACTTAGTTGGCTTTAAAGTGAAATTTACTACTCTAGCCCAGTGCACTCTGGGCATTAAGAAGGCCCATAAAAGTAAATTGATATCAGGTGGCTTCTGTACTAAAAATGCACACTGATGAAGTTCAATTCCTTTTTTCTGTGAGATACATTTTGATAGGCATATTGTTAAGCATGCATAATGCATTGGTCATGAAATGTAGAATTGTATTTTTTAAAAATTCACATAGTAATTGTATGATAGGATAAAAGCAATTTATTACTTACAAAATGGCTCTTGGGCATATGATATTCATTCAATAGATCAAAGGCAAGATTTCTGCTTACATCAGAAACTCATTCACAGCATTTGATAGTATTAAGAAAAGTCAGGAAAGCTTCAAAAATAATTTATAACTGTTTTGTAGATTCTACTCAGCTTATTTGTTGCTGTTATTTTGGACAATTTGGAACTTGATGAAGATCTTAAGAAACTTAAACAAGTAAGTGCATTTTTTTGTGCTTGAGAATGTTTTCAGTAAAGCATGGCTGTACTGATGTCTTCGTAAGGCAGTATCTTCGTGAAAATGAACAAAGCAGGAGATGCTGAATGAAGAGAATGGCAGTACTTTGCTACATAGTTGATTGTCACACTATTAGAGATTACAGAAGAGATTTAGAAATTGGTTTAAATCTTCAATGAAAGTCACTTTGCATAGTTATATAATTAAAATAATTTAATAATCACTTTTAAGTAACATTTTTGACCACTGTCTGTCAATAATCTACTTATTGAGAAACAAAGTGTTGTCTGGCCTCTTTCATATTCAAGAAGGCACTATCATGTGACTATTGTGTTGCACTACAGCCTGGTAAAATACTGAAGAATACTGCAATAGTACGGCCTGCTAAACAGGTTTGTATTTACAGTGCAGCATGAAAAAAGCATGTAGAAATGCGGTGTGCTTCATTTGCCATGCCAGTCCTGAATAGGATGTTAAGCACAGTAGACTTACTTCTGTCTTGAGAGTAAGCTGTTGCAGTGTGTAACTCCCATAGTCTCTTAAAAGTGAAATTATTTAAAAGGCTCTGCTTTAGATCAAGACAGACAATCTTCCTAATGCCAGACACTACATGTTAAAATGCTATGAGCCATAAGATATGTATAAGACATAGCAGACCTACTACAGAGGAGCGCCATGGAAAGGGTCCACAGGCAGGACTCCTGAGGTAAAGGAGGCTGGATTGAGTTGCTAGCTGATTCCTAAGGACACTTAGCAAAAATAACTTGCACTGTTGCTGCTCCCGATTTGGGGATTCACATTATCTACAAACACTTGTCTTATACTTGAACCCCAGAATGACAGTCAGAGAAGACAAATTAAACTAGAATCGTCATGCTGGCCATTGTAATCTTATGGGCAACCTGCGAAAAAAGGGATTTATCAGTATGTGTTACATAAATACAGAGTGTGATTTAATCTACACAAAAGAAGAGAAAAATCCTCAAAAAATATCTATATCTATATAAAAATATCTATTTTTTACACAAAATAACAAGTTGAAATCCTAGTGTGTGGGAACTTCTTTTGTAATATTCAGCTTACAGCATTCTTTCACTCATCATTTATTGTTTTGCTCATCTTTCAATCAGCAATCTGTGTAGAATGATGTTCTTTCACTTTCTGAAAATAATCTCTCAGATAGTTTAGTTGTTTTGTATAACTAAATATATTCCGTCTCTGTAACCACTGCACAAAAAAACAATGATGGGACTTGCACTGTGCCACTGCCTGACCCTGAAATGAGGTGAGCTCAATAAGAAGCCTGTCTCCATTAGAACAGACACTCAGGGTAGATGATGAGAAGTAGAGCACACACAAGTAAAAGATATAAATTGATTAAAATATATATGTTCCTAAATTTCATAGCTCTGAGACAGGAAGCAGTATAAGAATCTAAGTGCAGTGCTGGGCCAGAGTAAAACAGATGCCTACATGACCAGGCCTTCTAGAGATGTCCAAGGTAGCTAAACTGCTTTTGAAAATATGATGCTGGTTTGTCTGTATTTATATTTTTGAAGTATTTCTCTATACTTCAAACAGCAGCCTCTCTCCCCATCACTGTTGAATGTATTCCCTTCTGATATTTTATCCAAACTAATTAATATTATGCATACAAAGTATTACTTGTTTTAAAAATAATTATGGGGAAAACAGGTAAGAAATTGGGACCTTGAACTGAATCATATGAAAGAACTGGAATGATTGTGAAGCTGATTAAGTGACTCAAACAGAAAAGGTTTCCTGTGGGCAAATGTGATGCTATCTCTGACTGATAGTGACTGTGGACAATTATACCAAGTTATTGGTTGTCGTATCTCAGATGATAAATTAGGAAGAGTTTTAAGTTGAATTATATTTTGTATTTCCCAATAAAAAAAATGTACTATAAGATGGAGGAATATCGTGAGATAATTATTATGCTTTAATCAAGAACTTTTCTATAAAGAAATAGATCTATACCTTTCAGATTAGTATTTTTAACATCTACAGAAGCTGTATGTTGTTCGAGGAGATTAATTAAATCCTTTAAATCATTGTTATTGTAAAAGTTTCCTTAAGTCTCCTAAATTTCTTTAAATTTCTTCTACCAAGTTTATTATATGCCTTTTGTATTAGTATATTTTTAGTAACATGATTTCTAATTCGCCTATGTTGTACTTCTGATATTTCTATAGAACCATGTATGCCTACAAGCTTTTATAGTTTTAACACATTTTCTTCTTAATACATCTTTTTCCTGCTGATAGGGTGAGATTTTTTTTTCCATCAGAAATTTATAAAATTTGGGGATTCCCATAGCCTCATTCCCTACAGTAATGCTATGAGGTGAATAGTGAAGTGGCACAGTCTGATGACAGAAAATTAGTAAGGTCTGCTATATTAAAACTGTGAAATAGTCCTAATATTTTGTGTCTGGGCAATAAATATAGTTGTATGAAATCGTACAAGGAATGAAATGTTGAATAGAGGAAGACTACTTTTTCCATGGTAAGAAAGTGAGAGCGTATATAGTAAATAAAGAACAAGCAAAAGGAAGTACTTTGCTTTGTTTCTTAGTTAATAGAAAAAATCTTATAAGGTGACTCTCGCTATGGAGCTTCTCATGTAGCTTTGATCCTCAGAGATTGCCAAGACTAGAAAGGGTAGTTACTTTATATTTCATCTGCTTTTATACTCACTTGCCATCTGTCTTCTGCTGGTCTGTATCAGAGACAGGATACTGGTGAGAGGGACCTTTGATCTAACCTGGTGCAATCATTCTTATGCTCCTACTGTGTTTGATATAAACAGAATTTCATAAGAAATTTGCAAGTAACACTACAAAGAGCTCGAAGACATCAAGCCAAATGGTGGTTAAAACCACATGTGCTGCCACTTTACTATGTTTTATTTCCATGAAAGAAAGAAGAAAAAGATAATCCCAAGCATATTTGAACATATGCAGTAGCAAAGCTTCCTTGGATGTGTAAACATACTTCTGTAATCCTATCTCTTAAAATAACCCAGTTAAACATATATTAGTTTCAGAGTACTAAAATATAAAAAATATATTTTTAAGAGTATTAAAATGTAAAATGGTTTCTTTTGCCTTATACTCATGATAGCCACCCCATTTGCCTCACTAACTTTGGAGAATTTAACTTAAGGCTTAACTAGCCAAGAGTGTCATATTTCTGTTTTACAATTTGGGAATTAACTGAAGCTGAAAACCTGAAAAAACTGTTGTCTCTACAGCTAGAAACAGAACAAAGTCCATTCTAGGGCTTAGGTGTCCCCAAGTAAGTCATGAGTATCCATTCACTTTAAATTGTTGAAATCTCACATAACATTAGTCCTACTGCTTCAAAGGAATACTGCCTCAGGGAAGATCCGGTTTCTGTCAGATCAGCACACATATACTGTCTATGCACTCTACAACGTGAGTACAGATGGTGTTCATTACTAAAAATATTTTCTCTGTACACACCTTATTACCTAGCAACAGAAATTCTTGGAGGAGTCAACAGAGTGTGCAGTGGAGATATTATTTTTCTAATTTAATGAAATTCTCACTCTCACCAGTGAAGATACTTGTTAGTTGTGCAAGTGCCTTTCCCACTAATTCTACTTCACACCATGGAAAGTATGCAAGATTATTTTCCTTGACTCTGTGTCAAAGCAGCATATGCGGGATATATATAAATAATAAATGTATTTATATGAGTGTGTGTATTATATGCAAAGACGCATTTTATCATTTTAGCATCTTGCTGTTAATTCTTTCATGTTGAAAGTAGAGATCTTTTTGCATAAACAAAGAAGCTCAGAGGTAAAGACAGGCCCTTCACCTGTAATGCTGTGTGTGCGTGTGTGTGATAAATTTGTGGTTTTCATGACTCTTAATGCCTGAACAGCACATTTTAACATCAGCAGATCAGGGTCAGGTTTTGTACAGCTTAGAAGCTTTCCAAAAAAAAGAGGCAGTTCAACAAACTTCATTAGAAGCTAAAGCAGAAAAGGAACCCACTCTTCTACAATAAGAAGAGATAGTTGTAGCAGAAGCATAGTTCATCAGAACGTGATTGCCTTCAAAAACAGGACATCTAGCATTGAACGTACTCATATAGTAGTTTTGTTCCTTTTCCTTTTCTCCATTTGCGCTTTCCCTTTCCTTTTACTGAGAGAAGAGGGTTGTACTAGGCTCCATTACTGATGCCCAGATGTTTCCTGGACATTGTACAAGACATTTCTAGCACAAATATTCAAAAAATGAATTTCAAAGTGCTGCATTTTCATGCCAGAATGCATGTACAAAAGGTTTGGTAAAACAGTCAAGACAGAACAAGTCATTTTCTGAAGTTCTGCTGAGCCCTTCTTCCTTTAGATTTTTTCTCTAAATAAAATGAATTCAAACAGAAGTTTCAAAGTAGATATTTATATTCTGTATATTCCTCATAAGGAAGCTTATGAGCACACTGTAGGGTCAGAATCTTTATTAAACAAAAGCATCATGCACATGTCAGAAAGTTCAAACCTACAACTCCAGAGCAAATATTGATTTTCCTTTCTGTGATTATTCTAGTAGTAGTTTGTGGGTTTTTTTTAAGCTAGAGAGAAGCACAATTTGTACTCTTCATATTAAATTCACGTGCCATCCTAATCATTGCTGATTATGCAATTATTATTTTGATGCAGTTAGAAAATATTTTCGGTGCTCCTGTTTTCCATATCTGACTTAGAGCAATTAATTTCACCATTTTAATCAATGTAGAAGAAATTACCAGAGAATTAAAAAGTTTAAGCAGTTAAAAAAAATGTGGTTACACTTGAGAAAAGCACATCTTCTGACATACATGGTCTGACGTAAGAAAATAGATAGAATTCTGTCTGTATAATACCAGTTTTAAAAGATTTTGTAGTTTATCCAACACTCAGAATTTTCAAAGCAATTCTCATCAAGCTTTTGGACACGTATATATGAAGCAAAAAACATCTGAAAGATCAAGAATCTTTTTTTTCTTGGCATAACATGAATCGAATCCTCCAACATTTTAGAAAATTGTAATCTCTATATAGAAGAATGTGAAAAATTGGAATTTTCTAAAATGTGAAAAGATATAAATCGTGTTACTTTTAGCCATGCAAAGAGTTAGACATGTAGTCTAAGATAGTCTGTACTTCCTGAGTAGTCACAGCTATCTTCCAGAAAACGTTTAGTCTCGGACAAATCAGCTGATCTTTTTTTTTCTGTTTATTTGAGAGCTAGACAACTAAATTCAAGCAAAATGACTGCCCTTCAGTGAATGAGCTTAAAAGACAGGAATAGCAACTTTATATAGGAGCCAAATGTTCATAGACATTTATATATCTGAGTGCTTTTACATCCCTGAAGTGAAATGAAATCATCATAAGTAAAGACAGATATCTTAGTGAAGGTCCTAGATTGGGATCCTAATATAGACTGGGATTGTTTTAGTGGAAAGAAAGAAGCACCAAAGCCAAATTCAAAAGTGCTTATCTCTCCATTCAAGGTAGAAAAAAGCAATGTTCTTGTCTTCTGAATTTATTTTTTTAAGAGAGCATGTTTCTAGCTTCAGACACTTTTTATTTGCTAAAGAAGGGCGACAAGAATCCATCCATCTTTGCAGATGTTCCCAACATCTTCCTGGAGTGGCTCAGAAGGAAAGGTAGCTCCTCTGGAGAAGCATGCTCAGAGGAAGAAATGTCATAGTCTGCACCAAAACAGATATTCGCTCTTTACCATGGACATATTTCCAAAATATGGCTCCTCGAAGTTTTAATCTACCCTGCTGAGTGGTCGTAGTTATGCTTGCTCTTAAAAGACAAAGATACAAATAATTGCCTCCCCAGGGAACAAGGCTCTAGCTGCACTGCTAGTGATGCTGAGGATATCTGTAATATCCTCAGTAGTCATTATATTCCTCACAATAATCTGTTAATCAGTGTTGCTTCATAAGTGTAAAGATTCTGGGGGAATTTTTAAAGAAATGCCTGTGATGCTGCAGTCTTCTACCTGTCAATATGCTCATCTTCTTTCTTGGCCACATTAATTATGGCTCCCATTTTTTCAAGTTTTTCTTTCATACCTAAACATGAACTGCAGTCTGTTGTTTACATTAGATCATACATTCATCATTGCCTCTATTCACTCCTCCCTATTCATTGTTAAAGGAATTTATCTGTGCGTGCTCAAAACCACTTTGAGATGTACAGAGTAAGCATATGTTTATTAGGAAAGCTTTCATAAATTCAAGGATATTCTGCTGATTTCCCAAGCTTTTAAGGCTTCTGTCCATTTTGAACGTTACTCTTGCTCTGTGAATAATCATCCCTCTCTTTTGGATCAAAACTTTCTTCTAATGATTAGTTTTCAGAGTTGTATCCCAGGCTGAAAGTCTGGTGCAAGCTTTCACATAAGCCAGATTTTTCAAATGGAAATCGTCTTTTCCAGAGCTAAATAGAAAAGTCAGTTCTGTGACCTAATCATCCATGAATTTCTTCTCATACATAGCAAGGTTCTATTTTCAGTCACGGAGATATTTATAAGCTTTAATTCATTTTGTTTTGTTGGGTGTTTTTTTAACTGTCATTATCCTCATGAAATTAGATGAACAGGAAGAAAAGGCCAAGAATTCGTGGCAAACCTCCTATTACATTTATGATGCTTGCTGAAGCAACGTTTCTGTCCATTTATACTTTATACTCACTTATCAGCGAATCATGCAGACTCACAGAATGGTTGAGTTTGGAAGGGACCTCTAGAGATCATCTAGTCCATCCCTGCTCCAGCAGGGATACACAGAGCACGGGGCACGGGGCGGCATCCAGTTGGGTTGGGAGATCTCCAGAGAAGGAGACTCCACAGCCTCCCTGGGCAGCCTGTGCCAGGGCTCTGGCACCCTCACAGGAC
>JAUBOD010000685.1:2580660-2598496 GCA_032353885.1 Nothura maculosa | reverse complement strand
CAGCCTGTGCCAGGGCTCTGGCACCCTCACAGGAAAGAAGTTCCTCTTCACATGCAGATGGAACTGCCTGGGTTTCAGCTTGTACCCATTGCCCCTTCCCCTGTCACTGGCCACCACTGAGAAGAGTTTGGGCCCATCCTCTTTACATTCTCCTCTTAGATACAGATACATATGGGTAAGATCCCCTCGCAGTTTCCCCAGGTTAAACAGGCCCAGCTCACTTAGTCTTTCCTCATAGGATCCAATCCCTTTAGTCTTTGTTGCTCTGTGTTGGATCCTCTCTAGAAGTTCCGCAACCCTCATGTCCTGGGGAGCCCAGAACTGCACCCAGTACTCCAGGTGTGGCCTCACTAGAACTGAGTTTTTCTTGGGTTTGTTTGCCTTTTTAAACATTCCTAGCTACTAAGGAAAGGCATTTGGTTACCATATACTGCTGCCCTTCAGATATTTATCATGTCTTTATGTAAAGCAGTTCTAACAACTGAAACAGCTCTGTGGTTTTCTATCTGTTGAAAAAACATGCTATTTTTATAGCTTTTGCTAGACATTCCTGCTGCTGTCTTTTCATATGATTGTCTGCAGGACAAAGGAAGTAAACACACACAGTGTCCTGCTTTATTTTCTTTTAACTTTTCTCTGTGTACTTCTGAGAATAAATATTTAAGGATTAATCTTTGCCTATATTTTTTGTCATTATATCTTTGTTATTAAACCCCTATGAGAGCCTAACAGAGCTAAGAGCTAACAAAGTGATTAATTCAGCTGTTACAGAGAGAAGTGAAATCCAAACCTGTCAGCCAAGCTGAAGCCAATGTGCTCCAGCCTGAGGAGTGAAGCAGTGATGTTCCACTTCCAAAACCTAATTCCATTAGGAGAAGGAAGTCTAGATCTCCAGTTTATCCAATGTGAAGAACAGTGGGAATGGATGGGAATAGGTGCCCTGCAACAAAAGAAGAACAAAAGCTTTTCCTTACTGAGAATTTGAGAATTGAGACAATATAGTTACACATTGTGAGAGGGCTTGGAAAATGAATAGTTTTCTTTGTCAGAATGAAAGCACATAAATCAGCTAAAGCTCTGCAAGGGTTGTTTTTCTTTCCATGTAAAAGCCTACTTTTTGACAGAACATGTTCACGTGGCAGTTAGCCAGTGTTCTGCAAACAGCTTACCACACTGTCATGCATGGCTTTTTAAAAGCAAAATGCTTTAATTATTTATTTATCAAAGAGAAATAGCTCATTGGAAAGCAAATCATTTTAAAAAGCACTTTGTTAAGGGGAAAAAAAAAAGAGAAGGGAAGACCCTTAATTCTCCCTTTCTCATTATTATAAAAATGAAACTGTCAACAATTCATGTTTTAAAACAAGGCAAAACAAAATCATTGCACAATTAGACAGCTATCTGCAAACCTAACCATCTGTGATTTGATTTTTAAGGTTCAAGAGTGTGCAGATATTAGTAGACCTGGAGTAGTAAAGTAGTAACCAATTTGGCAGTTTTACCAAGATTAACCAAAGAAAAAAAGTTACATTAAAGATGCTAAAGTGTCTGCATTGAATAATCTCTTCTTTCAGAATGACTCCATAATCATATGGATAGCTAATATTTTTAGGAGAAGAGAAAAATGTGATACATTTGTTTGCTCCATGTCTTCAGGGAGTTCCTTAAGTGTATCTAAGTAGTGGATCCAGGAAAAGATTTAAATGTGCTTGGAGAAAACAAGCGATATCCAATACCTGTAAGTAATTCTAAGACTTGCCAGGGCTGCTCTAGGAACCAGGATTGCTAATGCTACTTGTCATTTGTAGTCTTTGAACTGTGGTATCAATAGGTCCACATATACGTCTTCTAAAAAGGCTTGTAAGTGTCATGGTGGGTTTTTTTCGGTTTTTTTTTTTTCATTTGTTTGCTTGTTTTCCCATTTACCATATCCTATAAAGTTATCATTGGCTTAGATTAAAGTCATTCAAGAAGCAATGGACATGAAATTTTCATGAGATACGGGGAATGTCATTCCCTACAATATAGAACAGTACTTACGCTCTGTGATTTTAGACTACCTTTCATCCCCCTTATCTTCCTTTTTTTCTTCTCCTTAAAAATTTCATAAATTATCTTTCAAAATACATTTACATTACAGAGAGTGAGTGTTTCTGTGCATTCATGTGCCTGCACAGTAGTCCTCCCTGGGTATTTTAGTGGCTGTCCTTGTGCTCACAGGAGTGTTTAGCAGTTGAGATAAGCATGGGCACATCGGAGCTTAAACATATAAAGGCCTTTACAAGGTAGAGGTTACTGTTTTCTGTTTCCTACTCATTATTCTTGTCTTATTAGTGTTATCTTGAAAATACATAATCTATGTTGTTTTCTTTTTGCATGATAGCATTCTCTTAAATCTGTTCTGACTTAAATTTGCATATGTACGCACAAACGCACAAATCTGCGACAACATTTTCTGTTAAGAATCTCACAGCTATAAAAAAAAAGGATAAAGCTACCACTGCAAGCTAGTAAAGCTAGCTTATTGGCACAAGTGAAGTCAGCAAGAGTTTCACCATTAACCTCAGTAGAACCATGTTATATAAAACTAAGGTGAACTGCAGTACAAACTACATAATGACCATCATCTCCTTTCAGTATCATTTCATGTGGAAATCAAATCTGTTAGTTCAAGGTACTGTGCTGACACCTGAAATGAATGTACTTCAAATTGGAGCTTCCTATCTGCCAGTAATAGTGAAAAGCTTTAAAAAATATAGCCATGAAAATACTCAGCTTCCTCTAGCCATCACAGTGCAGTAATCATGTATTGCTGTTGCCAAATGGTTCACTACAAGGATCAAATAGTAGCTAAGATTCCTAAATTACGTCACCAGCCTTTTACCCACTGATTTTTTGTGTCAGGTACAACCTTAGAACAATGTTGCTTCATCATTACCTGTGTTCCAGAACTGTCCTCAAAATGTCACACCTAACGAAGGAAAAGTGATCTCTTGCATTACTACAAATAGCAAGGGTAAGCCATCATCAACCTGGTTTCATCTTGTGTTATATTCACTTCCAAGTGTTTCCCACTGCCTCTTTTAATTCCTGAGCTCTGAAAGTGCTTTCAGTGTCTGTGTAAAAACTTAGGAAAATAAATCAATAAAAAAGACCTTCTTTTCTTGAAACTAGACTTCCTTTGTTGGCTTGGACAATTCCTGAGGGCTGATCATTGTTTTGGTGGAGGACTCTTATTATCACTTCGATGGAAGGGATCTTCAGTTTAAGTAAAGACCACTTTTATATCTACAAAGTGAGAATAGTGGTAATTTCTTCAATGCTTCTTCCTCTGCCTTTCTGAATTCAGATTCTATGCTCATAAAGTTGGAGATGGCTTTTCTACAGTGTGCTGATATAGCATGTTTTCAGACTCCGATGAAATCTCTGAGCAGCTCTGTAATACCAGCAAGAATCAACAGATGGCCTTTGCTAGGATTTAAGAGAAAAAAAGCATCCTCATCCTTTCTTATTCTTTTTCACTGTGTGTGCTAATCTAGGTCCTAAAGAAAAATAAAGTGTGGTAATTGGGTTCTAAAGAAAATATATATGAGAAATAGCTGTCATATAATCAGCTTCTATATAATTTTCACTTATTTGAACTGCTCTTTTGAAAGCAGTAGACTAAATGTAGAGCTCACTTAGTTGGGTAGTACTGACACTAGCTGGGGCACTGGCACTAGTTTAGTATAGTAATATGGCATTAGTTGTATAACTTGGCAAGCTAGTCTAGAAACTTTACAAACCATTTTTTCTTTCTATAAACATGAGCATAGTCATTTGGAGATTTAAACTACTAGTTATAGATGAGTCTCTGTACAAAAAATGTGGCATATCTGGTAATAAAGATTGAACTACTCTTTTAAAGGCTCAAATTAATAGCAAAACTATCATAAAGTATCATAGGGAATTTTAGATGAAAATGCCTCACAGTTGCTTATTTAAGTGTTAAAGCTGCGATCTATTAAAACTCCTTGTCACTAGTTCCGTTGGAGTTGACTTTAGGTCTTGGGTTTCTGCTCTCTAACACAATGCCTTGGCAGTATGATTGGCCTTGACTACCTGAGCAATGTAAAAAAATAGGCTTCTTTAAAGGGAGAGTTAGGTCTTAGATAGACCAAGGTATCTCCTATGAATCTTTCTCTCTTTTTCTGTGCTATAGATGGAGTCTAGACTTTGTTTAGCCAAATGTCTCCATTAATTGCTCACAGTTGAAAGAGATGGATTTAGTTTTTTTGCACCTTTTTAGCATTTTGTTAGATGCAAGCTTTATAGAAGAACGAATTCAAAACTCAAAGTCACATTAGAGTTTATATTATATAATTTTGTGTAGAAGAAGTTGGAGTTTAGGAGGGCAGCTATTAAACATGTGAGTCAATAGTAATTACTTTTTACTTATGGGCCAGGGAGTTCCAGACATCATGGTAAAGAGAAAGCATGGACTCATGCATGGGAGTGTGTGGAAAAGGTATAATTCAACTCCTGAAAGTAATGAAGAAATTAATTGTCCTATGAATTTGATTGCATCCTTCTAAAATGTGCAGATTACTTCAGTCATAATTAACATATTTAATACATACAGGTTCTAAAGAAGGAGAAAAAAATTGTAAAAGAAGATGAAGGATCTTAATATTGATCCTTTAAAGTGTCCACACAAAAAAAGGACCCAAAATTAGGTATTTTGTGCTTATACCACCAGTGCCTTGAGGTAGTTAAAATGCTTGCAATGTGCTACATTCTATTCTGCACTAAAAATAACATGCGAGTTCAAGAGAGGATGAGGTATCCTCTAGGCAATAGTATAAGCAATTATGTTCAGGGGCAAAACAGCAGTGATCAAAATGTCAGAACAAGCTCTTCTTTCTGAAGTTGTTTTTATGTTATTTGAAAAGAATATAGAATATGCAGTGCATTTGCAGATGCATGTCTTTCTGTTTTAGACATCTGATTATCATTTCCTAAATGTATATTTTGGGTCTCCTTTCCAACCTCTTCAATGACATAACATATTTTTTCCTCTATAATGCATAAATATACAGGCAGCTTGTTCAAGTTTGAATCTGCTGACAAACAGACTTATCCACAAATGGTTTCAGAATCATAAAACTTCTCCATTTTGCTTCTGCAAATACCCTCCGTACATTTGCATGTGCCAATGCAGGCACAATCACCCACCCCACATAATACACTTGTCAAGTATTCCAAGTTTTTCAAAGTGCCCTGATTTTTGCAGGTTGCAGAGCAACCACAATTCTCTTTTCAAATCCAGGCCAATCTTATTTAATATGTACATATATATCAAAACACACATATATATGTATGCATATAGTATTTAAAAATGTATACTGGGACTTTATAATAACTAAATAATAAATCCTTAACAGCTCCAGAAGTGCAATGTATAACAGCACTTTAAGTGCTTTTCAAGAGCTTTTTTTTCTTTTCTTTCATCAAGTGCAAAATATTCTGCATTAAATTATTAAATTTCCATTAACTCTATGAGATTATTTTGTTACTTTATCCACTGGCAGTAGCAAAATGGTGTGGTGTACCTCAAAATCTTATTTTTAGTATCAGTGTGCTAGAGGGTTTTCCCTTCCTGCTTAGAGGGTTTTTAATTTCCTTGACCCAAGTGTGCTAAGTTAAAATTTAAGTCCTTTAGCACCTCTACTGTAAAACTATTTAAGAAATATGATGTTGCCTGGTATTTCCCATGCACGATGATGACCACTAATGTCAGAAGAAAGCCCTCTGCAGCCCTGCTACACTCTTCCTGGGTTGAGAAATCCACAGCTTTTAGAAATCCATATCCACATGCAAGCACTCATTAGATGGATACTGATGTGGTGGACATGTGAAGGAAGAACCAAGGCACTCATGGACACCTGGCAGATACTTCTGATCAGTTAATATCATGGTTTCACTCTTTGTCTCTCTGGTAAAAATACTATGTGCTAAGTTTTGTGTTTACATGTATGTTATGACACTTGCCGAGGAAGTATCTGTAGATTCATAATATAAGAACAGTTGTACTGGATCAAAGCAAAGTTCCTCCAATATCCAGGCTCTGACAGTGGCCAATGAAAGATGTTTCTGGAATGGCATAAGCTAGGTGTGCCCGCTTGAGCGGGAAGGTTGGACTAGATGATCTCTAGAGGTCCCTTCCAACCTTGAAGATTCTATGATTCTAAGGCACGTAGTGATATTTCATTCCTTGGTGATGTTTCCTACTTCTGTGGTAGTGTGTCTCCAGTGATTTCTTGTCCAACATGGTATCCTTTTGTTTAAACTATACACTATTTAAATAAATATTTATATTTTTATTTAGAATTTACCATCAGATAATTTCATTTGATGTCCCCTAGCTCTTGTATTATGACATAGAGTCACTCCAGTCAAATGATGCCCCAAGTGTCCTGTCTTTTCTACCATCCTTGTTGTTACTTCCACTATATTATGAATTTTTATAGCTGTATATGAAGTTTCAGAATTTGACTGAACTCTTTCCTAGTTAGTTCCATTTGAAGTGCTCCACGACTGCAAGAAAATTTGGTGGTCTAACTAGCACATCGTGAAATAACTCATACTTAATATCCATTATAAACCCCATCTGTGTTTTTATGAAGTAAGAAAAGCACGGTGTGGATCTGCTAGGATATAATTCCTGTAGCATCATTTCCTGGAAATTATTTTCTTTTTAACAAGAGTTCAAAACATTAAGTGGATAATAGAAAGAAAAGAAATAGCATTTAGCAGAAATGCTCAGAAGCTCTGTCCTTCTACATTCAGCTAGCTTGTTGATGCTTTGCTGCTGCAGCTTTTCAAGGATTCTAGGTTATTGCCTGTCTGAGGACTCTGGTTGCTTTCCTGAGGTATTTTTTCTGGTGAAGCAAGTTATCAATTAAAAGCAATCATCTGCTTTATAGGGAAGTCCAGTGCTGGGCACTCAGGTTCACTCATTATTCATTCTGTAGGTAATTTTGACCTTGTTCTTACAATACTGAAAAGTCTTACTGTCATAGTGATAAAAGCATCATTTTTGCAGACTTATTAACATCTCCTTTATTCAGTGTGGAGCAAAACTTCACACTTTATGGCACACATGTACTTTTCAGTGTGAAGTTCTTGGGTTTATTTTCCACAGAAACTTGATAAGTGGGCCCAAACTGCATAGCTCAGTACTGTCACAGAGACAATGATAGGTCATACACTTTGATAATGGATTTTTCAGGCATTTGTTTCAGAAGATAGGCCAAGTGATAGATATGTTTTATTTCAATTAATATCTATATAGGAGCAGATGGAAAAGGTAAGATCTGGGGGGCTTTCTGCTTGAGATACAGAGATGTTGGTATATTTATAGAAGCCCTTTGTAAACCAGAAATGAACAGAGATGCAAAAAATCAAAGGAATTGATCAAGGTAGTAAGAACCATCTTATTTCCTTGTCCTTTTTTCCCCCTCTTTTTTTTTTTCATCTTGGGGATATTTGTTAGAGTTGTAGTGTGAAGAGTGGAAAATTAGGGAATTCCTAATGATACCTTGACTGTTTTGTTGCACCCATTCCAGAATCCTAATCACATTTGCTCATAACACAAACTCTGATCCCTTTGCCCTTCTCCTTAGCACCACCATTCTGCCGTGTAGGAAGATGCCTTGTGAGAGTTTCAGCAAGAACATCAAACCTTGCACTTCCAAGTCCTGTGTGATGAAGTTTCATCATTAAAGTGGGAGTTTCGACATAGGGATTTTTTTGTGAAACATATTGTGCTAACAAGGTGTTAGAATTAGTATATCTAATTTAAACATGCACTCGGCATAAAATTATGTCTATATATATATATATATACACACACATATATATATGTATGTGTTTGTTAAAATCCAGGGACTTTTTAAAACTTAATTGGATTTACTTGCCTCTAGAGTATTCTGAGAATAGTGCTTGAATTCCAAATGAGAAATATCTGTAGAACAGAACAAAAATGAAAAAGTCTGTTTCCGTTATATCTGATCCCATGTAAATGGATTTTTAAGAATTGGCAGGAAAGATGAGTGTCAAGTACATTTTATTTAACAAAAGTGCAATAATTGTTCCAAACTGAATTTTAAGCACTACATAAAATGCACAAAATCCTTCTTTTTACCATAGAGGGAAGATAGTAAAAAATTCACAAAATTCCTGTGTGCCCTCCATTTCCAGGCCATATACAGGTTATTTAAAGTTGAGATATTTTAACTTAGAAACTTTTCAGATATCTCCATTGCTAGAAAATAAAATTTCCTTTGAAGGCTGGAAAAATTGTGATTATCCAGAAAAATATCTGTATCAGACTCCTTCTCTTTTTAAGAAACTAAGAAAACTTTGAAAGTCTTTGGAAGTCTGTGGTATCACCTTTCTTTCTTCCACCTCTTAACTCAGTTACCACTATTTTTAAAAAGAGTGTCAATTCATCATAAATTCTGACTTGTCTCTTGCTCAGTGTTTAAATAAACTCTTCAGTGTAAATTCAGAATTTGCCACTGCCTGTAGCATGTTTTGCAGTACTGTATTGTTTGTCAAGAAATCACGTTAAATTCAAGACAGTTCTGTTGGAAACAAGTTTCTTTGTATAAAAGAGATTATTGGAAAATTCTAATCCAAGATCATATTGAAAGCATGCTACTTTTAAGGTGATGAGATGGAAGTTGGATTGGCTGTGAATGCGTGAATAGCAATAAGAAAAATGTACATGTAAGCTTCTGTTCCTTCATTTAGATCACCAAGGAGGAAAATTTTTACCTCATTACCTTCAGGAGCTCATCTAATCTTGATCTAATCTTGATCTTTTGTTGTATTTATTTGACTGAATATAGTCAGCAAGTATTTCTGAGTGCACATGTATGTTTCTAGATACTCCATCCTCTGAAGTAAGGAACAATCCTGTAGGTCTCTGGAAGGAAGGAGATGCTTTGCAAAGTATTACTCATTCTCTTGATCAGAGTTTGGTCCTTTAAAATCTATTCTGTGTTTGCTTTTGGATTCACTTTTGTCACATAAATTTGCAATACATTTTCTGAACTGGATCTTAAGCCTACAAGAATTGTGAATCTGTACATTTTTGTACATAGTGTATACAATCCTTGTATACTTAAAAAAAGTAGAGACCAGGCCTTCACATGTAATTCAATTATCTGTTCAGTCAAAAGAGAAAGCAAGAAGCTTAGAAAGGTGAATTCATTATATTTTTAGTTGAGATTTTTATTTACCAGAGTATAAGTAATTTATTATCTGCAGAAAATTTGGAGAAGTTCCTCTTACAGTTCCTCCTGACTGTAAATGAACAGTCATCCTTTTTTAAACATGACAGAAGATGAGTAAGCCTGCACAATTTTCCTACATAAAATCCAACAAGTGAGAGCACCATTTCAGAATGAAGGGGTAATTTGAACCTGTATCTCCTTCTTTAAAGAAACAGTCCATCATTGCAGGAATTCAAAGAGAAGCATCTCTGTCTCCTGTGAAGGAGATCTTTCTTCAACTCTCAGGTTCTCCAACCATCTGATCACCTTTGTGGAGCCCTATGGAGCCTCTTTAATTTTCTAGTTCAAGAGGCCTTGATAGATAGTTGAAGATTAGATCAAGGGCATAATCTCACGTGTATTAGCTGAGTAAACTTAGTGAACCAAATCCAATGCCTGGCTATGTTCAGTGGGGCTCTGAATAGAAGCACTTTTGTTACTTAAGATAAAAAAAAATGTGATTGAGATTTGCTTAGCAGCTACCTGATGGACTATACAACATACAGGTGCCCTTTCTCTCTTACTTCTCACTTTAGCTAAGGAACCACATAAATAATAAAGTGAAAAAAGGCATCCAGAATAGGAACCAAATTCCCACTCAGTTTTGTCACAATATTACTTTCTATACCACTAGCTAAGATGCAATCTTGAAGAACAAGAGCTGTCTCTAGTACCCGTGAGGCGAAGTAATGCAAGTGAAGGCACACTATTTTAGAATCTGACTTCATTTTTTGTTAAACTAGATGTCTATCTGTAGGAAATTGTTATAAATACAGGAGTGAGGAGATGATCACACTTGACAAGATTCTTTACAAAAGGTAGTTTTCTCTATTAGTTATCACTCGCCAGCCTAGTCAAGAACAATGCGTTAATTATTGCAGCATCAGGTCCTTGTGGAAGGGTATTTTTACTCAATGAAGATCACACATAACGTTTCTTATCTAAAGTAAAATCTAGTATCTTAGTTTATTCCTGAGTACTTTTTTTTCCACCTGAGATAAAAGTAATTTTATTACATTAGTGTGTAAAATGTACCTTTTGGAAGGTACTGCAAAAAAACTCGATTAAACATTTTTTTTTCCAATTAGGTAGCCTTTTTCTTGATACAATACATTCAATATTGGAAATGCAGTAGTGGAAATGCAACCAAATATATTTCATAAGAAATAAAAGATTCTGTTGAAACAATTGTTATATCTTGTTGAATTTAAATTAACTGATGTTAAACTGCAGTCCTATATTTCAAGAGAGTTTACACTAAAGAGTTTGCAAAACAATACAGTCTTGAGATTTACAGAGTACTGCATCAATAATTAAAGATCTCTGTGTGTCGGGAGCTGCAATGTTAAATAGCAGTACATTCTTAAGGAAATTGAAATAATTTAGTATTCAGCTTTTTCAACAGAGTTACTAATAGTTTTAATAGTTCCAAAAGACCTGTTTATCTTGACAAATAATACATGTAATGCATTTGTATTGTAGCTTGCTTAAGTTAGTGCTGCTATTACTCTGCACATTAATTTGTAATAGATTTTTTTCTAACGATTAAGTAGTATTTTTCAAAGTTTATTTGCTATCCATTTTATTTTTAATGTGATGGTAGGCAAACATATTTTGTCAATATATCATCTGTAAAAATATAAAATATACAAACAGATTTCTAAAATATATATTTAATTTCACAAATGCATATTTGAAATAATGTACTTGCTGCTCTGTTATGTATAGAGGTAGGTATATAATCTTTAAAAATATAAAAGTTTTTAAAAGATATTTTAAGAAACAAAAGTGTTTCTATGTTCAACATTCTTGGCGTCATTTCATTATACTGTCTCATGTAATTAACTTTCAACATGTTTCTTTCAGAAACATGTAGTTGTTTTCAGTAGCATAAGAAGAATCTATTGGCAGCTGGATATATAAATACTTTTCACCAGTTCTGAGTAGTTGAGCTAGGCATCCAATGCATAGGCAATCACCAGCAGGGAAAGCTTATTAGTGTTACTACTGGTGCTATCGCTTCGTCATGTAACTTGTGACTGTCCTATAACATGGTTGTATAAAGTTACCCTCATTCAGCTGGAGAACATGATTTGGCTACTGCCCTGAGGGATTATGAAAAGCAAAAAATGAATACAATGTACTACATTTCTGCAAAATGTTTGTCCAGACTGTTCTGAAATAATAGTGGTTTCACAGTCTTTTTGATGAGTGTATCCCAGAGTTTCACAGTCACTATCAGCAAGATTTCTCTTATGTCCAAATAGTTTTATTTTATGTTACAAATTAAGTATTAGTGTCCTACCTACAGTGATGATAATGAATAGATTAAACTTGTTGTGTTTATAGTGACCTTTTAAGTGTTAGAAGATGTTATTAAAGTCATTGATCACTGACAATAAAATGTCCCTTTCCAGTGACACTTATAAACAATGCAAAGCATCAAAAAAGGAGATATTTTTTATAGGCACAGGTTTGCATTGCCATGACTGAAAGAAGCTGCACACAGCAGTTTATGCAGCAGCATCACAACTTGCAATGAGTATCACTCAGCACCTATACATAACCCCTTGCATTTCTGACAGCAGTCACAGATTCATAGGAAGTACATAGGTTGCTTTAGGAATATGCCATTAGGTCCACATAGCACAGTTATATTCCCTACCATGCAGATGGAACTAAGCAGTCAATCAAGTTGGATACGTTGCACGTCCACACCAGCTCAAAGATTATCTATCCCATGTAATTCCTCAGAGGATTTATTGATCAACTTATACAAATCACACAGAAACAAGATTTTGTATTAGGGAATCAAATTCCAGTCATCCTATACCTTGGTGCTAAGAAAATCTAGATCAATGTTATATTGTTTTATCAAACTGAGCAGAGCCACAGAGATCCCCTACAGAATGAGTCTTTTATTTCTATGACCTCATTGCCATTCTGCTTTTTTTTGTACTTCTCCCAATGTCTGTATCCCAATAGGAGGTCAAGATGATGAGTTTCTCCGTCACTCACAGCATGTCCTCAGCTCTTTTAAAATAAATGGGAGCTGCCTGTGATCAGAACCTTTGAAAATCTTTTTCTAATTATCATCTCTCAGATGATTGGCTCAGTTTTTCTGTGAACCCAACAGGGCAGATAAAGTTGTATGTCTTGGCTACTTATAGGTAAGCACCATTTACTAAACTACCTCTATGAATTTTCCTTTGTGCAAGCTCTGGAATAGGCAAAGATTTAAGAGTCCCTGAATTGCAGCACTACAGTGCTGTTTCCTTTGCTTCCTGCACAGAAGCATTCATCTTGGTTGTAATGAAATCTACCATCGCTCTTGATGAACATATTGCACTCAGTATTGAATAACCCTGCTTGTACAAGGAAAGAATTCATGAAGATATCTTAGGTGCTTATTGTTCATCAAAAATAGGATTTGTAACAAATAATAGTGCCCATTATTGGAGAACTCTTACACAGTTTTCTCTACTGAAGCAGAGCATGTAATGCTTGTGATTTTATTTAAATACTGGTCATTTGGTGGCTTAGTAATGTTTCCATGGAAACAAAAATATTTCTGTTACTTATCCCAAGAAAAAATAATAAATTTGAAAATGGCAAAGTTGCATTGCATGTAAAAAAACTATTACAAGAATAGATGTGCGGGATAGAATTAAACTTATACTTTATTTCTATTATCTATTTTAAACCATCTACCCTGAAATTGATCTACCCTTGAATTCTTTTAAAATAGGGATGGAGTTTTATCTTATCTAAACTAAGTCATCTTATCTTTTCTTATCTTAACCAAACATTTACCCTCAGCTCATAATTTAGCCTATCGATATCAAGAAAAAGACCTGTTTAGGATATTTTCTGTGTACCAAAAGCAGGCTTATTGCCATGGTATATTAGTATACATACAGCTAGACATATAACTAAGCTTTTCCCTTTCCAAAACTACTTACTACAAAAATGGAAATTGTCCAGACTGCCAACTGGGAGTGTCCTCTGCCATAACACCCCCCAAACTGTGCTCAGGCATCATTAAAGAGAGCACTAGCTGTCCCAGGGCAAAACTGCTAGCGACTTTACTACCAGTTTAACAGTTCAAAAATTTCCAATTCTTATGCCCATAGTCCAGTGTTTTAACGTTGCTGGTACAGACATAATCTTAGGCCGTTTCTTCATTCAGTAAAAGAGGTACCCTAAGGGAATTTCCATCCTACTTGTCTTACCTGTATGTTATGATGGGATAAGTTGATACCTGAAGATACTGCTTTCCATAAGAAGTGCCTGGATGATTCAGGTAAACCACACATTTGACATTCGGACACCTAAAATTAAGTTGGATGAGTGTTATCGCAGATAACATGGCCTGCATTTATCCTGCCTAACTCTGAGCATCAGACTTCTAACTTAAGAGGACTCTGGATATAAACTCTTTATTCAATGAAAAAAAATATGTCTGAAAGCTGTAGTCAGCCTCAGGTCTATCTGCACAGACTTCTAGAAGTGCTTCTGTCAGTCCTAACTGTGAAGAAATATGAAGACAACCATAACTTCAGGTAGGTGTCTGAATTTAAAGGCAAGAAGTTTGAATCTAGTCTAGAAAACACATTTCTTTTACCGTGATTGCTGATGGGACTACACAGCTTCTTAGATTTCATCTTTTGAAAATAGTGTAGCATATCACTGTGAGAGAGGAAGTATAATCAAGTTTGCATGAGTCTGTAGCCAGTATGAAGTAACGGGCCTGACAAATGTATCTATCTGATTTATCCCAGTTAATAAAAGAGAAAATCTATGACATCTTGGATTCCCATTCCTTATTAAATAAATGGACTAAATCTTAGCAAGATTTTACTAGAGGAACTTTGCAGCATTTGAATTGCAGTCACATCATGTCGGCAACATTTCTTCCTGAGAGACTGATAAAAGCTGCAATTACTGAAAGAAAACTATTAAGAAAACCGATTTGTGAAACCTTACTCAATGTCTTACTAATTTGGAAGAATCCATGCAAAACTGAGGAATAAGTCATTTAAATGAACACTTGGAAGATGGCAGTCACAGCATCAAATTGTACTACTTGCAACTTATAAGCCTCGTGACACAGAAAAAGTTTTTTTATTAAAAAAAGACCTTGTGCATATGAGAAATACATAAGTAATCTTATTCCTCCTTCTGCCAAAATATTTTTCAGTTTGTTTTACCCTTGCACTATCAACAGTGCAGTTTCTATTGTGAAGCCAACAACACTGTAATCATATTTTTGGTGCATTTCACTGAAGATTTCCCAAGGCAACACAAAATATGGTTAAAATCAATGTAGGTTCCATTTTACAGTCCCTACAAAGGGGAACATTTTTTTATTGCTTGTATTGTGCCTCTTTATTCATGTGAACCCAGAGGGCAAAATTTATGATGGTAGGCAAGCCTAGATTTGGACTGTTAACTAAAAGAAGACAGGAGAGCAAGACCAAGCGCTAAACTCTTGGTGCATGTTGCTTAACCTGACTCACAGCGTTGAGCTGGCACTGTGCAGTGTCTCCAGTTACTTTCTCCCTGAGGATACTGTGGTGAGGTTCAGCTCTGGTGAGGCTGCCCCTGGAGTACTGGGTGCAGTTCTGGACTCCCCAGTACAAAAGGGATGTGGCGCTTCTAGAGAGGGTCCAGAGGAGGGCCACAAAGATGATGAGGGGACTGGAGCATCTCTTGTATGAGGAGAGACTGAGTGTTAGGACTGCTTTCTCTGGAGAAGAGAAGGCTGAGAAGGGATCTGATTAATATGTATAAGTACCTGAGAGGTGAATGTAGGGAGAACCAAACTCTTCTCAGTGGTGGCCAGTGATAGGAAAAGGGGCAATGGGTGTAAGTTGAAACACAGACAATTCCATCTCCCTATGAGGAAGACCTTCTTTCCTGTCCGGTTAACAGAGCCCTTGGAACAGGCTGCCCGGGAAGGTTGTGGAGTCTCCTTCTCTGGAGACTTCCCAACCCGCCTGGATGTCGCCCTGTGCCCCGTGCTCCGGGTGTCCATGCTGGAGCAGGGGGGTTGGACCAGATGATCTCTAGAGGTCCCTTTCAACCTTGTAGATTCTGTCATTCTGTGAATATTTTACTGAAGGGACCACTTCTGATGGAAGCACTGACAAGTCTTCACCAGCTTTGATTCCTGTAATCAGCACAGCCCCCAATGCCGTCCCAGCAAGCCTCACATCTTCCTACCAGCCCACAAGCTTTTATATCTCTCAAAGCAGGAAATGCACACCCCAGGTTTCATGCTTCAAGCAATTCTTAGGTGAACTGCATGTAAAAGCTTCCATGTCATTTCAGATGACTTGAAAAAAAAAGTAGAAAAATAATTACTGTAATTATGTCATAGGGCCACCCCACAGAGCCTAGAAGGAACTTAGTCCTGCACACTATGAAGTATGGTTGAAATCTTCTGACCTTGTTAGTCTTTTATTTAGCTCTGTGGTCACACCTAGTAAGGTCTACATGTCATAAATACTGCCTATTGCAAGTATTATTTTTATTCAGATGTAATAAATTCAACCTACTGGATTTTGTCGATAATTTGGGCCTTACATTTCAGATTATTTTTTACCTTCTTTTTGTGAGAGTTCAGTTTGCTTTACAAACAAAAATGTGAGTTTATTTATTTATTTATTTAACTGTCAATAGAAAAGCAGTTGTAAATGGCTGATTTGCTTCAACTCTAACCGAATCACAGGAACAAAAGTGTTCATACAAACTGATGCCAGAACTCACTGTGGGCTTTGTAAGTTTGCCCATGCACATACCTTCTTTTAGTGAAGCTCATTTGTATAAAAAGATTACCAGATCTGCATGGTTGAGTAATAGCAGAAAGGAAAATAAGTGGCTCATTTAATCTGCCTTCCTGGTTTTTAATTGTGAGATTTACAAGACATTTATTGCTAATTACTTGCATTTCCTTCTAAGCTGTTTTTGGCAAGCTGAGGTGCGGGTAAATCAGAGCATTCAGATAAGCAAAAGCTTATAGAGAACTACTGAAGAGGTGCTGGTATCAGTTTGTAATGTCCTTCATCCTTTCCTTTATTTGCATCAGCTCAAAATGTTTTGTCTTGGAGCACATACTATATCCTCCTAAGAGCATAGCATAGACACTGTAAAGACACTCAATTCTTCAAAAAGAGCTCTTAAAGGAGATTTCCACTGAAAAAATGCAGGTATATAACAATGTACCATAATGTACTAAATAATATTAATTTAAAACTATCCTGTAGTGAGACCCCCCTGAACTTTCTCAAAAGGTTTGAACTTTCCACACTCACCATGAAATTATTCTGGGCAAATGGCCAGTTCCTAAATAAACTCTTTGCTTCAATAGTGAAGCTTTTAATTTTGAACATGATTGATCTCCTGTCAGCTAAAATGGAGTTAATTGCAGTTAATTTTTCATAATCATATTATTTCATTGAAATATTTACACAATGATTAAGTGACTTTCACTTACCCTTGACTCAGACCACTTGAAAGTGTATCTTTCATTCTCTTTATTTTCCATGATATAGCTGTTCTTTCATGATCAAAATTATATGGGTAAAAACAAAGCAAAGCAAAAACTTAGGAAGCGTAGGTCTTTTCCCTTCTGACATGGTAAAAACTATTTATCCTTTGCCATGTTCTCACCATAGTGTCAGCATCTCGGAAACTTAGTGACTGCATTAAATTTCAGCTTTCAGAACATTAGTGTACATTCCTGTTTCTAAATGCAAGTCAATGATGTTCACAGGTACATGTGTTAGCTCTGTGAACTGCTCTCGCCATCGATACATCTGTGCTCATATTAGCTGACTGGAACAGGTCCACATTGCAGGCAGCCTGGCTGCAGTCTCTAATGAGACTCTGCAGTCTATAATGAGACTTTGGTATGTGCAGGCATTTCTCCCACCTCTCTGCTTCTGCAGAAAGGAGTGTGGGCTGGATGGCCAGTGTGAAACCATCCTGTATTTACCTGGAGCTCTGAAGCACACTGCAGTCCGTCTCCTGCGGTAGAAATGGAGACGCACTGTGGGACTGCAGGCCTTGTAGTCTCCAATGCTTTACTGTCCCCTCAGTGGCTCCAGGCATTGCTATCAAAGAAGTTGCATTGCTGTCAAAGAAATTGCATACATGCTTTACAAGAACATGCTACTTTCACTCTGACCAGAGTGCAGTCACAAGGTTAGTATTTGTCTGATTAGAATATCATTGTGTTTCAGGATAAAAAGGTTAAGATTCACCATTTTGTGCCTTTGCTTTGGGGTTCCATGTAACATTGCATATATGTCTGTGTGGCTGAAGTGTTGCAATATACCATGTATTTATATGTGCTCTATACAATATACCATACATTTTTTTAAAAAAGTTTGACAAAACTTTTACTTTTATTTCTGAAACATGCCTTTCACATCTGGCAGAGGTGCGGGACTTTGTGAAGAGCCTTGTGCTGTGCTGTCTTGGTCTGGACAGACCCTCATAGTTATGTGGGA
>JAUBOD010000685.1:2556910-2574337 GCA_032353885.1 Nothura maculosa | reverse complement strand
CAGCTTCTTCTTCCTCGTGTGACCACTCTAAAAGATCTGCAATTGAAGAAAATAAATACATTGATCAAAAGGTAAATATAGCATTCAGGACAGCAAATGTTTTTACTAAAGTACTGTGAGGAAGGAGCCCCAATTCTAGTCTGTCGAATTACTGAACACGACGTCCAACAACAGAAGACAGGATAATGCACTGTATTTAATTTGGATGGTTAAACAAAGAGTTCAGCAGATCCCCATTTGGTTTCAATTTTCCTATGTCTTTTGACTTCAAGATTCAGGATTAGATGCATTTTTTAATGCATCCATCTTATGAACCTAATTCTTTAAAATATTCTTCCTGTGAATCAGTCAGAGGTTAGTAGAAAATCCAAGTCCACATGGAATTTCTGAGTCACTTGCTGCCATTGGTGCAATGTTGAAGGCACACTTCATTGAAGTGAAGTTCTCTGTAATCATTGGAGATGGGCAAAAATTTAATTATTCTATTTATTTAGGGCACATTAACCTCTCTTTAGGTCTGGGAATCACTAGAAAACAGAGCTAGTGTTGAATCCAGTCTCCCAGCTGGACTGTCATATGTAGTTGTATTTGAAAAGTGTCAGGATGTTTGGAATGATGATGACAATGATGCAACAGCATAGGATGACTTTTAGTACCTTGCAAAACAAGAGAGTCTGAAAAAAATAATCATTGTGCTTCATGGAAGATACTAATTTCCCAGATTTTTCATGGTATTTCTACTGATAGCACTTCTTTATGATTCCCAGTATTGTAAAACTCATTAATGACTTTCTGACCAGACAAAAGAATAGTCTTTCAGTCCATGACTAGCATCTTGGGCTTTATAAATGCATTTGAAGTCACAGAATCATGGATAACAGAGAGAAGTCACATGTTGTAGTTAAGCAGTATAACTCTGTAACATAAGACAGCATTAGTAAAGGGAAGAAGCAGAACTAGGGAAAGCAATATTTTTTTCTGGTAATGAATGAGGAGAGGCAAATTGCAAAATACTGTTCATTTTCATCTCTGTTTCAATGCAATCATTCCTTTCTGTGGCCAGTGTCTTCCATGATACCAGATAATTGAAGCTGCAGAGGAAGGCCTGAGAGGAATATCTGCAATATTTTGTTTTAATCAAACAAGCAAAGTCATATGAAAGAATCAAGCCTGTATGGGTATTATCTGCTCCAAGAAGCATAGCAGAAATGTTGGATAAAGCATTAACTGGCAATCATAGAGGTCAGCAGTACTACAGAGTCTTGCCAGTGATGGCTCGCCCACATACTGTGCCAAGGAAAGCAGAGTGTGTCTCTGCCATAGAATGGAGGGAGAAACAGAAACCTTAAACTTGTCTCAGTCACATGGAGAAGCCCACGGTGTGCAATGCAGAGTGCATTTTGAATGCACACTTTCAACAGATCTGTTTACATGAAGATATTTTAAGCATGTAAAATTGCAGTTTTAACTCCTGCTCTCTGCTGTTCACAAAAGTGAACCATGATTGATTACATTTAAAGATGAATTGACAATAGTTTATTGAATGAGATCTTGCAATTTGAAAATGAAATGCAACATTCTTTTCATTTTTTACCCTCTCTCCAAAAGCAAATGTGTATGATCTGATTTTCATTTTGAATTATGTGTTTGAAAATTGCATTTGCACTATTCAGCTTGCCTTAAGCATGCACATTTGTATTTCCATGCCTCAGAGGAAGAATCAGTGATGAGTAACATTTCTGGTAAATGCAACTTAAAACAAGGTATTTACACATTCTTGTTATGAAGAAAAAATGTGTTAGGTAGGATTTTGTCAAAGTAATTACTCCAGCTTTCTATAGTTAGAGTTGCCATGGCAATCTCATTTTTATATGAACAAATCTTCTTAAAAATGTGTTATCCTTAAAACAAGCTTAGAATGAACAGTTGCTTTTAAGCATAAACCTTGCATGCATATTTTACTTTTCTTTGTCAAAAAGAAACCTTACCAAATATATTACTAATGCTAGTGGCTAGCAGGATACATTCTCTCTGTTCATGATGGAGACTTCAAAAACTTTTCACATCTTTTGTTGCATTTAGTTGGGAGAAGTGTAGGGATCCTACTGGCAGATCTAAATCCCTTTTTTCCTATGTGGTGCCTGTAATAGGGCCAACTTCTTCATTTCCTCTTGGATTTATATCAGCACTTGTGTTCTGCACCTGCAGAAGTGGTAGACAACACTGAATACTTTTAGCCCTTTCACTTCAGCAGTGTTCTTTTCTCTCTCTCTACAGAACTGAGCTATAAATGTCCTATTGTTTCTGTGTTCAAAACCAATCTGACAGATAATTCAAGATGACGGATAAAGCAAAACTTTCTTTGTTTTCTTATATAACAGATATAGTAAATCTTTTCAGTATTTTAATTACCTACTTTCTTGAAAAGATGTTTTTAATTGTAAAAGAGAAGTTTATTTTAATTGCATTTTTTCCTTTGTGGAGGTATTTAATCTTCTAAAAATAAATGAAAATCTGTTTATTCACATACATTTCCTGATATGTATTGCTATGACCATAGTGGCAAGCAGATTAAAGATATTTTTTTTTTCAATATATGCTAAATCAAAGGAACTTCCTAAAACAGGTATCTTTACTATAGTCCTTTTTTTTCTAGTTAAGTCTACAAGCTTCAAAAGTTTTTCCAGCTCTTCCAAATGGCTAAACTACTGTCAAATAAACTAACCCAAAACTATTATCAAGAATCACTTCTAATTACCTTAATGCTCTTAATCTTTTATACAGCTTCTCAGAGTTCACTCACAGTGTGTGAAGGAAAACTTCTTTCTTTATTTCTTGCCAGCCAAGCCTTGGCCATCTCTGTTGTGGCTGCTTAATAGGCAGCTTAGCTTGATAGTTTGGTTTAACCATCTATGACTATCTGTACCTGAACGTGTAACACTGGGGTGTAACTGGGATCTCCTGGGGTTCTCTAAACTCATCCCTGCTGGAAATTCCATGGCATCATGATCAGGGAAAATTTATTGTGGAAAAATAGAGAGGTCACCCCTAGTCAGGTGGCTAGTGACTCAGTTGGGGTTGAGATGGTTGATCTTTGCTCTGTCCTTGAGGGTCTGCAGAACAAATATTGTAATACCCATCAGTCTCTTCGCTGACCTTCTTCACTGCATGCTGAAATAGGCTATCCCGCTGTGCTCTGCAGGGCATCACTTGAAGATCCTTGCATTTCATTAGGGAAAATAGGACTGGCTAATTGGTTGAGGCTGCCTGTAGCAGAAAAGACTGTTGCAGTAAAAGGATCCTAGAGATACTTTCTTGTGGAAGAAGGAAGACTGATAAGGAAAAATGTCATGAGAAAACCATTGCCATTTTACATTGTAAAATTCATTGTGCCATTGTAAAATTCATGGAAAAAAATAGATGAGTGAGTGAGGAGTTAAAAAAAAAGTGGAGATTACAGTCATGGCATTACATGAATATTGTCGATGTGAGGAAAATAGGAGCTTGCAGAGACAAAGAGGGAGGTTCTTTTGTACTTCACAGCTGTATGAAAATTATTCACAGTATGCCTGGAAATTCCTTACCTAACCGATATTTCAGCAATTCTCGGATAGGAGAACTGCAAGAAGTATGTGTACACAGATGAGTTTTGTGTGAGTGGGTGGATGATAAGAAAGGAAGTTGGCAGAAAATGAAGGCATCTCCTGTGGTGACTCTTAAAAGATCTTGAGGAATGATGACTGCAAGATTTAGGAGAAAAATAAATTAATTGTAATGTTCACAACAAGTCTCATCCATTGGAATTGTAGGAACATAAAAACATGTCAGAATGCTATCGTAAGAGACGTACAACTTTAAGCAAGCCTTGCTAAAAATTATTTGAGGAGGACCTTAATAAATTGATTACTTAGCTTGGACACAGCACATCTCTCTTACCTTATATTTCAAAACAGACAAGTTCCTGAGATGAACTTTGAAAGAGCCTTTGAAACATTGCTCAGTATGTATAGATATCCATGCGCATGTTTACAGCAATGAGATAGCAGGAGTGAATAAAAAAACAGTTTCTAATATATTCATAGACGTTATAGGGCAGACTTTGAGAATCTCCTACGTGATTGAAATAATATAAACAGGACAGCCTGCTCATTTCTTCATTTGTAACATTAATTGCATAGTAAGAAACACATTTTCTCTTTTCTATCCTCTCTTTCAGTTTCCTCTTCCTTCTATGAATTTTGTTTTCCTCAGTGCAAGCAGCGAAGTTAGTAGCCTTTCTGGTCTCCCATTGGAACAAGATCCATAATTAAGGTCTAGTTTATGTGAAAGCTCCCACACTATATGAGTCTCCTGTTGTTAAACAGAATGAAGATGTATCATGAGAGGTCATGGATAGAAAGGTAGAGTTTCTCTCTAAGGTATCCAAGTCTGTGGCCATGGAGGACTATGAATATTAAGCAGCAGACGTTGCACTGGATTCTGCATTCTTTGGGGAATCAGTTCACAGAAAAGAGCATCGAGGTGGTTTGTTCATGATGACCTGTGCTGCCTGGCAGACATGCTGCTGAGCTTCATAACAGATTTTTTAGGCTATTTGGCTCCATTCCCAGATATGATCCTGCTGATATCTATTAAAGTTAGATGGGATGGAACACAAACATCAACCCAATTATAAGCATCATCCTGGAAGCGTTTGACTACTTTGTTGGAGGTCAGCTCCCTTTGATTTATGTAGAAATCAGTGCTTCTCAGCACCTCAGGGAAAGTTTATGATTGTATCTGTTTACAATTTGACACACAAATTCAACACACAAGATTGACCACAACTTTTAATGCATGTCTGGTTAAGATCATAGATAGTCCATTTGTGAACTGCTGAGACATTGTCACCTATTCTTGATAAGATGTTGTTGCTTAATCTGGCAATTTGTTCCAGCCTGTCTTTTTCTGATCTGTGCTCAGCTTCTTTCATTAACTATTCTGTTTCTTACAAAAAGAAGCACATATATTCTGAGAGGATTCTGAAAGTACTTTTCCCTGCAGAAAGTGCTTGTAATTGTCAGAAGTGAAGAAGCCATTCAGCTTTTCTAAGCACGCTTTTCAGCGTTATAGACAGGACATCCCAAGATATCTTACCGAAAGTCATTGGGAGGGAAGCATTGTTTATAAGCTTTCATTCTTTAACAATGGTAGAATATTTTTGCATAAATTGTCATTCTCAGAAGTGTATTGTACTTTTCTAAACTTTAGACATTCTATTTTGCAAAGCAGAATTTTGTCACAGAAAACACAGAAGCAACCTATTGTACTTCTGATGATTGTTGTTTTCTCCAAGTAATTTGAAAGAATAATTTTATCATATTAATTTTGAATATAGCAAAAACTTTTGAAATGAATAACAATATGATAAGCATGAATTCTAAGCAGAAAAGAGTGTTCATTTTTAAAGGTAATAATACTGCATTCTTTCTGAAGTTATGTTTGGAATACATAGGTTGGAAACTTTATTCCAAACTTTTGGAATAAAGTTTGGAAATTTTAAGAATATATAGCAAAAATTTATTCAAACTGTATCTTAATCCCCCTTTACTGAGTATCTGAGTAGACTTCTGCCCTCCGGTTTTGGTTACCTTACAAAGCATTTTAATTAAACACAGCCAAGTGCTTCAGTCTTACCTATTTATGTCAGTCTCAAGATACTGCCAAAATCTAGCCAACTAGATGGATCTGGACTCAAAGAGGCCCTTAAAACAGCCCACTTGCTGTAATGGAAATGGCTTATAAGTCATTTTTCTTGCTCATTACAGCCTTTATTTTCAAAATCATGACTTTTCTCCCCTAACTCTTCTCCCCCAGGTCATTCTAATGAAGTTATGTATGAAAAAGTAGTGAAGTGTTTTTATTTCTTTTTGGGAAATGGATTAGGAGACTTCTTTGTCTGTTATGCCTTTTCAAGGGTTTCTTTTTTTTTCCTTTTTTTTAGTTTTCACATAAAACATGTGTAACAATGTGCCCCTGTATCTAAACAGGCAATTTAAAAACAAAACAGAAAAAGAGAAAGACAAACTTGTGAAGTACATTCTATCATTAAAATGTCTTATCACGTACACATTTCTGCTGGTAATATTTTCCTTTTGTGACCATGCTTGCCTTCAGCAGAGAAGATAGAACTGCAGTAATAACAAGACACTATTCTGGTTATGGTCTTCCTCTGATTTTAAATTGCCTTGTCACTCTTGCCTCTACATAGTGTGTTCAAAATTCTCCCTGAAAAAGACCAATATTCAATTACATTTGAAGAGAAAGGAAATGGGGTACTCTGCTGTTCTCGAGTGCTGTAATTCAACACTTCTTTCCAGAATTAGCTTTCTACTTCATCATTTTTGCACTTAAAGATTTCTAAGATTTGGTACAAAGGCCAGGAAGAGGCATTAAAACACAAGGGGATGATCATACCCCTACTGTTTTTTCAATCAAACAGAATTCATACACAGTGAAATTTTAAGGGCTGCTATATTTTAGTGGAAAAGAGGAAGTATTTGTATGGAGTGAAGGGAGAGACAAAGTATGTTATGGAAAAACAAAACTTCTAGTTGATCTTTGTGCTCTCCCTTTCTCCTCAGGAAAACTCGTGCTCAGGATCCAGGACTCCTTGAAATCCTTTAGTCTCTCTCTTCAAGATACATTCGCAAAAGTAGATAATTGCCATTAACCCTTTGTTCTACTGAAGGGAATTATATGATTATATCAACTTAAGTAGTGTTCTTTCCCACTCCTTCAGCCCATAATACCTCAGAGTCTCAGGGTCAACTCAGCTGTCCATTCGGTCTTACTTCCAGCCAGCTCTTGGCTGATAAGAGTGACCTCCTGGTGCTTTTAACTAGCTTTTGCCACAGGTCTCTCTGGGTCCACTTCAGGTAAAGGTGGAAAAGAAAACAAGCAAATACAAACAAGTCCCATGTTGCACTTTCCAAAAATCTAGCTATTTAGACTACTGAAAGTGAAAAAACTCAAACTTTTTTCCCAAAAAGGAAAACCCAACCATAGTACGAGGAGGCATAAAAGAGAGGGATTTAGCTCCCTCCCCAGAGCTGCTCTCAGATGTGACTGAGATGAATGGACTTTCATCATTCCCCAGAAATCTTTTGAGGTTCCATTTTGTGGTTCCACTAACATTAACCTTCTTCACATTCACAGACTTACTTAAAAACAGTTCTTAATAATGACTGTCCGGGAGGGTCAGTCCCAAGAGCATGGCTTTCCTGAAAAGGCAGGTAGCAAATGAAGGCTGGAAAATGAATTAAGGCTATTACAGGAAAATGACTCCAGAGAGTTAAAGATATTGTGCCAAATTCTCATTCTATGTGTCTGATCCAAAGGGACAACACTTGGCTCCTCATAGCACTTACTTAATAGACCAGACACTTTCCTGACTATTAGTTAGTAGACCACTTTCCTGTCAAAGGCCAGGTTTTCAAAGCGCAAATGAAAATAATTAGTTTGTAGTAGTTATAAGAGTTAGTTTTTAACTTTAGATGAGGAAAATGGATTAGGTGATTTTTAAAAGTCCTTCATAATCGTATCTTTTATGATCTTAAGGCATTAAACAATGATTTCCAAAAAAAGCTTAAGAAATTTCCCAGCAATTCCTTTAAGATTTTGATCCTTAAATACTTCTGAAGTTTTTGCTGTGTACCTTGCAGTCTTTGTGCAACCTGGACTTCCATGGAGTCTGATCTCATCAAGCCCAAGATGCACAGACGAAATGTGGTTGAACAAATAATTATGTATGCATTTGAGAGGCTGACTAGGAAAATATTCTAAATTTTATGAAATGCTCAAACCTTGGCTAGTCTCTGCCCAAATACATACTTCCTCCTCACTGTTTTTTAATAACTCTGATTTAATGCCTGATGCCTGACTTTTCATGTTATTTTTGAAGCTGTGCATATTTAAATAATGTTATATCTAACAATCTGTTCTTTCATCAAGACTCTATCAGCTGACATCCAGCAAATTTCAAACAGAAACAGAATCATTGGATTTTTTTTTCTTTGCTTGGGATATCTGGCTTAGTGCAGAAGAATACTCCCAGCTGGTACTGCAGTAGCTTATAAAAGACTGCTCTTAACAGTACTTAGCTAAAATTCCCCATAATATAATCCACTAACACTTTAAGAGATTGCTTTAGAAAAATATATCTTATGCACTTTGGGTTTTTTGTTTGTTTGTTTGGGTTTTTTTTTTTGCCATAGTCTCCTGAGCATTTCAGACACTGGTATCTCATTTCTGACTCATGAATTTGTCTCACTTTATGTTGCAAAAACACCCACCGACGCTTGTCTCCTCTGAGAGCTCTGCAGTGGGGTGGTATAGAAATAAAACACTCTATCAATCAACACAGTTCTCACCATTTTATAGCGTGCGCTTCTTTGTCAAATTCAAGCAGAAAACAATTGCTTTATGCAGTGCTTGCTGGGATCTGTGTACTGCACAGTGTCACTTGCAAAATATATCAAAACCTTGACAATGAACAGCATTGCTCAAAACTGAAAAGCACTGAGCCGTACCTTAGCTGTTAGAAATTGGCAGGGATCCCCTGAAGTCCACACTGCTTTGCTGATACACTTAGTTTGTGGATCTGATCCACAGTTGTTAGCTGTCTTCTTTCCAGGGTGCTGTCCCATTATACTTTGCTTTTCGCTTTATGCCAAGAATTGTCTTTACCAGAGCGGAAAGCCTGAAATTTTGCATATAGCAGCAAATAAATACTTTCCAAAATTAAAATGCCTGCAGTACCTTTTCACAACAGCAGGTGACACTGCAGAGTAATAATGCTGGGTATTTCAGCTGCTTTCCCGAGGGTTACAGGACTGTATTGCTGGGTCCCGTCCTTTTGTGTAAAAGGAGTTTTGTGGAAATGCAGAATTCAAGTCCCCATTAACAGGATTGAGTCATTTTGTCTATCCGAAATCTGTCACACTGACAGCATCAATAGAGGGTCCAAGCACTTGCAGGAGTAATAAGTGATAACAGCTTTCCCTGTTCCACAGACACACCTGTACAAATAACCTCAAGGGAATGTGGGATCTGGAATGTGAGATTTACTCTTGGTTTCATAGAAGAACGTATTTTCCACCTAAAATCTTTTTGTCCTGGAAGTATTAACAGTAATTTGCTGCCTTGTCACAGCTATTCCTCACATTTTAAAGTAAACTGCAGGAGTTCTTGTAGAGAATATATTTAATAGAAATCAGTTTCTCTTAGGTAATTTTAGCATAGTCTCTTGTGCTAGGAAATAATGCTATATGGCAGATTGCTATATGGCACTGTTGCTTTTACACTGAACCTTCTTTTTTCTTATAAAAAAAGCAAATAAATAAATAAATAAATAATGGCTAATAATGATACGCTGAGGGTGTTCTCACAGTATCACACAATATATATTAAAAAAAGCCAGCAGGCTAAAAAGATATCCCTTAAAATAACCTCAGTAGAGTATACTGCACTTATTTAATTCCATATCATCTGAACAAGTAATGTCTTTTCTACATTAACACTGCTAATAATTTCCTCTGCAACATTCAAGAACTCGGCAGGTATCACAAGTTTTTAATTGCCAGCCTCCTTCTCTACCAGCATGTTGCATCTAGATGTTATTAAACAATATAGTGATCATCAACCCCATTTTCTATTTGTACAGTTCCATCACATTGGCCTGGTGTGCAATGCAAATTTGGAAAGTTATATAGGAAGCTTTTTGGTTTATTTATGTAATACAAAAAGAGGGATGCATATTTTAAAAATCTTGTAACACTTGTAGCAGTGCTCGATTTTTTTCCAGTAGATCTATTGACAAAGGCCTGTTTTTATTTGACTGAGCACTCAGCTTCTTTAAATATGAAAAATGGATCATTTGTGCATGTCTAAAAATATTTTTCTTGGATTGTTCTTCTGAGTATTTTAGATTTAATATCATGTTAACATCTGAAGCAAGCAGAACTCCTAAACCTTAAAGTCATAATCCTTAGAAGTGCCTAATTTCCATTAATTTCCATATCATTTCCATTTTGGATCAGTTAAGATCCATTGGCACCAAAGCACAAGGTCCTGTGTACAGTAAAGGTTTCCTAACTTGAGGAGCTAGATGCCTTGCTCCTGCTTGAATTCTATCACAAGGCAAATATGAGTAACTCAAATATGGGTGACTAAAACTCGATCCATTAGATGTGCTCAGGCTGCATTTAATGCACAGGGACACTCCTATTTTCTCATCTCTCACAAGGTCTCATTACCTAGAAGAAGGATTCAACAGTCCCCAGTAGATGAATATGCCAAGTATATGTAGCCTTTGATAGAGACCTGTTAGCAGCATTTCTTGAAATGTTCTTTTTACTTGCCGGCCATACATGACTTATAACTTGGCTTGGCTAAAGATCTCAGTAAAAGTGCCAAGTTTCCTTTCAAATTCTTTCCAGGGAATCAGACTCCTCACTCCTGCTTTCCAAGAGCAAATCCTTGTTTGACAGCCTGGGCAAATTGCTGTGGTTTTGGCCACGCACTTAAGGCTGAAGCATTGCAACACATACTTTACTTTAAATACCTAAAAGTTATTGTCTTCACAAGATAGTGAGTTCTAGAAAATTTCAGGAAAAAAAAAGATTTGCCTCATATTTTTTATTTTGTTTTTTTTTGTTTGTTTGTTTGTTTTTCTTTTTTTCCCTGAAACTCAGTGAGGACAAAAACTGGAAATTTGGAAGGAAATTAATGCTTTTTTGCATTTGAAATCTTTCCTGTTTCTAAGGCATGTTAACAAGCAAATAATCAGCATTAGAAAGAATTGGACATAGCACATTAGTAGGCAGTACACTTGTCTCTCCGATATTTGATGTGATTCTTCAGAAGAATCTATTTATTGCAGGAAAAAAATAAAATGAAATAAAATATACAAAGGTTTTTTTTCTGCCTTCATAATTTCCCTAAGTTTAGCATTTCTAGCTAAGCCCTAAATACATTAATAGCTAACAACTTGCAAAAGGGTAGATACTGCTGAGGTTTGGAAGTTTCTTTCTCTGCTCCTCATATGAAAAGGGGAAGAAATTGATTCTCTGAGACTGCAGCTAGTAATCACTACCATTAGGAGAAAAAGAATGTGAAAATGTTGCCATTGCTCAGAGCATTGTCAATTATATTTATATCTGCAATGAGGCCTCATGCTGATAAATCCACTAAACACGTGGATAAAATACTGAAAATGCATTAAAACCTATACAGATATATTTGGATATAGGGTATCACTATATAATGCTTGACTAATTTATCTGATACCACGATACTCAGTTTATGATAACTTTAATGTTATCTAGATAATGGAACTATTTCTTATTATATTCAGGTATTCAACAATTTTTTTTAGTCTTTTTAATGTTGCCTGAAATGCCTTATTTTCAAAATTACATTCTCAAAGGTTACATACTTTATTTTGATTTTCAAAATGCTGGGTTTTTAGGAACTCAGAGTGCCAAAACAGTGGTATTTTAAAATATTTTAAATATATCTTATTCAGAGAACTGCAAATAGTAAGCTTCTATGATGTTGTTAGTTTCCACAAGCTGAAAACAGAAATGAGCTTGGACTTCAGAAAAAAATAAAGGAACAGCACTTTAAAAGGCAAGTTTTGGAAAGAGGCTGCAGCTTGTCAATACAGATAAGGCTCAAAATACATTAGCTTCCTTTTAAGGATAGACAGCATAAATCAACAAGTTATTTTTTTTTTCTTCTGTTCTATTTTTCCTGCTGTTTTTTTCATATTATGACATCTTACCATGAATCAGAGTCATTCTGAGCCTTGAGAGAAGTGCTGGCAGAATTATTTGTCACTTCACTCTGTATCTGTATTTCCTAGTTGCAGGAAAACAAGGAAAAAAAAAGATGTTTACTTACATCCTTAAGTCAGACAATTAAACAAAACCAGTATTTAGAATAAATAGTTTTAAAGAAATACGCCTAAAGTTGCATTATCAATTTGACCAAACACAGAGGTAATATTGTTAGGAGCTCCTAATTCTCTTCCAAATACTTCAAGATAATGATCTCCAAACAGCTTACACAGTACGTCTTACAAGGTACCTGAGGCTTTTTGTTCATCACAGGTGCAATTCCTCAGCTATTTTTTTTTTCCAGCTGTGATATGTTTCTTGATGTGTTATGTTGGTTACTTCTTGCTTAGGATATAGGTGTTTGGGTTTCCTTGTTTGTTTTTTTCACTTCTTTCATTTAATGTCCAAGAAGTCCTGAAGAGCATTCACAAGAGTGTGAGCACAGCATCAGAGGGCAACTATAAGTACACTTTTTTTCCCTACACATTTTTCTCTCTACATGAGAAAAAAAATACATAGGGAAAGGAAAAGGGAAAGAACAAGAAAGCACACTTGGTTTCAGAAGAAACAGAAGTTCTAGTTTCAGCTTGCCTAACTCCAGCCACTGAATTAAGATAGCAAAGCTTTGCTACCTTGGAGAAAGAGGCATCTCCAGAGTATGATCTAACACAATAAAACCAAAGTGCAGGAGCAGGAGGCAGAGACCATGGCATAGGAGTGAGCTGGCCAAACACAGAAGAAAACGAATTTGTAATGAAATGGATAGTCATAATGCTAATCAACAAGACTGTTTTGTTTTCATCCAGAATTAGCTAAAGAGCATGGTAGGGAAGCCAACAGCTGGAGGATAACAGGACAAGGAACATTCCCAGAGTAATTTGCTCCATAAATTTCTTACATTTTTAACAATGTACATATGACTATTTTCATCTTTCTCTACCACTCTTCTGGAAAACAACACTAGCACTCCAAGCTGGGAAAATTTTATCTTTAAGTTGGAAAACATTATCTGTTTAATATCAGTATTCACCTATCTTTCATACACTTGCGCCAACAATGTTCCATTGTTCTGTCAATATATGTGCTGTTTTTTATGGCAATTAAAAATTGCTCTGTCTTTCCTTTTATAGCTTCGTAAATCTGTTTTCAGCATCAGAGCAAGAAATCTTCTGGAAAAAGAGACAGCAATCAATAAAATTCTCAGGTAAGAACCAGCAGTGATTTAATAGTGTTTTGAATGACAGCTCATTTCTCAGTACTCATTCATGACTGTTATTGTTGGAAATTAATTTACAATGTGTATAATATTTGTGATAGTATATCGCTATGCAGTAAGTCAAAGGTAAATTGATCTTCTTTGGGTATGTTATATGCTTGAGCAGTAACAAGCATATTTATGTTCTTACCTATATCTTTCAGTTCTTTGTCATGTTGAAATATCATACTTCAGCTCTTTTCACTTTTTCCTTCAAGATTAACCAAAAGCTGTCTCTTCATAAGCAATGTTATTTTGCCTAAGGAATTTCAGCCGAATTCTTGAACATACGGGCATGTCAACATTGATAGGGATTGTACACTAGAAAGCATAGACAGCAGATGAGTAACCATATTCCAAGCAGGAAATGTGCAATGAAGACCTCAAAACTGTGACCTCTATAGAAGCGATTCTTGACTGTTTTACTAATCCTCACTTATCTGAGTACTCCAAATAAAGTAAGTATTCAGCACCATATGTAGATAGTGCACTCCGGAGTCTCCAAGACTCATGTCTAAAGTCAAGCTCTGGAAAATGCTTCTCAAGCCAGTGTTGGTGTTATGGTATTTACATTAGAATTTTTATCATTCAATTAAGATGCATTAACAATTTTAATAATTTATGGATCTTTATTTTGTTTATATTTTCATGATCATCAAAGCAGATGCATCTCCAGTATGTTGTGCATGATTTGTCCGAAGGAAATACAGGTATAAACAAGAACAACTTAATCTGAAACAAGGCAACTGTGAGATTAAAATAAGTATGACTATGTTTTATAAGGAGCAGTGCAGCAAGATTTCAGCGTTATCTTTGAATTGTGACGTTTCTTGAAAATTGCCTACTAATTACGTGCCATTTCAGAAATATTACAGTAGCTAGCTCTTTAGTTCTTTTTAATCATCTGTAAGAGTACAATACAGTAAGAAGTGTAGAAATTAATGTGATTTTATGGGTTTTTCAAACCCATGGCAATAAAATATGAACAACTACTAATTCAGGTGGGTGACCTGTGTCATGATAGTGCTAACAAACAACGTAACTGCAAGTCCATAAGAATTGCTTTTTAACAAACTTGTATCTAAGAGGATTAACTGAACTCTGAATTATTTTGAAGAAAAGTTTCAGAGGCAAAAGAAGAAAGTTTTAATCTGTACTCTTCCTACACTTAGTATGCTTTCTCACCCACTTCCTTGGTCATCATGCTGAACATTGGAGGAGAATAGAGAAAAAGAGGGAGCTTTTGTCAAGTAGTCAAAATGCAGGATATTGTCCTGTCGTACTTCATAGGGCTACATCTTAGTAATTTTTAAAGAGGCAGACTTCAATCACTCTTGAACAAACAGAACAAGTAATGTTTCTGCCTTAAAGTTGTCAAGTGTGCTCCAAACATATCTTCAATGCATCTGCTCCAGCATAAGAAAATGGTGTTCACAGTATAAATGGCAGAGAGACAGCACTGAACATGGACATTTTTCTATCATATTGATGTGGGTGAACTTTACAAACAGAAAAATAAGACTTAAGGAAAGATAAATTTTACAGTTTAACCTTTGCATTCAGTTCAAGATATGCAGAAAAAAATCAGACGTCCAGGAGGATCCAGGTTCTTTTATTTACCTTTACTTAAATTATAAACACTATATATTCTTTATTAAAGGTAGCTGAGCCTTAGTTATTGCAAGTATTTTATAATAAGGATAAATGATGTTTATGTCAGAAACTTTTAAGAAATAATATAAAGATATTCTTTCTGAAAAACCTCCTAGTAAATTCTTGTCTACCTGATTTAAGGAGCATTTATCTAAAGCAATCCTTCTACAAGGTAAAACTGGAGAATAGAGCTACTTCAACTTTAAATTGCTGCACTAAAAATATAATTTTAAGTCTCCTCTAGCTTTAATTCCACCTCTCATATTTTCCCCCATTTTAAATCTTATTAAATTATATTTTAATCAAATACTAAATGTTTCAATGTAACCAACTAAATGGAAGATATATGTAATACCTTAATGAATTAGCAGGGCAAAAGCTACTGTTACACATTTCTTGGACATCTTCCTTTGTCCAAACCTTTTTTTTTCTCTCTCTTTTTATATGAAATATTCAACTGCTTGACATCTTATTCCCCCAAGAATATCCCTGAACCATGAAGACATACAGCTCATACTGCCTATCCTAGGGGTCTGTCCAGCTCACTGAATTTTGCATTATGTGGCATAATGGATTGGAAGTGCCTCCAAGTAGAGGCCATCTCAGGTCTTTTAATTTTCCTATAACTTTCCTACTACACTCCAGAGAAACCATATGCTTGTGGAAGATGCTTACTTGCAACCCAGCCTTCACCCAACCTCCTGGAGTTTGTCATGGAGTTACTTCTTGGGATGGAGTCAAGAATATAACAACTACTGACCTAGTTACTGTGACTCTGACCATGACTTGCATCATCCCTGCCAATATCAAAGCACAGAGAAGCCTAACTTTTCACATAAATCAGTTCTAAGTTGAAGATTTTAGCCTCCGGAGAAAAATGAAGTAGCATAAAAGTGATTTGTAGCCAGGAAGAGTCATTTTTCCTAAACAAGTAGCACCTCTGAGTTACAAATAGCCTTTTTTTTCTGAAAATAATAATGCAATTCCCTTGGTTGCAAAAAGTACTGTTCTTAGAAGATTTCATTCTTCCTGTGTTTCTGCAGTGGTTCCCACTTTCACTCACTCTCTCTTGCTGTGTTCACTGCTTTTCATCTTAAAAGCATTTCATGCAGAGTGGTTCTTCTGACACTTTCCTCTCTTTGGTTCATAATGTATCAAGTGCTTAAGGGGTCCACCTGGCTTTCTCAAGTGGAGAGAGTAGAGGAGGCCCCTTCAAAATATCAAACCTGTCCACTTCTTTCAGTGCAGAAGATAAATTGTAAACATCAAAACGCTGGAGAAATAAAGCAAGTGTTTAAATACTCACATATAGTCCACAATATAACCAAAGTATGACTAGTGTGGAACATGGTTATGATTAAATCCACCACTTGACTGGGTTGTGTTTCTGTCCATATTTACTAAAACATGGGAATATCTTGGTCTGTTGGCCTCTGGTCTATAGATAAAGAAAATCACAATAATCACAATAATAATAATAAGTGCAGTTCATTACAAAATAATGCATTTTGACAGTTTGGGATATTGACATTTTTAATATGAGTAGTTTTTTATTTGCTTTTCATTAAAACTGATGCTGTAGCGAAGCTGTAAATTGGTGCTAGGGTTATGTAAAAGAATTCTCACTGTTCCAGAAAAAGAATGTCTGACACATTTACTGGGCCTGAGGGGAAAATAGATCTCATGCCTAAGTGAAACTTTTAGTTTCATAAACAGCTAATAAAGTGAAGCATATTTATCATATGTCTGAAACTAAAACTGCCTTGAGTGCATCTTGTGGAAAAAAAAAAGGTTTATTGAATTAAATATCCAGTTCTGCTAATTTGCTAGAAGGCTAACAGATAAATTAGCTGTATTGAAATAAGTATTGCTTCAAAATACAATGATTTTTTTCTATGAATATCGAAATGAGCAAGAAACAAGATTCTCTGTAGATCTCAATGATAAATGGCATTGTGAGGTAGAGTTAGTGGGTTGTGGAGTTTTCAACATGGCCAGTATTCAACATGGCCAATCATATAAACATCTACCCAGAAGAGTACAGGTATCATTGAGCCTATCTTGAAGATCATAGACTGAATGACCTTGAGGTTCTTTCTGTTTCATTGACTCTTATTAATTCTTCTGTCGTCCAAGGGAAATAATGATTATACAAACATCTGGTAGAAAAAATGCTGAAACAGCAAGGCAAGAGGAGAATAAGAAGACAAGATAGCTAAAGAAAAGGGAGTACACTACTGTTGTTCAACACATTAAGCAGATACTGAAGAAACTGAGCAGATATTTGCTTTTTCCTTTATAAACACAAGGGGAATACTGGAAAAGAAAATACATGAATTATCCAAGTTTCATTTATAATCCATTTTATTTCACCAGTCACGTTCAGATTTTTATAATATTAGTGTATTTTTCTCAAAGGACACTTACGTAGTTCTGCTGGTAGTCTACTGTCTAAAGATCAGTCTATTAGCTAAAGAGCTGTCTATAGTCTGCTGTCTAAATGACTTGCCCTCATCTAGGTCACTGAAGAATAAGTTGGGCCAAGTGCTGTTCAACTTGTTCGTCAATGACCTGGACGAGGGCACGGAGTGCACCCTGAGCAAGTTTGCAGATGACACCAAGCTGGGTGGAGTGGCCAAC
>JAUBOD010000685.1:2536257-2547788 GCA_032353885.1 Nothura maculosa | reverse complement strand
CAGTCTCTCCTCGTACGAGAGATGCTCCAGTCCGTTAATCATCGGACAGTTTAAGTGTGTGAGCACACACATAATATTTGTGTATATATATGTATACACATGTGTATTTCTTTTTTCTTAAAACAAATTGTTTTTTTTTTTTCATGGCGCTAAATGGGAAGGGGATGAATGGGGAAAGGCTTTTTTTGTCAGACTTTTCTTTTTTATATGCTTTTAACTTCCCTAGTTCTGGCACACTTTTCTGACATAGTGAAATCTTTAACATCCCTCAGCTTAATTTATTTTTCAAAAGAAAGTACTTAACTGTGATGTAGACACAGTAGGACACAGTACTCCGGACATTTCTGAATGGTCCTATTTATGTATTTTTTGCAGTGATTTGCTGGGGTTGGTTACTTACCTGGACTGGGTCATGATCATTGTAACCATATGCTCCTGCATTTCCATGATGTTTGAATCCCCTTTTAGAAGAGTTATGCATGCTCCAACACTCCAGGTACTGTTAGTAAATCATATTACCCTTAATGAAGCACAGCCACCTTGTTTTTCTGCACTGCCTGTTACTAAATTATGACTTCTCTACTTTGATTTTCAGATCGCTGAATATGTTTTTGTAATATTCATGAGCATTGAGCTTAATCTGAAGATTATGGCAGATGGCTTGTTTTTCACACCAACAGCTGTCATTAGGGACTTTGGAGGAGTCATGGACATATTTATATATCTTGTAAGCTTTTTATATTTATGGGAGTTTTCTATAGCATTCTTAGTTTTGATCTCCTTGCATATATAAATGTTTGAGAATGTTGAAAAAAAATTGCCCCAGAACCTTGGTCCAAATTCAGTAATGTAATTTGTGTACAAACAAACAGGCCTGTTTTTCATGTGCAGCCTTTCAGCTACAGATGTTTGTTCAGACATCTACAAATATGCTAGCGTTTGGTATCTGCCTGGCAACTTAGCATAGCCTTTTCATTGTATGGTCCCTTTTAAGTATTTATATGTTTATCTGTTTGATGCATCAGACTTCATTTAATCTCAGCACAAGATCCAGATCTTTGCCCTTGCTTCAGAGTTTTTATGGAATTATCTATTTCTGTCATTCTGTCGTCTGTCATTCATTGCTTCCTCCCCTCCGAGCAGTTCTGCTTTACAGAAGATGTTTCAAAAGGGGAACATCCTTTAGGAGAAAAGGGGAAGGGAAAGCACGTCCTTGTTTTTGCCTGTGTTACAAAGAAAGTAAAGCATCAGCATCATTTTATATTCTATGTTTCTGTTTTCTGTGCCCGGAAATATTTTCTGGGAAAAAATTAGTGCCACTGTCCATTTCTTGCATTTCTTTCATATAAAAGAGAGAGGCTTCTACTATCTCTTCACTTATCACAGTGTGCTATATATACCACAAAATGTGCTATAAACAATTCTCAATATAATACAGTATGAAATATTTCATAGCTGAAGAAATTACTAAGTAGAATTGCTTTGATGAATTTAGATTAAATCTTTCAGAGATTAATCCACCAGACAGATGTGCTGCATAGAATTTGTCATGATCAATTTGTATCAAAGATTCCACTGTTACCCTAAATAAATATATGCATACATATATAAAAAAGCTCTCCTACTGCTATATGCATAGTAAGAAAGATTGTTAGTTTCTTTAAATGCCTCTGAATCTGTTATATTGCTGGCTGTGTTGCTTCTTTATAGGTAAATTGAGGTAGTACAGCTTGGTATGAAGGGTCTAATAAAGAAAGCCAGAATTTCTACTATCTCTTTTGTTTATTTGTTTGTTTGCTGTGTTGGGATTGCTGTCTTTTACAGCTTTATATATACATTTTTTTTTTTTATAAAATCACATTATGTTTTTAATCTTAATAGTTGTATCAACTTGATCATCCATTTTTGGACACCTCCACTTTATAACACTCATCTCTTGAGTCTTCTTTAGAAGACTCAGAAACAATTAACAGAGTTGGTAACAAGTAACCAGCTTGCATAGATTGTTACATATTAGGAAACATAACTAATGTCTTTAGCTGTGAAATACTGGATGTGACAAAACCACTATGTCTGTAAAAAGAAATATGAAGAAGAACTGCTGTGGACCCTGTTAACAGACTTTTTCTGTCATGATATTTCAGTTTCAGGATAGTGTATTTGACAGGCAGAGAAAGAATAAATAGCCTGATCTAAGATCTTAATATGGAAACTCATTTACTGAATTTCTGTGCTGTTTGTAGGCCGAGTAAAACACTGTAATCCTGGTCTTTCTTTCCCGTTTTTACTGTTTTTCTTCAAGGTAAGTTTGATATTCCTGTGCTGGATGCCTCAGAATGTCCCTGCTAAATCTGGAGCTCAGCTCTTAATGGTTCTTCGCTGTCTCCGACCTCTTCGAATTTTTAAACTGGTCCCTCAAATGAGGAAAGTTGTACGAGAGCTCTTTAGTGGCTTTAAGGAAATCTTTTTGGTAAGTGTCAGTTATTTTATTCCTATTATTACAAAAAGATGTAAAGGAGCAATAAATTTTCACTTTTCTTTAACGTTTATGTTTTCTAATATTTGCTATCCTGTGTTAACTTCTCTTTGAAGGTATTGTAGCTACCACTGAAGAGGAACACAGAAGAGGTTAAAAATAAGAATATAAATTATCTGTTTTCATTTACACTAAGTAAAGCTGTTTTAATATTTATTTTATAGATAGTATTATTTGTTCAGTATATATTTGGTCATAATTACCTAAAAGAACTACTGAAAGAAAATATATCCCTTATTCATACTTTAGCTAGAGAAGGAAAATGAGAGGTAAAGTAACCTCAATGAGAGAACAATGAAAATATCTCAAATGAGAGGCAAACTTTCCTCTGCAAGAAGGAAAGTAAATCTGGCTTCAGAACTGAAATTCTCAACCTCCTCCAGGGTTTTTGAAGGGCAGTCAGAGATAAAACAATTTTCCAGCACAGATATGGATCTTCTTATCTCATTACATATTGATGATTGTGTAGTGATAATAATAATAATTACAACCACAACCCAGTCTGTGGTTGCTTGTTTTGAACCTAATCTATTGCCATAGAACCCCAAAGTTTCCTAGGTGATACATGCCTGATTAATAGACCTTCTGATCTTGTGTTAGGTGAGGTTGTTACAGAAAAGAAAGCTACAATATATATGTAGTCAGTTAGCAGAAGAGCAAAGACAAAAAGTGCAAAGCCAGTTAGCATTTCATAGATGCTGCATCTTATTAAAGGATTCTTCCCTTCCACTCAGCACTGCTGAGGCCACATCTGGAGTGTTGTGTCCAGATATGGATTCTCCAGTACAAGAGAGACATGGATGTACTGCAGCAAACCCAGTGAAGGGGCATGAAGATGGTAAAGGGCTAAAGCATTTGACATATGAGGAGACACTAAGAAAGGGGCTGCACAGCATGGAAAACAGAATACTCGAGGAGTATTTTATGAGTGTATATAAAAACACTCACAAACTGTAAGGTATAAAAAGGATGGGCCAGAGTCAAAAAAAAGGTGGCCAATGGCAGAACAAGAGGCAACAGACACAAATTGAAACCCATGAAGTTTGCTGTGAATATAGGAAATCTTTTTTTCATTGCCCAGATGTTTGAACACTGGAGCAGGCTGTCCAGAGATGCTGCAGAGGTTCCAACTTTGATATTCAAAACTCAACAGGATGTGATCCTGGGCAACTTGCTGTAGATGACCCAACTTTGAGCAGGAGGGCTGGACTAGATGATGTCCAGAGACCTCTTCCAACCTCAATAGTTCCCTGGTTTAGTGATTCCATGATTTACAGCATAATTTGTTATGCACACATTTACTGAAACTATTCTAATAGTAGACATCTAACAATGGCTTGCTCAGATTAGTTAGTAAGCCAGAATGCTACAAAATAAAAGAATCATATATTTCAGTACTTGTAGTAATCTCAGTAAAGTGAACGGAGACTCTTGTGTTGATGAAGTTTATCAGTACTGTACAATAAGTGCAAGGAACCTTTTATCCCTATCTGTAGTTCTTATATGCTATCTTAATAACAATATTTGTAGTAATTCTAGGGTGTCTTGTTACCTTATCATAACATAAAATAAAGCATCTGTCTGAAAGCTCTTTCTCTAGGTTTATGCAGGCTGAGGATTTGAACCCTTTTCTCAAGTCTGCAGGAGAAAGATTTGACAAGTTTGACTTCATCTTTACAGGTTTCAATTCTTTTGCTGACATTAATGCTTGTTTTCGCAAGCTTTGGAGTGCAGCTGTTTGCTGGGAAGCTAGCAAAATGCAATGATCCACACATCATCTCAAGGGTAAGAACTGCTTTCTTACTTCAAAATAATAGTATGTTGTTCCTTTCTGCCTGCTGGAGAAAACAACTGGAGGCAGTAAGTACTAGCATAAGAGAGATGGAGACCTTGGACACTTTCTTGTTTAGAACTTGGATGGCAGAGAGAGAGTTGATTCAGAAATCCAAGTATGAGGATAAGACTGGGTTTGCATGTAATAAAGACAGACAAGGCTGTCTGTCTGGAATCTATTGGAGACTATCTGAAAAATCTGTCAAACTCATTCCATACTGTCTGGAAAGGATTGGACATCATATGGAATTAATCATGGACAATGACACATATATCCTTAGATCAGTGGTTAAAAGCAGATTAGTCTGCTAGAGATCAGAAACACTAGGAATGTTAAGTAAGTGAAGAGCTATGTTACTTTATTTCCATTTGGAGAACCATCTGAAGAGCACAGTAGTCTTTAGCAAAGAGGTCAAAGAATGAATAACGAGCCCTCTTGATCCTGGAAGGAGCAGGGTTTTTTGAATTCTTCCCTAAGATGCATTTTTTTCCTGTGAGTAAGAGTCGATTGATAATCCCAAACTGTAAATAACTCTTTTATTTCTGGTTATGTTCCTTCTGATTGCCTGTACTAACATCCTGACCTCTCTAGAAGGCCATTATTTAATCTGACCTTGTGTTTTATTTTACTGTAGGAAGATTGTCATGGCATCTTCAGAATAAATGTAAGTGTTTCCAAAAACCTAAATTTAAAGCTAAGACCTGGAGAGAAAAAGCCTGGATTTTGGGTGCCTCGAGTCTGGTGAGTTATTAGACTTAGGGTTCATCCTTCTTTAGAAACTCAGCTATTAATCTAGGAATACGGCTCAAATATCATGGCATTATACAGCTGGGATGAAGGAAACAACACTAATAAGAAATTACTTAATTTAACTAATATAAGTTTGATTTTTTTTTTCATGTCAAATGACACAAAAGTAAAATGTATCCGGTATATTTAGTATATAAAGCTAGGTATATGAAACTTTGCAGGTCTTAACCTGTTGTATTATTCATAACACAGAAAGGAAAAATGAGTACTAATAATTACTGCATGCAGAAATTTCAAATAAGATTATTATTATAGCAGGACTTACTGGCATGAACTAAGATTGCTACTGAATTATCCTTAGTATTGTTATAAAGACATACTGATAGCCATACCTCACCACTAGAACCTAACAATAAATAGGGAAAATTGAATGGAAATCAACTTGCCTACAACTATAAAGAAAATTGAAGAGCAAGTCATGCACAGAACCCACATTACTTTTCTATGTCCATGCCCTCAGCTATACTAACCATCTACCAGCAAGTTTATTAATTGCTTCCTGTTTCACATGTAGGGGATGCCTGTGGTCTATATGGTAGAATAATGCAGTAAAAATAATTCAAGAGTCAACATTATGTCAATGATTAATATTCTGGTAAAATCCCTTTAATATATCTGAACACCTGAACAAGCAAAAAAAACTCTCTTTAATTGCCTAGATTTTAAAGTATGTTGGTTCGCATTTTGCAAAATCAGCTCAACAGCCACAATTATTTTAATTGACTCTGTGTGTGGGTAAAGAATACACCAGCAGTGTTAGATTCCCAACGATCTTACACTAATGAAATAATATGCTGTGATTTGAACAGTCAGTGAAAGTGTGACAGCTGCAGAACTCTTTGTTTCTGTGTGCTTCAGTCCAATTCTTCCTACGAGTAAGCAAATTCAATCCACTTCAGCTTGATCCAGAAATAAGTAAAAACTGTCCAAGTCAGCAAAACTATAAACTTTGAGGAATGTTTTATTATTGCAGAAAAATGTACCACCGCAAGGACTTTCATACCACATTGGCCGTGCTGACCAGTTTTTAAGAGTGTAAGGGCCACATTTTTAAACAGCTGAGAGCTATGTTTTTCACTGAATTAATGGATTTTCAGAAGCATTCAAAACATTTAACTTCTCTTCTGAAATCTAACTATTTACATTTCAGTGCTCCTAAATAGTAACTGGGGAGTATCTGTTTCACACTGTAGAGGCAGGACAATGTGCTGACCTAGTGCAAAGAGAGTACTTTTAATATTCAGCTGAAAAGATCCTTTTTGAATTTCAGGGGGTACAAAAGCCCAGAGTATATGACTTCAGAAAGCTAAGAAGATGTCAACGTTATCTCAGTGAATTTTTCTATGGGGTATCAGTCTTGGTGAGAAGGAAATAAGGAATAACATTTTCTGGGCCATTTTACTGACTTAGAAATCCAGATCATTTATGTGATTTGGATCTAAACCATTTAGATGGTTTTGAGATCTCTCCCATTCAGGTACATTTATTTCAGAATGTGACCAAATGTCATCAAATCCATTTTTTTCATTAATGCTATATTTAACTAATTTTATCAGCAAAGCACTCTAAGATTCTGCAGTGAGTTATAAGCTTCATTACAGTGATTCAGATTGAGTCACATAAAATAAAACATATGTGGCAGTCAAGAGAAATTATGCTGTACATGTTCGTTGAAACAGAACCTTAAATGGTGTATTTCAGAGGCACCAACAGTGCAAGACAACTATTTATGCCTCAGTTAGTCTATGAAGACTAAAGGTAACAAATAGAAAGAGCAGCCTTATTCCTGGATTTACTCTGATTGTATTTTAGAGTTGTATAATTTGACATTGAAGGAGCTGCATTAGTATTTACCTAAGATGTAAATCTAAATAAAGAATATTTACACCTATTTGTGTATTGCATTTCAGGGCAAATCCTCGGAATTTTAATTTTGACAATGTGGGGAATGCTATGCTGGCACTCTTTGAAGTTCTTTCATTGAAAGGCTGGGTGGAAGTCAGAGATGTTATTATTCATCGTGTTGGGCCGGTAAGGAAGTTCATTAGACTCTTTGAATTCTGTAACACCTATTTTGATTTGTTTCAATCATTAACCATATTTTTTGTCTCTTCAGATCCATGGAATATATATTCATGTTTTTGTATTCCTGGGCTGCATGATTGGACTGACCCTTTTTGTTGGTGTCGTCATCGCTAATTTCAACGAAAACAAGGTACAGAATGCATGTAGAAGTGATTTGGTAATAAACCTCAACTTTGATATTACACAACATACACCACCTCTTAAGACTGCTTTTAAGACTAACAACTTTTTTCTGCTATACTGCTATACTTGCAAAGTGCAAACGTGGGGTTACAACAATCCATCACATCCTCTTTCAAAACTGTCTGAGTTAATTTATGATGCAGCCACATCAACAGATGCATGCTGAACCTGAAGCACAATGTATTTACAGATGTGCCAGAGTATGCAGTTGTAATTTGATGTAGACATACATGCAGTGACAGGAAAAAAGGTGTGTTACAGCTTGTATGTGTTACAACTTAGAGGTCTCGCTTAAGCCGTGCAGTTACAATATTTTCAGATCCAAAGTAAAGCACCCAAAGTAAAGCATGGTAGATAGCAGAGTACCCTGCAATTTTGATTATCTGTCATTCTAACAAAAATATGACTAGTATTTTAGGAAGGATCTGCACAGGACTTGTGGATTATCCTGAAAGGAAGAAAACTCTAGACCTTAAGTGACTTTTTACAGAACAACTTTTATCTACATTGCTTAGAAATAATATACACAGTGCACAGCATTTAGTTTGATTCTTTAAAGTTTCTTGTGGTGCCTCTGTGACCTCAAAACATGCTGTTAATTTTTATGACTTTTCCATTCAAAATGCACCAACCTGTGAGATATCTGTGTTACAGCTAGCTAGTTTTCTATCACTCATCACATGGGAGAAAAAGGGTGGTTGTGTGCTCTGAGGTTTGGGATGCAAGACATCCTGATATGCCAATGCTGGAACCAGTCTGGGTGCTGTGCATCACCCTGCCATGCACAGCAGACTGCAGCAGAAACTGTCAACGTGTGTCCTTAAAGCAAGTCACTTGTTTCATTCAGGAATGGAGATGAGCAGCAAATTAGCATGTGTCCAGCGTGGGCAAGGAAGGCATCATGCATTGGAGTCAAGAAGGAAACGAGGCAAACATTAATTCATGGGTCAAATAAATACTATAGCCTGTATTGTTGAGAAGGTGTTTTTATGTGTGCATGATTCCAATTTACTTTTGTGAGATAAGTGCAGTCATTCTTGTTAAAATGCGTAGAATGTACATTTTTTTAGCAAGGCTCAAGATAAAAAGCCATTTTATTTAAATGATACTTATTTAAAACTATAGTTCATTAAAACATTAAAGGAAATTCTTCCTTTTGTTGTATATGTATGATATATTATGTATGTTTCTGCTAGGTACAAAATTGTTCATAAAACATTCTTGTGATAAGCTGAATATTTCTGTCTTCTTACAAATGGCTTCTTCACTTTCTGCATGAGTAAATCCCCTCAGAAATACCTTCATGGGCGCGAGTGTCTATGCTAGATGGAATGTCACACAGTAGAATTCACTCTTGAAAACATTTTGATCAAACATCTGTCTTTGATCTTGGTGAGGTGTGGTGCAAGTGGTGTTGAGCACAAGAATGTAATGTATTTTCCCGTTAGCTTTGCATGTGGCCTGACGTATCTCTCATGGATTCTATCCCAGGTCTATGGGAAATTACAAGTTATCAGGAATTGCTTGCTGCTTTGGATCACTTCAGTACACAGATAGGCATCTACCTTTGGACATGGCTATGGAAAAAAAAATTAAAAAAAAAATAAAACAAACAAAAAAGTGGTGGATAAGCTCGATCTTTTACAGGATCATTTTTATGATTTTTTTATGACACTAGGATCAAATTCACAAACTGCTGTCAAGCTCCTACACCATGTTATTGCTCTCTTCTCCCGCTCTTTCCATAGGAGTTACTCACAGGGTTAAGTTCAGCCAGTCTCCTGCAAAGACAGCCTGTGAGATTTATTTCAGACATGACTGAAATATCTTCAGTTCGTAGCATGTTACTCATCCTTTTTCAATGGTAGGCTGGATTAAGATGCTCTGAGCCAGCCCCCAGGTTATTTCTGGAATAGCTTATTCACAAACTCAGTGCAAGTCTTTCAACAGTGTTTTAATTTTCAGGTTAGAAATATGAAGATTAACTGAAGGGAAAAAAAGCCTATAATTATATGTGAATGTGTACCAGACTCATATTTCATTCCCTCTTCCTAGATTTTCATCTTTAAGGAATGGAGAGCTCAATCTCATGTGGGAAGTAAAAGTTTATTTATGTTCACTTCGATTCGAAATGAGAGGGAGCAGGAAGGTGTGAACACTGAGCTTACAAGTAGTGTGAGCTCAGGAGATAATTAAGCAATTCATCTTAGCACAAATTACCCCTGCATGAGTTGCCAGCATCAATGTGGAAGTCTGAGGACTAGGGCCTGAATTAGAGTTCCCATTATCTGATTTCTACATTTATCATTTTGAGATGATTGTCTCCGCTTGTATTTTTCCCCAACTGTGACCACAGTTTCAGATATGAATGCTGTATTCCCTCAATTCCTCGCTGAATAAAGAGCAAACTTTCGACTGAACATCACAAAACCTACTCACTAGTAACAGTTCGCTGCAAATTGCACTGAACAGGTACATCCTGCAATATTTCTATATAATTTACATGTACTATAAATACATTCAGGATCAATCATTCATGAAAAATGTCATCTATTTTCTCTTCTGCAGTTGTCTCACCTCAAGTAACTGCTTCTGCACATTTTTTCTCTTTTTCTTGAATTTATTCTAGTTTTATATATTTATCTACTATGGGAGAAAGAAAACATCTCTATAAATAAGTAGAAATCGTCAAGTTGATAGCTAATTATACAGAAGAATAAAAAAAGAATGTGACCAGCATTCAGATAGAGTGAAGTAATATTCACAAACTGCTAAAAATGTGAAATAAGATATGGAGAGAGTTAGCAATTAGTCAAAAAGAAAAAAAGAAAAAAAGAAGGCAAGGGAGGCAAAAGTTGCAAATGACAGCCAACAGTTGTCTAAAAACTAAAATTTTGGTTTTGAGGGATGCCACAATATTAGAAGTGAGTTGAATGAGCTGCAGGCCTGGAGAGACAGGACTGGAAAGCAACACACAGAGCCCGATCTCAGCAGAGTGGTCCAAGGGCTTCCCTGTAATCTCAGTCATCTCAGTTTCACAACTCCCTTGCATCACTTCCCCAGCTCACAAGCCCTGCATGTTCAACAGGCCATGAGGTTTTAACTGACTCAATCTGACTATTTTTCAACTCAAGCCTGTATGCAAACACCATTACCCCAGGTAATAGAACCCTCCATGGAGTACTGCTCCATGGTCCACATATAATAAACCAGCTGACAGAAGCAATAGTTCCTGATAGACAGATCTACCAATTTGGGCATCACTGTTTATAAATCCTATGAAGTTCTACTTTTTTTGCTACTTTTTAAGAAAGAGAGTATGTCCATCACAGCGGGAGCTTTCCTGACCTTATCAGTAACACAGCTGGCTGCAACTCCAGAGCCTACACATGCCAATGCAAAGGCAAGTGCTGGAGAGCAGCCCACCCCTCACCCAGCTTAGTGCCTCCGCACCCACTGGAGAAGCATCCAGTGCCTGGAGACAAACTGGTGGCATTTCTCTTGAAAAGGTCTCCCTTCTTTTTAGAACTCCGGACTCCTTCTGAGAGATTTTACAGTTCTCTGAGGTCATGAGGACCTTATACTTTGAAGGTCATTTTAATAACGTTAAATGCGTAAATGATGATAAAAAAATTGTTTTGCTTGCTTTTCCCTACGTTAGAGGTATATCTCCACCTCTCCTTGGTGAAAACCTGTGGTAGAAGCATAGTATATTGCTATATTTCTTCACATACGCACCAAGTCTAAGAGTGTGGAGAGCTGCAGCAGTCTCCTGTGGGGCTTCCTGCCAGAGAAACTGCAGCAGCACTTGCAAGCCACAGGATGTTCGGCAGCCAAATCCAGATAAAATCAAGCACTCTTTAAAGCGATGCTTCCTGGCAAATGATGTTCAGCGGGATGGAAGCCCTCCTGCAGGGCTTTTCTGCCCGCACGGGGCTACTGCTGCAGAGCAGCAAGCGCCCGCTGCGCGGAGGCCTTGGCACTCGCAGCTAATGCAGGCAGAAAACCTGGTACTTTGACTTCTTTCCCCAAGCAGAGTGATATTTAAGGAGAGTTGCCCATGGAACTTTATTCCCATATTCT
>JAUBOD010000685.1:2523155-2536157 GCA_032353885.1 Nothura maculosa | reverse complement strand
CCTGGTACTTTGACTTCTTTCCCCAAGCAGAGTGATATTTAAGGAGAGTTGCCCATGGAACTTTATTCCCATATTCTGGTTGTTTTCATGTTTACAGCGTTTAAATGTTCTGGCTTTTATGTGACAAAAGCTTTCTACGCTTCTCTTTGTTTATTAAGGGGACAGCTCTGCTGACTGTAGATCAGAGGCGATGGGAAGATCTGAAAAGCAGACTGAAGATAGCGCAACCTCTTCATCTCCCACCTCGCCCGGGTATCAAAGATATTTTGATTTTATTCATGTTGAGCCCTAGTGTTCATAATTCCCCAGGAGTCTAAGATTCAAATTAAAATTGTAATCGTGAGGCCACTAGGAGGTTGTGCATAAGTTAATGTGGAAACAGGCTCCAACTACAGATCTCTGCATAAGGCTATTAAAATCAACCCAAAAAAAGGTTGTGCTTCGATGGTTTTAGGATAAGCCTTAATGAAAAAATGAATTTTTAAATGAAATATATTTGCAGTTCACTGTTAATGATATGAATGGAATGTATTAACCTGACAGCAGTTGAATGATGCACTTGCCCTACAAGTACCAAAAGCTTTCATGCAACACTGGTGTTCAGTATTTGAAATTACATGTTCAGAAGCCCTATTTGATATGGGAAATTGTAGCAGAAAATTAGAAATGTATTTCGAAACTGGTCAAGGATTATGTTGCCATTAATGAACATGGAAAATATGTGAAGAAACAGACAGAGAAAATACCACTGTATGTTTTAACTCTTCTCATTTAACTCTTTCTTTCTCAGATAATGATGGCTTTAGAGCCAAGATGTACGATATAACACAGCACCCATTTTTTAAGAGAACTATTGCAGTACTTGTCCTGGCCCAATCTGTATTGCTGTCAGTTAAGGTAATTGTGTTTCTTTTAAACAGTGTATTATAGCAGTACTACATGTGTTGCATATTTCCTAAAACTAATTAAATTTCAATTGAGCCATTACTATGATGAATGTAGGGAATAGGGAAAAATATTATTTCCATATACAGCAGTCACTGTTGGCAAAAATCACTGTAAATCACTTGTAACATGTAGAGCTGAGTCAATTTCTGCCTTTTGATAGTCTCAGCTACTTCATCTCCAGTTAAAATCTAGCACCATTTGAGAAGTACAAACCAAGATGCCAAACCTACACGAATATATTTTAAAGTGAAATCTATTCACTGCTAGAGATGATGATTAGACATTTAATTCTGCTTAACAACTACTCTTATGTCAGCTCATTTTTTTTGTGTTTCAGTGGGATGCTGCAGATCCAGTGACAGTTCCTTTAGCAACAATGTCTGTGGTTTTCACCTTCATTTTTGTCCTTGAGGTAAGGTAACGTATTTCATAATTTCTTGAGATAAAGAATAGCATTTATATACTTCGTTTTGACTTTAGGCATGTAATCTTCTGCACTATAGTTTTTTTCAGAATACATAATTTTGGGCTCTTTATGTTACCTAAATAAGTACTGAAGGAATATTTTTTTAAGTTTTAGTACTGCTCTACTACCTTGAGTTTTGTGTCCTGCTCATAACAACTTATAATTTTGTCTTAGTGGAAGGGACAAATCAGTGAAGCCTTTTTTACAAAACATCCAGGGTTAAATTCACTCTGTGTAGCACAGAGTCTGCTGTCATAGAGGTTGTGCTTCCAGATAGATTTTGCTTAATCCTTCAGAATAGAGTGCATTAGGAGTCATTGCTCTGTAACTGAAATGTCAGCAAAATTAAACATTTTTCTGTTTTTTGTAATTATCAATCATATGATTTCATTTAATACTTTTTAATAATTTAAGGTATATGAAATTCAATAACTGTCTATCTTCCATTGTGCAAATCTGGATCCAATGTGGTAAATGTTATCTATCTATGAGAATACATTGCCACCACAGTCAGCTGTGCAAAGTGTTAAGACTTGTTTGTTAGACTTAAATGTGAGAACTTAAATGTATTTTAAAATGGTTTAAAAAAATTGTGTATGGATAAGAATATTGTTGTTTAGCAGAGCACATACTTATGAGGTTAAAGAAGACACTTCCTCTGTGGTTAGGTTAATACATAATTCTTTTATAAGTTTGCGGTTGAGTTTTTCTTTCAGTCCCCACTGAATGGCTGATACTGACCACTATCATAAACGGGGCAGTAGACTAGATTTCCCACTGCTTTGATCCAATATGACAGTTCCTATGTTCCAGTGACAGGTTTTGCCAGCAGTGATGAATAAAAGATGAATACCCTGTAGCAGCTGTAGAAAGACTCTATTCCTATGGTTGCTTCTTTTTTCTCTACCCAGGAAAAGTCTGATTTGTATCGTAAATAGAGAGGCTTTAATTTACCTGATAACTATGTCTTTAAAAATCCTCTTTCACAAACAAATTCTCTTGTAGAATTTCAAAACAACTGTGTTGAAGTCAAGAAAAATTGGTTGACTCCCTCAATAGGCAAGCTGTGACATTTTGAGTGCACACAATTTATGGAGAAAGGAAAGAAAAATGAATTATACAGAAAAGTTCTTACAATTTTGTCTAAAACCAAATCTCATTGTAGAAATATTTGCAGGTAAAACAGTTTATCAGTCACCTACATTATTGTCTATCTGTTTCTAAGAAAGAAAGCAAGTAAAAACTTCTCTAAACAGAGGGACTTTTAGGGTATCTATACAAACCTTATGGCATTTTACTCTTTTATAGGATTTAATTATATTTTTATGTGTTTTTTGATCTTAATCTTGGCCATCTGAGAAGGATTTGGAGACCACTCCTTCTGGTCATAAGCACCTCCTACTTTCACTGAAATAAATGCAAATTCACTAGTATATTTTATAGCAGAGACATGCCAGGTGAATTCCTAGAGCTTAGCAGCTGCATAGGCTTCCTATCCTAGGATTCCTAAACTTCCTGCCTAGAATTTTCCCTAATTCAATATATGCAGGTTAACCTCTAGTAGTCATGGTATTTGAGAGGCCCAAGCCTATCTGCAAAGCTGAAGGTGACACTGAATCCGGTCTAAAGAATCGTGTTGCAGTTTTAAAACCTCTGCTGCTCCTTTTAGTGTATGTGGTATAGAAGAACAGTATTAGCATAGAAGAATAGGGAGATAGCTTACATTTGTGTCACAACACTGATGTTGAAAAATAGTGTGAGATGTAATTTTGTAATTGTAAGATTTACAGTATTCAGTTGAAGAATACAGACACCTAAATGTAGATGCATAAACCCTACATAAGGTAGATGTTTTAGTTTCCACTGTTATCGAGTGGTGTAGCGTGGGATTCAGTTGCTTAAACAACTGAAGGCAGCAGAAAATATTTTGGATGTCCTAGTTTAGCCACCCTTATATCCAACAGCTGCTGCAAGAGAATGGTATTTTGCCAATCTTGTCTCCCCTCTGCCAGCCCCATGCATATCTCAGATTTTCTAGGGATGCTCAACTGATTGGATAGAAGTGAAGCAAGATATCCTGGAGTACCTCAAAAGATAATTAGAAGTGGAAAAAATTCTTGCTATGTTTTTAGACAAACAGTTACTTGTGGGCACCTGAAATAAGCTCAGGGCTCTATATGGGATGTAAAAATCCCTGTGTTGTTCATTTTGTAGCAAAGCTTAAGAAAATATTACTAGGCAAATTAACTGACTGAAATGTCAAACTTTTCCTTCAAGGTAGTGTTTTAAATTCAGTTTAGGGTTTTGGAGGGTTATTTTTGTTTGTTTGTTTTTTACTAAATAGAAATGTTACAAGTGGAAATGAGGGGGAAAAAATTAGTGAAAGCCTTGCAGTTATTGCCTTTATGTAGTAACACTTTAACTGCTTTGGGCTTTGATATGAACCATGCATGAGATGGCCCTTCTGCATCTGCTGTGCCTCCATAACCCTACCTCAATATATGTGACTGTTTTTGTTAGTACCTGCTCTTAGGCTTCCTGCCTACATCACCAACCAATGGGATACTAGGGTGGTATCCCATTACAGCAATATTCTACACTGGAAATTTTGAGCACTTTGTTTGATGTTTTTACCAAGAGTATTGTGAAATATACTGCCTTTACTCTGCTTAGCTGTCTGTATTTATATGCTGCTAAATATTGATGATCCTATACTTATAGCAAGGAATATTTGCAACATGAGAACGCTTTTTAAATTATTTGAAATAGACCTTGAGTTAAATGTTTATGTGATTTTGGTCTCATTATATAAATGGGTAAATAGATAGGATATTGCGATCTCTTTTAGCAACATATTATAATCATTATCTAAGTTCATGACTTGCTTAGCTCTAAGAAATTTTACACCTATATTTACCTCAGTAATTGGCACATTAAGCATCCAGTCTAAGCCAGCTGCACTCTTTCAATGGTTGTTAGAGAGAGGGACACATCCAGAATACTCTTCATCCCTCAGTCTTGATTCTTTGTGATCTTGCACAAGTGCCAGGGTTCCTCCATTTATGGGAAGCTGATCTGATCAGCTTAGTCCAGGCATTCAACATGTTCACATGGGAACTATTAGATGAGGTGAAATGTACCCATGACCATTTGAAACTGTTTCATAAGATGAACTCAATCAAACACTTTAGAGTATAAAAGAGGTTATCTTAGTGAGAAATAACCATTTGCTCAGTCCAGCTGAGTCATTGTCTTTACCTATAGGTGACAATGAAGATTATTGCCATGTCACCCTCTGGCTTCTGGCAAAGCAGAAGAAATCGCTACGATCTCTTGGTGACATCTCTTGGAGTTATATGGGTGATACTTCACTTTGCCTTACTGGTAAGACTTACAAAGCATCATTTATTGAGCTTGATTTTATTTGTTAAGCACCAGTAGTAGGGGTACTACTACACTATACTAAGGTAAATCATTGGGAGTAATATGGCAATATGAATGAAACAAAATAATCATTATGTTAAGAAAGAATCCTCATTTTCAATGATGAAATATAGAAGTTCTCTGACTGATATGAGGTAGAATGTGTAAATGTAGAAAAAGGAGGCCTTTAACAAGAGATGTAAACAAGACACTGGACGCTCTTACCATTAGGAATCTACTGAGCAGCAAGGAATTAGGAACAAGGCACAGAATCCAGGCAGGAGCAGAAGTCTGGAAGAAGGGGGAGATTCAAACTGCTCAACAACCTCAGCACTGATTCTGGACCACTGATGTTGGTTGTTCGACTGTGTTTAGTTCAGGAAGTTGGGAGTGGGACTTTTGGACTTTATTTCAGCCTAGGTGGCTGTTGGAGGGTTGAGGGTTTGTTTTGGTGCATGGAGAGGCTGAGTTAGTGTTTATGACATGGTAGAGCTTCTTTTGTTATTTTCTAATTGCTCCATTGTTATTAAAATGCTATAGAAATATTGCTGCTATTAGTTTGTGGACTCTCTTATTTCATATGCTGACTGTCTTCTATTATTTAAAAAGTCTGTTTAGCCTGTTTTTGTTATGAGGTCACTGTGGGGGCAAAGCATTAAGTGTTTTGTACTTCTATTCCAGAATGCGTACACATACATGATGGGTGCATGTGTAATCGTCTTCAGGTTTTTCTCAATTTGTGGGAAGCATGTAAGTATCACTTAGGAACTACAACCACTACAGTGCTCATATATAGATTGAAAGTGTAGTTGCATGGCTTCTCTGCTGCACATTCTGTAAGGCTCCATTTTATATGCCAGAAAAAAAAAAGAGGAAGGCCTAGAGCAGCAGTCTCCAATTTTACGTCCTACCATTAAAATATCAGGGGATTAAGTGCATTCTATAATAATAATGCTACATGATAGTTATTAGAAAAGCTGAACTTTTTGCAAAAAGAAGTTTTTTTTTTAAAAAAAAGTCACTACACTACCAAACAAATAGAACAGAAAAGTGCTCTCTGAACATACATTGTGTGTTTTCAGCCCTTGCCACTTCAGTGTGATTTCATAATGTGAAAGTTATTTATTTTCTGTGCAAGGCAAGTGGAGTGAGTGGTGGATGATGCCCTCATCGTGGTATGGTTCTGGTGCAATATGGAAGTTTCTGCCTCCACAGTTCATGGTCTGTCTTGTGCTCTAGCAGTTTATGTCCTATCAAAGTACAGGATATATGTTCAATTAGAAAAATGTTGGACAAAACCATTCTTCTGCAAACACTGGGGTGGGTAAAAAGCAGCTCATTTCTACAATTTACATTTGTTCCATGTTTGGATATGCTGTTGTGATAACAGAAGTAGACTGGCAGAATAAGTATGGGCAGAGAACACACGTTTGTTTAACAAGCAATTCTCTCTCTGTAGAACTTTTTAGATTATCCAAACATTTTCTGTGAAGTCTGACATATTAAAGAAAATGTGGTGAGATTGCTATAGTAGGGCATAGGGGTTAAGAACAGGTAACTCAGAGGGTTTGCTCAGTGAAGATAAAAAGTTTTTCTTCAATCAAACTACATAAAGCCTTGGAAGTCAAATGAAAAATCCTTGCCTCTCCTATGTAGCCAGACCAAGCGATTGCCTTCAAAGCTTTCTGATGGATTCTGAAGTTTTTTCGAGGTTTTAACCTAGTCATTTATGCTTTGATGTTAGGAGCATTTTTCTGCTGTGATGCAATGTGATGGCTAAAAGTCAGCATGAGTTGTCAGTTTTTTAAAGAAAAGTGCTACCCTAGGTCCCATTAAAGGGAATTTTCTATAGCATCCAAAATGGTTAAGAGCATTAAATCTAGGACAATAACTTTATCAAAAGCAAAATGCATAGTTTGCCTTTATGGGAAAGAAATATCTATTATCCAAACCCATTTCCTATGTAATTTCTAGAATTATGTTGTCTTTGTAAGCTCTCTAGCCAGCCTGTTTGAGAAATTAACTAGTTCAATCCATCTGTACTGATTTTAAGAAAATTCCTTCCTTGTACTTTGACCCATTTCTTCAGGTGGGCTGCAGTAACTATGGTTTCTGCCTAACAGTTAGCACTGTTGCCAGGTAAAGGAGCTTTCTGTACTGGTGTTTGTATAATGCTAATTTTGACGCTTCTACAGTGTACAGATCCTAGAACATCAGAGTTATGATTATGCTGTATTATTGCTATATTAGCCTAAGCATAACCTTTGGGAAGCAACATCCTGATCTTGCAAAGTAGATGAATAGGCTGGTTTCTTCAACAAGTGAAAAATTCATGAAAGTTCAGAGCAAAATGTTCAGTTCCAATCAGACTCAGAATGTTCTATTTCCCTGGGTTCATCTAGTTCATCTATTAACTTATTTAAAAGGAAAGTGTTTGTTACCAAAATGAGAAGTGCAGTGACTCGCTGTTCACTTTCATCCCTGCTCTTCTGAATGACATCATGGCTTGCTTTTTCTCTATCCTTACAGGTGACACTAAAAATGCTGCTCCTGACAGTAGTTGTCAGCATGTACAAGAGTTTCTTCATCATAGTGGGAATGTTTTTACTACTTCTTTGTTATGCTTTTGCTGGAGTGGTTTTATTTGGTACTGTGAAATATGGAGAGAACATTAACAGGTACAGTATGTACTGCCTCTTGGAGATAATCCTTAAAAAGCCAGAAAACTCAGATTCTGCTAGTTAAAGTTCATGATTTATCTATCTCATTCAGAAATTATTCATCCAGTACTGTACCTTATTTCAGTTAAAAAAAAATGAAAGTAGAAAATAGAAATGATCTGTGTTCTTCTTTTCTTGCCAACATTCTATTTCTGAAACATGAAATTCTTTCTCTTTTTGCTTTGTTTTGTTTAAAACAGACATGCAAATTTTTCATCAGCTGGCAAGGCTATTACTGTACTCTTCAGAATAGTTACTGGAGAAGATTGGAACAAAATTATGCATGACTGCATGGTAAGTATAATACTACCACACATAAGGTAGACAAGGAACAGGTGACACTTGCAGTGTGTTTCCAATCTGTTAGCTTAGTACAAGGAATGTTGTGATTGCCTTTATATGTTCAAGAGATAAAATGTTCACTGAACTTCTTAACCTAACACAGAAATTGTCATTTAAGTCATGTAGTCACATATTTAATGGGGCTTGGCCATTCTGTTGTTAAAAAAATACAGAAATAATAGAAGTAAAAGTAGCTTTTCAAAATCAGAAATGCAATAACTCACCTTTCGACTGTTAACTCTACTTTGATTGTGAAAGGTGATTTTTCAGGTGATCTTTGTCTTGAATGACTGTCTGGTGGCAAGAGAATGCTAGTTTTAATTACCTCAAAATAAATTTCTGCCTGTGGTTTCAGTCGCAATGAGAATCATATTATTCCATTCCTTTCTAAAATTAATGTGCAGGGAAGCTTTTTGAAACCCATCACATTTAGGTGCCCTGTGTGTAGTAGTGAGAGCCGTGTCTATTTAGGCATCTCATGCCTTTCTCTGCTTTCTAATCTGCATCTACTAAAGGATCAACAACAAACTGTACTTCAGAATATATGAAAAAAGTCTTTCCTCCTTTTCTAAGAAAGGAAAGTGTTCCCCTAATCTGATATTCATCATTATTACTTAGTTTTGAAGCATTCAAAAATGTATAGTTATGTTTACATTTATTTATCATTTACATTGATTGGAGTGAAACAAAGAATCTTTCTCTATGCTTGACTGACATCATTGTTGTTCTGCTTTGAAGGTCCAGCCTCCATTTTGTACACCAGACAACAGCACCTACTGGAAAACAGACTGTGGAAATTATGCTGGTGCCCTTATGTACTTCTGTTCATTTTATGTCATCATTGCATACATCATGCTAAATTTGCTTGTTGGTGAGTGAAAATATATAATAAATACAAAAGAATCCATCTTGGTATGTAGTGTATTAGATTTGTATGATGTGACAGATACTTGTCATATTCAAGTATGAGATTACCCAGTAGTTTCACTTTTACCTGATGATATTTTTCACACTTTTATGATATATTCTAAAACTTAGGAAGTTTGAGCACAAAAGGTTTTTCAAAAAAAGAGGTGTGTTAAATTTGTGGGTTATAATCACCCAAAGGGATAATATTTTCTGAGTTTTTCTATCCTCTAGTTGACGTTTTTCCAACAGCTCTTCAAATTGATTTCAGAAGATGTTAGATTAGTCATCTCACCAGCATTTAAGGGTAGCTTTTGCTTTTTTGCCTTTTCCCATTCAAAATTCTCATCGCAATGTTCAGCTAAGGGAATTTAGTGATGTGAATTTTGCACATCAGAATTCATAACCTTTTCGGTACTTTGTTGTTTACAAAGGTATAACTTTTCAAATTTAACTATGCACTTTCTTTACACTCAATTTTCTTTTTGTGGCTTTTAGCTATCATTGTGGAGAATTTCTCATTGTTTTATTCAACTGAAGAAGACCAACTTTTAAGTTATAATGATCTCAGACATTTTCAAATAATATGGAACATGGTTGATGACAAAAGAGAGGTAAGAATCTTGAAAATAAATACAATTAATCCAGGAAATCTACATTTTTCCTTAAAAAATAAGTTTAGGAAAAAGCAGAGTGTGTTAACAAAACTCCTTGTACTGTTAGTGGTTTGGGATGTTTTTCTTGTAATTTTGAACGGCTCTCTGGTTCTGAAAATCCATGAAACATGATCTAATGTTGTTCATGATCCTTCAAATGCTAACTTGTATTGTTTGCCAGTGTGATGCACACATAATAGTAAATTTGAAAACAATATAGTAAAAATGCAAGCAAAAACCAGTAGCATAGCACCTTTCCTCCCACCTCCCCAAGAATAGTTTCTTTATCCATGAGTGCACAGACTCAGGTGCATATAAGGATCTGATCAAGAGTGCTATGCTGAGATGAGAAGAGCACCTGGGGGAGTGAGCTGCTCAGATACCCACATGAGCTACAGATTAATAATTCATGGTATCACTAAGTTCTGAATATGAGCAACACCATCCCAAGAGAAGATGTGCTGGAGCCAGAAGTCACAGTCCTTACTGGTGGAGGTGGAGAGCTCTGCATCTGCCAGGGTGCCCAGGGCTGACAGCCTCTCTCTCTCGAAGACGGAACACATTACAGAAAAAAATAGTTCCAGTCAGGCTCATTTAGCAGAACAAAATAATTAGAGAGGAAAATCACTGCTAATGTGAAGTAAAAGCAGTTCAAAATTATTGATGTAGCAAATATGACATGTGCTAGGTTGAATCTTAGAGGAGCAGATCTTTGAGAAGTTGGTGAACTACCAGTGTTTTCTTGTCCCATGACAAATGAGGCTGGGGGCAGTTGTGCAGCAGGCAATAGGCCTGACTCTGAGTGTTTAAACTGTAGTTTCATTCCAGTTTTTCAAAGGCAGCCATTTAGGCATGTAATCGTCCTTACAAATTAATGCAAATGAGGAAGCCAAATCTCCAAAGCAGTGTTGAAAATCTCTGACATAATGCGCAGCACAGATTCTCATATCATCCAAATAAGAGCAAAGACTTGCATGAGCTGTGACTGATCTACATGTGCCAAAGAGTTAGCTGCGTGTGTGTATTGTGTATTCTTTGGCAATGCATTCCCATTGGCTTACATAGACTAAGGTTTGATGCAGAATAATAATATTTAGAGAACTAGTATTTCTCTCACTGATTTAATGGGTTTCCTGAGCTGATTGTTAGATCACAGTAATAAGTAACCAGACATTATGCAATTTTACCCAGGGAGTGATTCCTACCTTCCGAGTGAAATTTCTGCTGAGGCTCCTGCGTGGACGGTTGGAGGTAGATCTTGACAAGGACAAGCTGCTGTTCAAGCACATGTGCTATGAAATGGAGCGGCTCCATAATGGTGGCGACGTCACTTTCCATGATGTGCTGAGGTATTGTGAGATTTTCTCTGAATTTACATAGAAGCTATAGTGCCCTGTATTTCTCCCTAGGCTAGAGGGTATTCCTAATACTTGGGAGAAGGCAAAAACAGTAGCCACAGAGGAACTGCTCTTTTAAGTAATAAGTAATATAGTATTAATAACAGTATTAACTTGACAGTGAATAGGACTGAAAATAAAATAGAAGCAGGATCATCCGAGGTTTGACATTTAAGAAAATAAACAAAAATCATGAATGACCTGGTTGCCTACAGTTTAGGAATTCACCTATATTGGGTACCTAGATATAAGTGAAAAGATCTTCATTTGATGGGAGTACCACAGTTACCTTCTGGAATCATAGCTATACAATACCTGGAGTATTAGGTGCAATTCTGCGCTCCCTAGTATAAGAGGGATGTGGAGCTTCTAAAGAGGGTCTAGCGAAGAGCAACCAAGATGATTAAGGGACTGGAGCATCTCTCATATGAGGAAGGACTAAGTGAGCTGGGCCTGTTTAGCCTGGAGAAGAGAAGTTTGAGAGGGGATCTGATTAGTATATATAAATACCTGAAGGGTGAATGTAGGGAGGAAGGAGCCAAAATCTTCTCAGTGGTGGCCAGTGACAAGACAAGGGGCAGTGGGTGTAAGATGAAACACAAGAAGTTCCATCTGCATGTGAGGAGGAACTTCTTTCCTATGAGGGTGCCAGAGCCCTGGCACAGGCTGCCCAGGGAAGCTGTGGAGTCTCCTTCTCTGGAGATCTTCCCAACCCGCCTGGCTGCCGCCCTGTGCCCCGTGCTCTGGGTATCCCTGCTGGAGCAGGGGTTGGACTAGAAGATCTCTAGAGGTCCCTTCCAACCTCAACCATTCTGTGATTCTCTGATTCTGTGATACATTGCACATGTCTAATTTACATATTTTTGTGTTGAGTTTTTGAGTATTTATAAGCTTTGATTTTCTACATTAGAGTGTAAGGTCATCAGCATTTAAACAAAAAACATATCGATTTTTCTTCCAGTATGCTTTCATATAGGTCTGTTGATATCAGAAAAAGTCTTCAACTGGAAGAACTGCTTGCTAGGGAACAGCTAGAATACACCATAGAAGAGGAGGTGGCCAAACAAACCATTCGCATGTGGCTGAAGAAGTGTTTAAAGCGAATCAGAGCAGTAAGTCAAGCTAAATTGTTGCAGTAAATTGTATTGGTCAGCAAAGCTAGGATGTGCCATCACTACACTGCATTAACTCTGGAGTCTCTTCAGCATGTATATGGAAATGTGGATAGCAGTTGCCAGGTCATCAGAAAGTATTTTACAACTCAATTCAGAGAGCTAGGAAAGTAAGCATCTTTTGAAGGCAGAAGCTGTCTTCCTGCCAAAAATTTCTCTTTTCACAATACAGCTGGAAGATGTCAGTTAAAAAGAATAAGCTAAAAATGATGTAATTTGCTGATACCTTTTAGGCCTAATCCTCTGTATTCACTGAATAAAATCCCATATTTTTTTGCCTCCTCTGGCACAAGATACCATAATTAGGCAGATCCTATGGCTGCAGAACAGGCAGAATGTGTGAGCATGTATCATTTCCCAGAGGCTCTTCAAATGCAATCCATATGAGGAGGAATGAGCCATGGGATCACATGTGTTCATTGTTAACATCTTACTTGACTTAGTTTAGGCCCATATATACTCCTATTCTTCCCCAAACACTGCCATCCTGGCACAGTTAGGGGCAAGTATGAGCAGAAGCTGCCCTTAGTAGGCATTTGTGTTGTTTTGTTCTGTGCTAGAGGAGAGGACGGCCTTATTGTGCAAGCCCTGACCTGTCAGTTGGCTTCAGCACTGCAGGAAGTATCTCGAGACATTCATTTTGCTAGTAAAGGCATTGGTATGGTGCTTACTCAGTGCTTCGGGTTGCCTGAAAAAAAATCGTCTTTACTCAGTATAGCTGCAATATTTGGTGATCAAAGATTCACCGAGATGGAATTTATATTGAGCACTTTCGGGGAAAAACAAGTTCCCTGAGAGGTTTGTGGTACAAGCCGGTGAGGAATTTGGAATGGACTTTGCAGTTGTTCTCTTCTTTTTGTCTTTCCAAAAGACAACTCTTCCCTAGTATAAAAACTATATATATTCTGGCTGCCTTCGTCAGAGACTTTGCAATTACGCTAATGCTAAGTCCAGGTATTTTAATTTTTATAA
>JAUBOD010000685.1:2491689-2505511 GCA_032353885.1 Nothura maculosa | reverse complement strand
TGGAAATATCTGAGGTCTTTGATGTGGCCCCATGTTCAGAAAAAGCTCAGCTTGGACTCCAGTATGTCTCAAAAGCAGCCTGATACCATTTTGCTTTCCACATTGCCTTGCATTTAGTTACCACCCATGGACCAACTTCATCATGAGGATCCCACATCAGGTTCTTCATCAGGATCCCACATGAAGGCATGACTCTGTCATGCAAATCTGGGAACTCTATCTGACATGCAAAATACACAAAAACAACATAGTTCATGTCGTAGGATGTCCCTCAATGACACATAGCAACTTTAAACATGACAGCTTAATTAGCTCCTGAACTCCAGATTGCCTTGTACCTGTGCATAAAATCCCTTGTGTGTTTAAAACTAGCATGCAGCTTAAATGGTCAGTTTCTCAAAGATAAAGTTCTGACAACTCAAGACCTGCCATAAGAACTTAAAATGGCAGGAGTCAGCCTTCAGAAGGCACATCTCCCAATTTAGCTGTATGCACTTAAGTAAAACTATCAGTCTGTTTTGCCCAAGCTGATAAATGACCTGTATATGAAAATCTGTCTCCAGAGCTCTATCCATTGTTCTTTGTCTAACTTCACATCTCTGTTCATCTCTATTCACATATATATTCATGTCCTCTACATTTTAAAAGCAGATCTTAAAGTGTAAAGGTTACGTATTTCCAAAATCTCCTGTCCCTGGGAAGTCTTCTAAGGTTCCTGACTATCCACATCAGTTTGCTGTTCATTCGCATTATGCTGACATGGAAGTTTGCTCAAAGTCCTCTGAAGAACTGGAGGCTTGTTACACATAAATATCCCATGATGTCTGCCAGCGGTGTAACAAGCTTCCAACTGTATGAAAGTCATCGAGGAGCTCTGAGAAGACAGTATTTAAAAGCAAAAGTAACAGTGAATGTTTGCAGTTTATATAAACTTTGCAAAAAAAAAAGTGTCATTTGGAAAGTTGACAATGTGAAAGCTATGAACACAATTTTCTGCTTGCCCTCAGAGACTACTGACTCACTAGCCTTAGCATAGGTATAAAACTGTTGAACAATATCTATTTTTGGGATAGTTTAATAGGGGCTACACATGGTGCTATGAGCAGAAATCCAGGACACGTAAAACCGTAGGTAAATCCCGGAGGTGCATGTCCATGGAGTGATCTCTGAGCTTATGCTGCTTTGCAAGGAACACTAGCAACTCCAGAACTTCTCTAGGCACTGCCATGAGTAATTGAGACTGAATTCTTACACTAGATTTTGGGATACTAGACAAGCTAACCCTAGAATAATAGACCAGAGCCTATTAGTTTCAACATTATTTGTGCCAGGGAAGCTTTTAATAAATTAATTTAGCCACACATGACAAAATGGAAGAAAATATTCCACTAGAAGCCTAGAAAGCATGTTCTGGCAATAGTTATTTTTATCCACTGATAACTGAAAAGCATAGTAAGATAAAGTAACAGTCCTCTATATGAATCTTGCTGACTCTTTTGAGGCTCTCCTAGATGAAAACTTCTCAAGTAGCCCTGTTCAGAAGGAGATATAGCAATGGGATGGTAGTTGTACTCTGAGATGGAGCCTTGTTGGTTGCAATCCTAGTTCTCACTGCGTCCTAAGAGCATCATAAAAGAACAAAACTAGGCCAAAGATAAAACATCCACAAACTATTTTTTCATTTCACAAAGTCACCAAGAACTATTGCAGCGTCATATCTAGGGTGATGCTTTGAATCTGGCAAAGCTTAGCTTGCTATGTTAAGTTTTCTTGCTTATAATCTGAGGCAATAATCTTATGTTCCTTTCTAAAAATAAATACTAAGTTAGAATATTTGAATCTCCTGATGAAGATACAACCTTCTTTTGGGAAGCATCTTTCATTGGGAAAGGGAAATTCAGCTCCCTCTCTCAAGTGAAGCTAAATGTATCCTACTGCACTTCCCACAATATCCTGTACATTTACTGGTTTTCTTCCAGAAATCTTTCCCACCGTTCCTAGTTTTCCACACCAGCTGAGAGTTTGGCTTCCAGATTGCTTTTTCACCAAGCTATTCTTCCAGCCTTGAGAAATTCCTTGAAAAATGGGTTCAGAATTCCTGCAATTCCGTCTAGCTACTGGGCCTTCCTACAAGACCTCTAGTGCTGCAGTCTGTGAAATAGCTATTATTTAGACTAATGAATACTGCTAGTGCAAGAACCAGAGGGTATAAAGTGACCATGAATATTTTTAGAATGGAAATCAGAGAAATATTTCTAAGCCTCAGAGGAGGAAGTTTCTAGAAAAGCCTTTTTACTATTTTAGCAGTGGTAGCTAAATCCTAAACCACTTCAGTTAGGAAAGAAAAGTGCAAACTCTTTATGTGCTGCCTGCAAAACAAGAGCCCCAACTTGTCTTTTCAGTCCTGATGTTTCTCAGCATGAGTATTTTTAACACAGGCACATCAGGCATTTCCTCGCTAGTCTGTGGTGAGTACAAAAACATTGCAAGTAATTCCCATTTTACGCCTTGCTGCTGCTGGGCATGTGAACACAAGTGTGACAAGCACAAAACACACACCTGAATTTTCAGGTAAGTGATAGGAGGTAAATCAGGTCAACCATGTCAAAAAAGAGTGGCAGAGATGGCTCTCTGGAAAAAACAATCCCCTTGGGCAGAAATGCTTTACATGCCACTTGGGAGACCTGCAGCCGAGCTGGCCTTGACTCTGCCCAACATTTAGGTCGTACAGGGATTGGCAAGATAGGCCCATCATTAGATATGAGCCATTAAAATTTTATAGGACTGGTTATGCCAGAGTTTTCTGAAATTTGCCAGTGTTTAGGAACATTATAAAAACATCAAGGCCTGTATTTTGCCTCTGGTAGCGCTGATATTGATCCTGAATATTTAATTCACTGATTGCTCATTAATTACACATCATGAATAAACAGCTTTAAATAGACAACTTTGATCTCAACTTGATTTAAGCTGCACAAGCTGGGCTGGTTTTCCCCATGAGAGTGCTCTACAAACACAATTTGAAAAAATGCTCCCTACCTAAATGAGCTTACAAGCGATGGGCAGATAGCAGTGAGATACCCAAGGGACCAGCAAACTGAGGTAATGCTGCTAGTCACAGAGCTGGCAAAGGTCTCTGCTCAGCCACAGTCTGATCATCAAGGGGTTTTTTTTTGGCATCTCGGCAGAGGAAAATTTTAGGGAGGGATAAAGCACTGCTGCTTCCTCTCATACAGTTGTGTTTTCTCTGTGGCCCCAGAGTAGCAGGCAAGCGGCCGGTGCTGGTGTCAGAAGGGCTTTTTTTACTGTTTCTGATGATCTGCAGTAATACAATGAAAGTGAGCGGAGCCTTGGAGAGTAAAGCTCGAAAGAAAGAAAAATAAGAAAATCAATGTTTGCTAACAGAAAAAAAAAGAAGAAAGAAAAAAGAAAAGAAAAAAAAAGAAAATCACCAGCAATGAAAGGAATTGACTGATGGAATGGGGTTTCTGGTTCTCCTAGTCCTGCCTTGCCTCCCTTAAGCAATCACCTCAACTTAAAGACAGAAGAAAGGAAAGAAAAAGAGCCCGGAGTGGTAAAATGCTGCTCCATGAATTATGACAAGCACTCTTCCCATTCTTGGGCATTTCAGGTTTGCATGCCTGTGGTCAGAATATTTTGTGGGATGGTTGTTCAAATAGCTGTCCGTTACTTCACTCATGCACTGCTAGCTAATTATTTTTAAAGGAGCACCAGGAGGAATAGAGAAAACCCTGCTCCTACACAAAAAAAAAAAAAAAAAAAAAACATTTTTACTGATAGAAAGGGCCTTTTATTATTATTATTATTTAGTGATGCATGGATTGGGATTGAATGGGCCCAGAATGGGATACTTAGTTCTTTTTCAGAAGTATGCACTCAATGAGGTATTGATTTCTTGATCTCTGCTTGGAGATACAACAAAATAAGCAGGAGACCATTTTCACATGTGGCCTCATGCATGTTCAGCACTGAAGTGTTTCCTGACAGGTTCTCATGAATCATTTTTTAACCTTTAGATGCTGTTGTCTTCATGCACTTGGCAAGGACACTTTGCTCAATGCTATCTCCTCCCAGTCATTATATAACTGGTCACTGCAAAATGTACTTCATTCATTCCCAAATTATTAAATCAAGGGAGTTTTTTCAAATAAGTCATTAATCATTTTACCACAGCTCATATGCTTGATTTTCTCTGGCTTTCCATCACCTCCACCCCTTATTATAATAATAAAGCTTTAAACTAAGTAATAGCTTTAAATTAAACCTATATTTCTACCTTCTGTTATTAAAATAGCAGCAGTAATGGTGGACAAGTATGGATAGAGAGGCAACAGATGTAGAGCATACATCAATAACCAGTTGCTTTTCCTCACTGAAGTGCAGCAATAAAAGTATTAGCAGCTCTAGAAATAATAGTTTATTAAATAAATATCACTGAGTGGGCTCTTTTATTTACAAATACACTTTAGTATGTAATACACTTAAATTATGAAAATTTTGGTTTTTTCCCTTGCAATTTCAAAATCTATTGTTTTATTAAAAACAATTTTTTTCTCATCTACATAGTTGATATGTTGTGTTGTATAATGCAGAAAATGGCATGAAATTATTCTCCTGAATGGGCTATTTGCTTCATATGTGCCAGCTCCACAGTTTTTTGCCACTGCCCATTGCCACTTGCAGAAACATGATTTTAAATATTGAGATGGAAATGCAAAAGTTTTCAACTGCAAGAAAAGAGCAAAAATTGTCACTGATAGACTTTATAACACATAAGGACATCAGCTGTTTGAATTAATCTATAACATTGTGTGTCAAAGCTTAGTTTGTATGCCAAGATAAACTCAAAGAAAAAAAAAGGAAAAATGACTGTATTTTCTGGTAACTTCTTTTAGGCTTTGCACTGCTTTTAATTAATTTCTTTTTTTCTGCCTAGGTTGGTACTTCTACTCCCTGATCCTTTTAATCCAGCTGGCCCTATCACCTAGCAGATATTCATAGAGCAAACATGGATTAGCTGCAGCTAAAAAAAGGCAGGCAAATAATTTCATCTAATTCCTATTGGCTTTCTAGTGGTGTCATATTTCAATAAACAACAGGACATTTTTAAACATGAAGCAACTGAATTGTCACAGTATGGGTGGTATTTTAGTTAGGCACCACTCTGACACTGGACCAGAAGATAAAAGGTTGAAATATTGAGGGACATGGACCCATCCATGCTTCATCTGTAGCATCCCAGCACGGCACCAGAAATGTGGCTCTGCAAAAGACACATTAAAATACCATCCCCATGGCTATTAACCCTTGTGTCACTGCTTTCTGCCTAAAACTCACTCATTCCTCTTGCCTCCTTGAAAAGGAGTGGTTGTGCTACTGTAGGGGCAATGGCCAGGCTTTGTTTTAGACCACTTTGGTGGAAGTGCAGAGAAAAGTACGCATCAGCCACTGATAATCTCTATCTCTTGGTGAGGGATGATGAGCAATGCTCCTGCTGCATCAAGAGGACCTCCTCACTAATCTATGGGGCTCTAGGGTGTGAGAGGTGCAGATCCAGCATGGTCACACTAGGCACTCGCCCCACTGATAATGTGCTCTGGTAACTTCTCTCAACGTTTTTCAACATTATATTGTGTATATATATATAATATATATATAGAAAACATTTTTCAACATTGTATTATATTACCTGCCTGGATGCCACCCTGTGCCACATGCTCTAGGTGTCCCTGCTTGCACGAGAAGGTTGGACTAGATGATCTCTAGAGGTCCCTTCTAACCTTGAATATTCTGTGATTGTGTGATATTGTTCTCACCTCATTTCCAAGCTTTTGACTCCACCCTTTCTTAGTCTTTTTCCCCTGTGAACTTTGGAATTTTGGCAGCTGAAACTCCGGGTGCCCTCTGCAACCTCTCTCCAGCTTCACTCCATGGGCTTTTATCTAGCTGTGACAGTGCAACCCTCACTAAACTCTTCTTTTTTTTTCTGAAAATTCCCTTGGCTGAGGTGCCTGAACTGTGACTTTATACCAAGTGATATTTAAAACTTGCTTAAGACATTTAGTTAAGATGAATGAGAATGTGTGCCAGTTTGCTTGGGAGAATGCAAGCCCTAGAGCCATCATTTGGAGCAGAAGCTGGTACCCTGTGTCTGGTTTAGTGTGGTCTAAAAGCATGCCAGAGGCTGTTGTGACAGCTTCCTGGTAGGGTAACTGCATCCCATTGCCTAGGCTCATGCCCTGACAATTTTAATTTTCCCAGAGTCATAGCCCAGATTAATTATTTAGTCACTGATTGCCTGTATCCCCATCCCTATATGGATATAATGTTGTCTTTGACAAGGTCCTGTTTGCCTTCCATTAAAAGAAGTAGTCTTTTCTCTAAAGCTAAAGTAAAGCCTATCTGGTTTCTAATTGTTTTAAGTCTGAGGAGGAATAAGGAAATTACATGAGACAGAAGTGTAATGTGAAGAGTAAGCTTTCAACTGCTTGAGAATCTTAAGTGAAATGTAAAATGCTTCTTGAAAAGGTCATGTAGTAGAAACCATCAATTTTAATAAGACATTCGTCTCTGCTGTTGAGGCAAACATGTCAACATGCAACAATATCCTAGCAAAAGTGCTCATGAAGCAACAGCCTCTGGGAGTGGGAACTTTTGGGAATGCTGAGAAAATATACTCTTACAGACTGTGCAATTTATAGCTTAAATAAAAGCATATATATGGAAAGTCACACAGAGTCTCAGTAAGCTTGAATGAAGATAATGGAGAAGAAGCAGATGTTTGCACACCTGACTTTCAAAGTAGTGCCTGGGCAACTGCTTGCTTACTTTCGTACAACCATAAGCCTTATGTACAGAGAGGAAATATGTCTCAGCTGCTCACACCAAAGAATTTGCAGTCTGAAGTTCTAGATTTCTATTTACCATGGTGATCAGGTGCCTACACAAAATTCAGCATCAGCCCAGTGGTCCCTGGAGAGTTGTGCTAATTAGAATAGCCTGATCTCATCTTGGGTAGTAATAGGGCAGGTCACATCTCCCATATAGACTGCCTCAGTCTCTCTGTGGTTTAACTGATGGGTTTACACAGGCACAACTGATTTTAGCCCATATCATTTAACTTGCTTTTCCCGTCGATCTATTTGTTAACAGGTCATTGTGCAGAAAATACAGCTCGGCTTTCCTCATTATACAAGATTGCTGCTAGGCCTCTAGGTGCTACAAGTATAGATTAAAGATGTAACTGGTCTTGTGTAAATAGTTCTTACGAGCTTGTGCAAAGATGCCTTTTATAAATAAAATGATACCCCAGCACCTTAACGAACAAGCAATTTATCCACTGTATTTCTGTTACTTATTGACATATCTGAAAAAGGCATTTAAATATGAAAAAGGAAGTGAGCGTCTGGACTAATCGGGTCTTTTCGTCTTTGCTTGCAAACATGGTTATTCAGCTGTGACATACTCTGAAGTATACATAAATCACCAGTACACAACTGTTATCAGTGCCAATAATAAAGCTAATACTGAGCTTACTGGATTTTTTGAGCTTCTGGTACCTACTTCCAGGGATATGGTGAAGAAACCAGAAAAATGACATGTTTTTGCAGGAAAGCAGCAAGGAAGAAGGGATATGTGATTAGATATATCCCTTATCCTGGACACAGAAGAAAGTACAGATTTTGAGGCAGTCTTTTGAATGTGTACAATGTGGACAGCTTTCCAATAGAGAAGTCAAGTCTTCTACACATTTCCATGAATTCAGTTTCACTTTAGAAATGGAAACATTGCAAAGGGAAGAAAGGACAGCTCATGAGAAGATTTTAAATTGTGGATGTCACGGAGAATATAAGAGCAGACACAAAAGAATAGTAAGAGCAGACACCAAAAGGCAACTGCTTCCATGTTTTGTTTGAAGAGAGATTCAACTTCGATCCTTGTCACAGAGAGTTGCATTGCAGAGCTGTGGTTCATGTTTTGAAGTGATTACTTCATCACTTACAAAAGAAGGCATTATGGCCATTTTAGTATTTATGTGCAATTTGTAAAGACCTTGTTTTGCAGAAGTTGTGTGGGATTCCTGCAGGCTTAATGAATAAAACTCATTCTCAAGATTATATATTATTGCCATAATCCAGCTGTCATCTTGTTGTCTATTTTGTTTGTTCAGTCACTATTTTCTTTCTCTAATTCCTGGGATGGGGCATTTTTCAAAGTACAAGATGAGTGAAAACATCAGATTTCTCTCTGACTAATGGGCAGCAAAACCAGCAAGGCACAGCAAGCATCTGATTTTAGAGAACAGAAAATATCCTATCTCTTGTCAATTGTGCTTTTATGGTACCCTGGTTAAAAGTGGACATAAAAGTAGCAACAAGGCTGAAAAGGGGTGAATAATGCTTACTACAACTGTCATCTTCCAAACACTTCAAAAATAATAAAGAGAGAAATCAAGACATTGATGGGACCTTGTTCAGTATTTGCAGTATATACTTCCATCTTTTGGAGGACTTGGGGCAGCGGCACCATAAGAGCTTTCTGCAACTATGGTACTGTCTCCTGGAAATCATAATACTTGCTCTGAAAAGTCATGGCATAGGCATGATCCAGACTCACACAGATTCATCCATGTCATCAGCTCTCTAGAAAAGGTAATTTCTAAGTTAAAAAAATACAATGAAAATCCAGCTCTGTTGAAATGACAATTTAGAAAATAATGCTTGTCTATTATGAGATTTTGGTTTCCCTATGATTATTTCTGACAGCTTAGGCTGCTATAATAAGTTTAATCAAATTAGCCATTTTTTTCTACAATAATCCTATTGTTTAGTTGTGTACTTGTGGATGGACAGCTGTTTACATAATTCTGCTCAGGCTAGTCTCAGGATTGCAGCAGAAAGAGTGAAATTCATACATCATTCACTTCTCACCTGGGGCATAATTAGTAAGAGTTCTTGCAAGGGGCCATTGTCTGTCTTACCCAGAAGAAAAAAAAGAAAAGTAGGTAACAGCCTTGCAATTCTGTTGTTCAGCTAAAATATAGTGGAAATTTTTGTCAGCCCCCAGAGCAAAAGCTGGAGTCCTATTCTTCTCTGAGCTAATGATGACCTATACAATTGGGTTCTTGGCATTAATTTTTACTGTCCTTTGTGATTTTTTTTTTAAGGTTGAATGACTTCATCTTGAAAGTAGCCCTTCATCTCTCTCATTTTTTTTCACAAGCATACTCAACTCATGGGATTCCTCTTTAGCTAGAGGAGATCTCTGTTTCATACTTTTAAGACAGAGTGAAAACTCAGTATGCAAATGGAAAAGGCTAGACTAGGACTTTTCTTACATGGAATATAATGACCTTTTGAGTCATGCCTCAGGTCCTATAAAACCTGCACTTTCTGTAGCCCTAGAAAAACTAGAAGACTAAAAAACTAGAAAACTAAAAAACTAGAAGTTGACTAAATGCAGCATCTCAGGGTTCTCTGGAGCAGAATTCATAGCATAAGCAGATATTCAGACAGTATGAGAAAGACGCCAGACACCTGGTTTCTGAGGAGAAACAACAAAGCCCAGCCAAATATGTACTAATAGCTTTAGCAAATGAAAAATCTCAAAGCCTTCAGCTGATAGGTTCAGTTGCCCATAAGTGAACATCTCCTGCTGTTTCCCATACCTGGGTTTATCAAAGACATCTTCATGGGGCTAAAGAAGACCTACCAAAACCTGAGCATATTCCAAGGATTATTCAAATGCCACTAGAGCTTACGGTTGAGCAGCTGTACTGAGCTGTGACCACCGACAAGCATTAGCCCACCTGGAGCAGCAGCAGAGCAGAAAGGCAGCGCTTGCCTCGGGACGGCTCCTGCTGCAGCTGTAGAGCTTCGAAGCGTCTCTTTCAGCTGGTAACATTACATAGAGCAAAGGCTGAGAATTTTCCTCCTGTTTTAGTACTGATTTTCTCGAAAGGGAGTTCAGAAGTTCACAATATTTGTTCCTCAAAATGAAGACCTGGACAATGACGAAAAGCAACCTGCCTACAGTCCTCGAAAGTAGAGTCTTTCCTCCCTGAATTTTCAATTTTCTTTCTAATCTACAATCTCTGGGTTTTGCAGTTTATCCATCTCTTGCTTACCTGTGACTAATCCACTGACTCTTATGCTGGAATCTGATATCACTATTTAGCACTTTAGAAAGTCACATTAGCATATATTAGCATATATTAGCCTTAATAAAAAGCAACAATGTATTTACTGTTTTGTTCTTTCAGACATGAACCACTGGTCTGAAATAATTTTTGAAACTTTTGTAGCAAAACCATAATACAAAAGTCACAGAATAATGAGCAAATTAGATGCAAGGTCATGTTTTTACATAATATGTATATGCAAAGAGACAGATATCCATCTTGCAATTGAAAAGCCCGAATTTGATGTGCTCTTCAAATGCACTTGGGAATTTAAAAGAAAAATGTATATAATACGAATTTTAAAATGTATCATCACCCTAAAAAAGAACTACAATTAAGTCATACAAATAGAAAAAGTAATAATCTGGAAAATTAAACTGAACTAGGGTTTTCTGTATTTAGAGTAACTTAAAGGATAGCTCCTGAATCTGTGTGTGGAGAGGCATTCAGCTCACTCTAGCACAGATGCCCACATGGTGCTGGATAAATTCCGGAGCTCCACTCTCTGTGCTGCCCCAGTGAGGGATTCTATTGCCTCAGTATGGGCGTTTGATACAATTGGAAATGTGTAAAAGCTTCCCAAATACCTGAACACAGCAAGCAGGCATGACACAAACATAGTGCAGAGGGGTCTTTCTGAAACAGTTTTTGGAGACCAAGTGGGCTCCTCCATAACCTAAAATGACTCTGTACTCCTACATTTACCCAAGTGAGTCCCTCTGTAAATTGCTGTCATGTGTAACAGAGCTTTGTTACCCAGCTCACATACAGACATATAGATGTAGAGGCCTACATTTAGGTGTCTTAATCTAAAGAAGTGACTAACACATCTACCTAAAAGAAAGTAAAATAATTACAGGACATGTTAAATAATTAGGAATATTTTGTGAGTATTTCTTTTTGATGGCTTGTGTTCCATCATATTTTCCTAGATAAAGTCAGGAACTACAATCATAGACTTGACATGCCTTAAGAATGGAACTGTCCTGCCATTGTTTATTGAAATGCTGCCAAGCAAGGAGAAACTCATAGTATTTCTTTTCAATGAGCAAAAAGCTCAGACTTTCCCACTGACCTCTTAAGACTTGGAAGACACATTCCATAGGACACATTCTTGCCTAAGGCTTCTCCTAAACTGTAAAGGCAAGGCAAAGCACAGGCAAATTTGTACACCTATCTTTCACAGAGAAAGCCTTGTGACAGAGACTCATCTGTACCTAATGACTCATAAACCAAACAAAATAAAAAAGCTTTTTATTATTTATATTTTTTCATTTAAAATCTCCCAAAATATTGCTTATGGGAGTGTGATTTATGAAATTTGAACATTTGGGGTCATCTGTGCTAAAACACGTATGGATCAAGAGTAACAGAGGATGATCAGAACAGTATAATATGCCTTCAGGTTTTACATCTGATGAATTTCACTCAAAGAGAAAAGCATTAGAGGGAACACTGCTGGTCGTAAAAGCTGAGCACTTGGATGCCTGCCATTCCCAATTCCCCACTGACACCAAAGTGCCTGAGACAAAGCTGAACAGTACCTTGCAAGACTTGCTTTAGTTCTCCTTTGCTCCATGTAAATGTTTCTCTTTTCTTCTATGGCAACCACTTAAAAAGCTGAGTGGTTATGTTACCCAAGTGTTTCAAGTATAAAAACTTAATGCAAGGTTGAGAACTTGCTATAAATATCAGCTGACTATTTGGCTGGCTTAGCGCTGAAAGTGGTTGTACAATTTTAAACTATTCATATGCAAAGTACAACCTTAACGACGAATAAATGGTAACCTAATCTAAACTAACACTTCCCCTGTGACAAAAGGGATGGTGAGGTGGAGACAGATCTTTCTATTCGCTCAGTGTAAACTATCAAAAGGACACTACTACTCTGGGCAGTAATAACGTTCATCCAAGGGTTTGGTGAAGTCACTTGGGAATGCACAGACAGTTGGGTGGGCTTTCACTCAGCCGGCAAACAGCAAGAGAAGTAGGATTAGGAGAAGGGACGGATGAAAGAAAGATGTAAAATCAAAGGTCTGCAGCACAAGGAGCTGTCATCTTTCCCTTTTAGTTCTTCTTTAGAGCACTGACTTGGAGATCAAGAATACAAGAATTTGAAATGATTTTGATTTTAACCAGATCATTCCCAAGTCTTGATCTCATCTCCGCATTGCAGCTGTTGATGCTGCACTTAGCCTGGAGAAGTGTTGTCTGCTCCTTTTTCCTCCCTTGAAGCTGATAGTCAAGACATGATGGACTTTTCTTGAAACCTTGGATCCCCTCCATAGTGTCTAAATCAAAAGGGTTAATTTCCTCACAAACCAAGAAATTCTGAACAGATATTTTTTCTCTCTTTCCACACTGTAAGGCAGCCCATTTGCATCTGAAGTTATAACTCCTTCTTGGGCAAGTAAGTTGTTCAGGTAATTAAGTAGTCCATGCCATTAAATTTTAAGTATCATCGTGTAAAGGTATTCCACATTTTGAAATGGATTTACAGTGATTGCTCAAAAAAGACAACTACAAATTTGACAGTAAATAGTTGCTGTTTAAAGTAGAAAACCTTTCTGCTAGAAAACTATAAATGCCTGTTTCCAGGAGATGCAGTATTTCTACAGATCAATCACCAGCATGAGATGACCTAAAAATTAGTTGTTGCCTAGGTAGCAGTGGTCATGATCTGATTACACTTGTGTTGTACAAACAGACATGGCTTAATGTAAAAGCTTATGCTGTTTAAAATACTAATTTTCTAAAGATTAAGGTATCTGTTGGCATTACAAACTAAATCTAAATGTCAAGAATGACCTAAAAAAGTTTCTGTAAATAAAATAGCAAAAAGATATCTTGCTTAAAAATGGTTAAATGCTAATAAAAATGTGAAACAAATCAATGTATAAAGAATCAATAAAAGGGAATGCTGAAAAATATGGATAGGGATACAATCAATCAGTGCTGATAAACTCAAAATATATTCAGAAGAAAATGAACCTTCAGGCAAAGTAGACAAAGATAGCAAAATGGCCTGTAACAGTATAAAAATATTCAGGAAATTTATCTATTCTGTATTCCATATCAAGCAGGAAGATTTATCTACCTTGAAGCAGAAGTTGATAGCAGAAGCTATTACTGACACCAAAAAGGCTGATGCAATAGTATATGGTAAAGATCATAGTTTCTATTGCACATACATTTATAGCTGAGTCTTAAAAGGCAGTAGGAAATGAGCTTGCTAAGCTCTAAACACATCATTTAATTTTGAACAAATTTTGGAAAATAGTGACATCTTACAGTTGCTGTGCAGAATATTAAAATGTATGGCAAAAAAGAAAAAAGGTGTACTCCTGTCCTGAATAATATTGAAATTTCTTCAAGGGTTTGATACAAACTAGTGAAGTCCCAGAGCTCAGTCAACATAAATCCCAGATCTCTGAAAAGCAGCCAATTTGCCAGATATGAATATTGAATAACATAAGATACAATCCCAGCTAAATGGTGGACTGAGTAACCTGCACTCTGCCAATAAGCAGATAAAGGCTGAGAGGAGATTCAAAATAAAAATATTCAGGACATGAGGAAAAACTGAGAAATATTTTAGGTATCTAACTTAGAAATTTGATC
>JAUBOD010000685.1:2477573-2490339 GCA_032353885.1 Nothura maculosa | reverse complement strand
GTGTAAGAGCTTTTGCTCCAGCAATGACAAATCTGTGCTGTTAACATGCCACCAGCGTATCACCACCAGGGTGTCCTTCCCGGGCCTGTGACTTTGCCCTCCCATCTCCTCTCCACTATATCACGCACATGAAGGGTGCATGTCTTCATCACTGGTAGCCCAGGCCATCCCTTTCTCTCCTCCTTCACTCAGTTCTATGATTTGTCATTGACACAGAAAAGGAAACAAGGTAGTTAAGCAGCCATGCCATTACTTTTGTTTTATTTGTATTACCAAAGAGTTGCATTTTGCAATAACAAGAGCAGACACCTTAGGAAGTCTCTTGTCTATGGTGTCTGAGATCTTCAGGGCATGAATCCCTAACACCACAAAAAAGCCATAATCTATGTTCCTTCTCCACGTCCATATTAGTGACCTGGGGATGTTCTCCTCCCCTCCTTTGACTTATTTCCCCTGCTCAGCTTCAGCTTTGCTTCCCTGCTCAAGCTCTCCCGCGGGTAGGGAGGTGCCACCAGCCGTGTCCCAGTGGCGCCGGCCACTCGTGCGTGGCACTGCCAACAGCACCGGCTGTGCCGCAGCTATGAGATGTTCTGCCACATTGCACTTTCCGAAATGTGTCACTTCTGCTTTGATCTCGGCAGCCCGAGACACTGATTTAAATGCCTCCTGCCTCTTTTCATAAGCGAACATTTCAGCAGTGCTGTGAAGGAGCCCGGCTGCCTGACGGCTCTTCAGGAACCAGTCTCCTGAAATGAGTCCCAGGGAGAGGGAAATGTGGCACAGAGTCTTGCTTGCTTTGCAGGTCTGAAATACGCTGGGGCTCAAATCACTAATTCTTGAAACTTCTTCTTTTTTAAATGCTCAGCTTTCTAAATAGAGGGGGATTTTTCCCTGACACTTTAAGAAGGATATCTTCAGTACTGGGTCTCACCAGACCAACTTTTAGGTATGTTCCACTTTTTAAAAAAAAATTAATAGATATTTGGGTTCAGGCCAAGGCTTGACATGTGCCCTGCACTGCTCTCTGCGTTGTTCCCTGGGGCAGCTCTCTATAATGAACCTTCAGAAGTTTCTGCTATAAATCCAACAGCTCCCCAGAGAAAAAGCTCCCACACTACTAAAGCAAACACCTAATCATCAGCATACAACTATAATTCAGCTCCATACTTTCTTGTAGGATAGCCTATCTCTTCAAATGAACATTTAACATTATTTTTTATGGCTCCTAGCAGAAACTTAAGAAAAAAGCTTCTATGAATCAGCAAACTAATTGACTTTTGTATGAGCTTGGGATGCTTAGTAGGGCTGAATAACTAAGTAAATATTGAGATTAGTGCTCTCAGGGGTATGAACTTTCTGCAGATGTTTTGGCTAGTACTTGAGCATGATATAATGGCAAGCAAGGGAGGCCAAAGAGAAAGCATATTTAATACAGAGTCTGCAGTTAAGCAGTTATTCCACATAAGAAATGAGCAAGAGGAGCTCTGTAGTCACAAGAATAATTGATGCAAAGTTCTTTTTTATTCAATTGAAATTTAGAGTAATTTTCGATACTGAGTTATGATTTCAATTGGAATCAACCTCTCAAAACTTCTACAGAGGAGACGCCTATTCATAACAGAACTTTCTTTCACCTGGCTTACACTGTTTGCCCTGTAATATAGACCGGCCATTTTTTTCTGATGAGATTTGCAGAATGACTGCAAAACCACTATAAAATCAATGTGAAAGTTGATGCGCAGCTGTAGGCAGCAGCAATACTGACTACTGAGTATGAGCAGCATCTTCTGTAGACTCAGAACACAAAAGACCATCCTTGATCCTTCAGCTGGAAATTTGAGCCCAAATCTCAGATACTACCTTTTCAAATTCATGTAGAATTTAGGCTTTCAGAAACAGGATTGCCATGCAGGACTGGACCAATATCCTGTCCAGGGTATTGCCTTGTGACTGATGATGGCCAGAGATCAGCACACCCCTGGGAGGTATAAGCCCAGTGTAATGTCTTTTATTAACGCAGCAGGAACCCTTTTTGCACAAGAAGTCATTCAGCACCTGGAGAGGCTTGCTAAATACCTTTCTCAAGATGCCTTCTCTGAATTGCAGCAATTTACCTGACTAGATTTTTCATTGTACAGTTTTCTTAGCCAGGCATATGCACGCAGCATACATTTTTAAAACTGCATATTTTAAAAGCTTTAAAATAACTCCTTCTTGTAATCTGACAGGGCTTGTGGCTTGCTCAAATAAAACCAGTTCCTCATACAAGTATAAATGCGGCTTCTCAGCAAATGTTGTTTTTCTGCTAAATTCCACTTATAGCTCCAAGCCTTTTCACTCATCTCATGTCATTCCATACATGGTTGTTTAAAACATTGTCCCTTTTAAATTTTCCCAAACACAAAAATGCCTCATCTAATTTTGCCTTGTCTCATGCCATCCCTTAAAGTTGAAAATAATTATTTGGCTCATTTTTACTTTTTTTTTTGTTTTTTAGTATTTCAAGTGTTAGAATAAGCCTTGAAAAAGCCTGGAGCAGAGGTCTAATAGGACCTCAACGTGAGTTGCTGGGAATGGAAGCATTTGAAAATTGTCAGTTGCTGAAAAAGGACAAAATGAAAAGTCTTTAGCAACTTTATATTCAGCAACTTTAACAAGATTAGTTAACATATCTCTTTTAAAAGATAAAGGAGTTCAGAGATGTAAATTGGAAGCTAGACGATTCTTCAGTTTGATGTACTATAGTTGATTTCCACCCCTTAATGAAGATAAAATCAATATATCTTTTGAGAAAAACAAGTACTCACTCTGGGAGATTCAGCCATTATTACATATTTCTAGTCTATGATTCCAATTCTTGCAATTACAAGCCTGATTTGCTCAAAATAAAGGTTTATTGAAAGCCAAGAAAATTGGTCTTAGTTTTGTTCAAGATGTTGAATTAAATTCACTGAAGGAATTATGAAAGCTCTGAAGTGAGGACTGTAGGGAAGGCTTATTCTAATGTGCATAAATCTTATTAATATAACTCTTTGTTGTAGTAGAGTCTGATTTTTGAACATCAAAAAAATAAATGATAAGCAGGCTTCTCCATACCAAACTGATTTCTTCTATACCTCTATGAAAGAGATATATTACAAACAGAGTGGGACAGTGCCTGTCATGCTATAACCACCTACACTTTATCTATATCATAATTAAGCATGGAGGCTATTAAGGCACAAGAGCAAGTCAGGCTGTGGTTTGCGGTCTTTGTTTAAGTAAAACTTCCAGTCACTGGAACCAGAGGTTGTTAAAATGGGATTTGCCAAAGGAAGGGCTTACTTGTGCAAATCAATCTTCCGACCACAAGGAAGTTAGAGAGTACGTATAAAATAAACACTTGAGTCATACGATACAAGAAATACTCATCTTACCTGCTCAATAACTACTTATCATCAAAAGGATATTTTGCTATACAATTATAAGAGGGTAAACCTTTGGAATTACTCTCTGATCATGCTAACTAAAATGCAAAATGCTAGTAATAGACCTGATTTGTGGTAAAAAATGTCTCTTTAGTGGTAAGAAAGTAGTAATATTGTGGTCCTTGCTAAACTTCATTAAAATGGTCTTTTGGTTTATGATGAAGATTTATCAGTAGAACAGAAAAGGAAAACCTTTGAATTGATGTCCAGCTTCTGTCTCCTGTGACTGCAGGCTCAGTTATACAATTTAAATTCAATTGCCAGCTAGAGCAAACACCTAAGTGCAGGCATGCCATTTGTAGACACCTTGCTTTCTTGTCTCAATTCAAAGGACTATTCCACTCACCACAACGTTCTTGATAAGATGGAAGCTGAGTGAAAAGCAAGCAGAATTTGCTATCACTAAGCTTGCCTTGAAGGTACTGAGATACCTTGAAAATGAAAATTAGGCAGTGTGAGGTACAAAGTGTATTCTTTATAGCAGACTTCCTGGTCAAGTACAGCTATCTGGCAGGCAAAGAAAATCAGTGGGGACCTTCGATCAGAGAAGCTAATGTGCACTAAGGAAACAAAGCCTTGCAGTCAAATGTCAAAGAGTCATATCTGACCCTCACCACTGTGTTGCATATCCAGCAGCACAAATTAAACTACTGCTCTCTGAAGACTGCAGGCTTTTGTTCTTTTTTTTTTGCTAACTAATAAAAGCACCTTTTCACCACTGGGTTGCTAATCCCAGCAAATTCTCTGCAAGGAGCTGTCAAAAGATCATCTGAATTTCAGCATCAAAAAGGAAGATGTTGAGGCATGGAAAAGATGTTACTCACATAGCATGAGTAAATGCCAAAACTGGCTGCTCTTTCTGTTAGGAGAAATTATTAATGCTGTCTTTAAAAGCAGAATGTTATGAAAGTCTGGGCTGATCTAGCTAAAAGAAGCCAAATATATCAAATTTCTGAGTTTGTCTTTTATGTTGTTTTATATTTCATTGCATGTATTTGATTTTTAATTGCCTAGTAGTGATTTGAACATACAAATTCCTCATTTGATTATAAATATACAATAAGTGAAGTTCAAAAATGCATTTTGGGGCAATTTTTTCAAAATCTAGATCACTTTTCTTCATCCAATTTACAATATAAACATACAGATATCTGAGTGAGACCCTAGAAACTGGTTTGCCCCAGGAGTTTTAATGTGTAATGGGTACAGAGGAGGCAGGAACGTCTTATATCAGCTTTACTAACAAAAATCATAGCATCCAACCACTCTTTAGTGTTAAAGCTTTTATTTAATGTCATTAGACTGACTTTGCCTCTAAGTGGACTTGTCACCAGAGCAGAATAAAGACAAAGCAATGCAATGAAAAAAATAATGGAGGTGCTTCTGTTTAAACTGATGTTTTGTTCCCAGAAAAGAACTGAGAAATTGATGTATATTAATAACTATGCTGGGAGGACTGAACAAAAGAGAACCTGCCTCTTTAATTATAACACATTTCGACCAACCATGATTTGTTGTTAGTCACGGATAAATTTGGTTATGCCTTGTGAGAAGCATGACAAATGCAGCCTTCACTTATTCATTTCTGTTAGAAGAGACGACGACATCCCTGGTCATTTGACATCTCTCAGACTGGTGAAACTGGAACTAAGGTTATTGTTGTGGCTGAGTTTGTTGAGCTATGAGAAACATGTCACAAGGCTATTTCAACTTTGATTTCAGAATGTTTTTAGAGCAATTGAACAGTTTGTTTAGGGCATATATGTATGTTCTAAATGTACTGCTATCACATCTCTTGCTACTAGGATAATACTGCAGGTAATTAAGTCCCAGAACCACTTATTGTACATGCTGCTCAATAATATCCTTTTCACTAAGGCTATAACTTCATGCCTGCTGAAGTTACGACCAGTGTCAATACTAGGATTTCATTTCACTCTGCATCTTTCGTACCCCTCAGTGAAGCCTGCCATTGAAGTCCTCAGACGTATATTCTCATTTCAAAGTAAGCACACTTTCTGCTAGAGTTAACCCAATGATTTATTTTAAATGACTGTTTAGACAAATATAGAAAGAAGCAATTATTTGAAATCCCTGAACCTTGTTAACTTGTTTTTGTATGGAAGCAGGGTTGCGCGACTACTATTGTTAGGATTCACTCTATTTGCCTTTAGATATCTACATTGCAGATATTTATCTCTAGACACTCCTAGATAGAGATCTGTCTTAGAATTTCTTACAAGTTCTGTGAAATTAGACAGCATAGCAAAGGAGAAAGATCCACGTATATCTAGACTAACAGAGGTCTATAGTCTACATAGCTCTATAATGCATGATTGTCTTCATCTGAAGTAATCTTTTGAGGCTCATTTTTTCTTGAAGAAAAAAAATGCATTTGGGGTCCTATGCATCCAACCATTTAAATATCTACATGAAGGTGAAAATTGCACTCTCAGTGCATTTACTTAGGTCCACAGATGATAAAGGATTTTAGGATGGCTAGTACAGATGCTTTCCTGGTATGATGAATTTCATCCTAATCTCCTAAGATTAATGCCTGTCTTCTCTGTATAATTAGTGGAGAGTGGAAGATGGCTTTGAAAAGTCAGAGAGGGGAATAAGGGGAATAACATCTACCTAAATGTCACTGATTATGTGACTGTTCTCTTAGAAGCACTGCCTAAATTTTAAGAATCGCTTTGTTCGCTAAATTAGGCAGATTAACCACTCACTTCATCCATTCTTTTTCTTATAAAAGAAGGAATGACATTTTGTTCTTTCAACTTCCATCAGGCGTTTGGCTGTGACATTGTGGAGTATGTAGGAAAGTATTTATTCATATTTCTTAATGTAAATTGCTAAATATCTTAACACTTGTAGTCACCTTGGTTTGCTCTCTTGTAGATGAAGATTCTGAAACTAATGGAAATGCTGCCAGTGAGTAAAGTATACGCAAAAAAAATATTCAACTAGAGAGACCTCAAATTACTCAATTATCTTATCCAAAGACAATTCAGTAGTTGTCAATACTCAATATTCATATTTGGAAACAAATACTGGATAAAACAAAAATAATATTAAAAAAAACAGGCAAACTTCCCTGCAGATGAGCTTTCAATCATGTCCGCTGGCATCTCTTCCCTAGCCCATATCCTAGCTAAGGACCCTGCTGGCAATGCTGATCAGACACTGAGTCAAGCCAGCTTGATAAACTCTTCTGCTGGTGGATCAGGGGAGAGCTTCTCCTCCCTGGAGCAATCCTCTCTGACTCCTAGCCACTAGACTCTTCCCTTTCCCTTTCTGTTGTTTCCCTTTCCATTTCCCTTTTCCTTTTCCTTCTTTCCCTTCACCTTTTTCCTTTTCCCTTTTGCATTCCTTTTTCCTTACCCTTTCTATTTCCCTTTCCTTTTCCTCTACAGGGAGTTGCAATGCCTCACTCAACAGCAGCATTCATAGAGGGTGTGCTGTGAGCTTCAGCTCTTCAGATCATGGGGTAACTCCCAGATAACTATCTAATTTTAAACTCAGGAATTGCCCAAACACCAAATCTCAGCAGCAAAACCTATCCTTCCACTCCATCATTTCTTTTTTTTTCCTATCAGCACCCTTTAAATCCAAAGTATTCTACAGCTGCTTCTAGTTGCAACTACAGAAGGTTTTCTGTTGCATTAGACTTCAGAACTAATATATCACATTTCTATAAACTTGTGATAAACTACAGTCTGCTGTCAGGAAGGAAAACCAGATCTTACAACAAAAAGTATAAAAATATGTGTACTCTTAAAATATCTGTAGCACCTTACTAGAGCCTTTGCAATGAATTCTCAACTGACCTATCTCCATTTCTTAATTCCACCAACTTAAATTGTTTGTTTCTTGTTCATATTAGTGTAAGTCGAATCTACAGTGTTCTGCCATTCACAGACCAAAATACTATTACAAGAACATATTGGTAGACTGATAAATATAACCAACTTATGCTGAGGAAACCATTTAGACTAAATACTTTGATTGCATTAGAGGAACAATTGTTAAAGGGAATAAATGAACCTTGACTAAAGAATCCAAATCTCCTAGATAAGTTAGAGTTTGTCCCACATGATCCTACATGGTGCTCATGTGGATCAAGCTTCACTGGGGTGTGTGTGTGCATGCATGCATCAAGATACTGAAATTTTGCCAAAACAGAGCCTTTGCAGTATCTGATGCCAATTGTACTTGAGATCTGGGGCTGGGGGGAAAAGAAAGTCAGGGAGAACAGTTTGCAAAACTTTTAAAATCTCCACTGAAAAGATTTCACTTATGTTTGGTTTGAGTTTTCTGAAAAACATGTTGTTTATCTTTATAGACAAGTTTGACTATTAGTTGCATAGATGTTGGCATCAGATCAAGTAATAAAGCTCTGAAAAATAGAAAGCAAACTAAAGAAACTGCTTTCAATTTTCTCTTGCAGATAAAAGAAAAGCAGAGACAGATCAAATGCAGAAGAGAAATGAAAAGAGTGAACGTTTCCCTGCAGGACTGCATGTATAGTCCTGCAAAAATGCTTCATATAAAATTAATGATTACTGGCTGTCTCCCATAGTTTCTGAAGGTTGAGACATTAGTCATTAAAAGAACAATTGCCGCTAGTAATTCATTTGGCCACATTCCAAATAATAATGAGTTCTGGGACAATCATGGTGTACTATATATGAGAAGACACAAGAATATTTTCCTAGTTACTGACCAGTTGAGAGAACCTCTGAAGACATGTGAATAAATGTAGAGGACAAATGTATGGGAAGAAAATTTGCTGAAGAAAGGTCTTTTCCTCATACAGGTCAATACCACTATTTGCAATAAAGCATGAACAGATTTCAGAGAGATATTAAATGACAAATCTTCTAAAGTACATGGCATCTTAAGCCAGTACTTTCAAATAGGAATAACTGTGATCAGACTTCTGAAATCAGTGCCAGCCACTCTGTGCTGAGACTTTCCCTTTCATCATACATACAGATTCAGAGATTAATGTTTGGACTGAAACCAATGAGACAAACAAAAAACAGACTGCAAAATGAAATACTTCGTATTTATGGAATATAAACCATTTCTTACAGGGATTCAAGTAAAATATGATCTGGATTTCTGTTGTTTTTAAGAGTCAGGTTTTTCCTCATATAGTAAGTATGGTTCAGAAACATATGAAAGAATGTGGAAAGCATGTAAAAACTCAAATTATGTTCAGGTAAGGTCTGACCCTATGTGCTTTAGAGACTTCAGCTTAGAGACTTGCTTTTCTAAACAAAAGATATTATATTGTCTTAGCTGAGCTATATCTCTTACCTCTTGCGGAAGATCTATGCTTATGGAGTTTCTCATAAGCTGCTTAGACTTCAGCAGCTAAGAATATAAACCTCAAAAACTAGCAGGTAAAATTAACCTGATTTTTTAAAAAAATGTAATAATCTTACCAAAAATTCAAGTATCAAAGCCTACAGATTTTATAAGTTGATTCAAGGCTCATAAGCTTTCTTTGGCTGATGTAGTGAACCATTGAGCTAGTACAACTTTGGGTATTTCGACAGTTAATTTATAAGTGACAGGTCAAAACAAACAACTAAGATTTCAGGTCTCTCTGTGCCAAAAAGTAATTAGCTTGAGCCTTCCTGAGTTCGCTAGCAGTTAAAGACAAGCTGAGCTGTTTTATATACCCTGTAGCAGAACACAGTCCTTTCAGCATGGTGCAAATAAGCTTTCTTTACAGGCTTGTACAAGTCTATTGTAAATTAAGGCCAGATTCTCTCTCAGAAGAATTCTATAAAATATGGAGACAGAATTTGGCCTAAACTTTTTTAATCACCTGTAAAATTAAAAAATGCAATCTCTTCCAGACATAAATATGTGATGTCCTTCCAAATCAAGCATCTACAGTAACCCAGGCACAGGAATTTAAAATGAATAGCATTAAAACTTAGCATCAGTTAAACATGTATGTGAATCTTCTTACTGAAGAACAGAGAAGTTCAGATCTGTGCAGGCAATGAATATAGAAATTAATGCAAGTTCTACCACCCCTGACAGCCTTTTAATAATACATGGGTAGTTGGATAAAATGGCAGGTCAATAAACTAACACATTTTATTTCACAGCTGAATCAATGCTTTAGGAAGTCCTATATCCTACAAAGTCCATAGCATGTAATAAACAGGGTATGTGAGAAGATTATTTTTTACTTCAGTCTTTGACTTTTGAGAGTGAAAAGTATCATTATTCATATGCACTGTCACAGAATCTCTGAACTGAATCACAGTCATTCTTGACATTATAGAGCTTCACTGAGAAATGGTGCTTTATTTCCCTTTTAAAATGAATAGAGAATACGAATAACTTGACTAAGATCTTCCAGTGTATGATTAGCAGAGGTAAGATTAGACTAAATCTGCACTTTTTGTGGTTTTTTTTTGGTTGTTTGTTTTTGTTTTTGCTTTCCTGAGCAGTGCTCTTGTAACTTAGAATGGAAAACCTACAAGGCAAACCTCTGAGCTGCAACTTCCAGTACAGGGTAAATATTTTCACTAAATGTTATATTTTTAAATTCAAGAGAGAGAATATATGCCATTTTCAAGCAACATAGCTAGCATATATAATTTTCAAGTAATATGAAAGGACGAACGCTAGAAGACATGCCAGTAGAATAGAAAAATAATTAGGTCATTTCACTTCCCAACAAAAACTTCCAGCAAAAAAAGAACATTCACTTCCATCAAATATATTGCTGCTAATTGCACTCTAAAGGTATTCGCAAGCACTCCAGCATCAATATCATTCTCAGTCCCACATCATCACATGATGAAATGTAGCAGTGACAATCGGTCAGTCCTCTTAACTGTAGCCCCATTTGAGTTTCTCATTTTCTCTGATCTTTCTCAGTAGAATAAAACACACATAAAGAGCTGCCCATCAATGTTCCCTTAGAAATTTCATTTCCACATTATAGAGGGAAAGGGCAAGATTACGGTCAATTAAAAAAATCACTTTCTGTAACTCCCTCAGACGTGGTAAGAGAAAGTACATCTGTTTATAAGTCACAACCTTCAAACCTTTAGAAAGCAGATTCAAATATTGGGGCCTACATTTGACTTTAGACTTGCAAGCTTGAGAAGTCTGGTGGAAATGCACAAAAATCTTCCCTCTTTTAAGAGAGAACTCTCTTCTTTATAGTGTTATCTGTTCTTACTGTTTGCATCTACTGCAATCTATTTTTCAGCATAAATCACTTCTGAGCATACCCAGGCAAAGTGAGATTTAATGATTTCCCATCAAATCTTACATCTACCAAGGAGATAAAATATGCTTTTTATCAGAAGCACACATTTTTCTGCTCTTTATCTCATTCGTAATAAACGCATTCTGGCTTACAGATGGAGACATCTGGTAATCTGTGGCCTGCTGATCTTCCATGATAAAATATTTATTGGCAAAGCAAGAAAATTATTATAAAAATAACTCTGAGGAAAAAAAAAAGGCACTGGTTAGTTACTGCTGTATACAGAATTTACAGAAAAGTCCAGGTTGAAAATGCTGTAATCCTAGATAAACACAGTGTAATTTTCTGGGAGAGATGGGATATGAATGTCCGTGGGTGTAGTCTTCTCTTGATGCACATTCCAGCTTCCATTAATGTTAATGGAATCGCACACACTTACTGAAAGGCAAGTACACATCTCTTTGGTGTTGTCCAAACAAGGAAAGAAGAGTAAATATTTTACAAAAAGAGTTGTGGAAACCAAATGTAGCACTGATGTATCTGAGGTTGCTGAGACAGCTATCTCATATTACTTTGGTAAATAATCACATATTATTTTAGGATTGCTAGAAATTTAAAGGAGAGACATCATCACTTTTGCTTTTTGTTTGTTTGTTTTTTTTTTTGCTAAAGATCTAGAGGAAGTGTGTACTTGTATCTGACACCTTGATCAAAATTTTATTTTACAAATAAAGCAACAGCAAATGACATTCATGCATAGCTACAGTGTCAGCTCCACAAAGTCATTGTAAATCTGATGTTTTTTTCTGAAGTGTCCAGTCATATACATATATAAATATATATGTGTAAGTGATAACAAGTCTATGAAACTAACACCTTTCATTTAAAAAACACAAGGTGTTTTAACCACTCACAGTGAAAGAAAGCTTGTTATTTTTCAGGCATTTTGGATGAAATAATAGCTTGATTGCTTGTTTTTTTTGTGTTTTTTTTTTTTTTTTTAATCTCAGACCAGGCTCAAGATTTAAAAATGCTCTGGATGGTCATACAGCTAAAGAGACCAAGAATGGGATCCAACTCACAGATCAAGCATAGGTGTCTCCATACAGGTATTCAAATAAGTGTATCAAATGTCTACTCCAGTCAACAGAATCAATTTAATATTGTCAAAGAAATCAAGAGAGAGATTTGTTTGATGAAGAACAAACTGGCTCTCTAGATCCCAGTGACAGTGCTGATTAGGAAATCAATTTTGCAGGAATAAAGGTATCTATTGCCACATAGTGTCCTGTCTGCCTGTCCAGTACGTGGGTTGCAACACTGTGTTGTATCTGTTAATATCGTACAGATGTCCAATTGAACATGAAAGCTCAGAAACTGCCTTTCTGCAGGTAACTGAATCTAGTTCCCATCACGTGATAAAGCTTCAGGAAGTAGATATCTAAAAGCAGGTATCTAAATGATGGTGACAAAATGGGAGCGGGTTATTTCAGCTCCCCTCACCTGGTTGTCTCAGTTCTCCCTCTCCCACTGGAGATTTCCACTGACTGTAATGAGAGTGCAGAGACACAGTTTGTATATAGTCATATAGACCCAAAAAAACCAAATTAGGTGTTTTAAACTATAGGCTCAGTCTCATCCCCTAGATGACACATGTTTTCCCAAGGTGATCCACTTCAGAAGCTCCTGTAGTCCTCCTTAAAGGACAAGCAGGTAGGAAAGGATACCAGAGGCCATGGCCTGCTCTTGGTGCAGGGCATCATCCTGCAGGGCCCAAGCACATTGGGCAGAGATGGGGCCGCTCACAGCTCTGCGGGCAGCCCCAGCAGCAGTGACAATGCAAGGACAGCCAGGGCCCTCAGGGACAGGAGGGCTGGCAAGGCACTGACACTAGATTGCAGAAGGAAAGTTTTAATAGTGCTGGAAGTTTCCTTCCCAGATCTGCTGGGTAGTCCAACACCTTTAACCCATGACATGTATGAAAAATAACCCCATGGAATCTGTATTTAACCATGGACATTTTCCCACTGGCATATCTAATGCCAAC
>JAUBOD010000685.1:2445540-2463432 GCA_032353885.1 Nothura maculosa | reverse complement strand
CGCCTGCCTTCTTCTCAGTGGTGATTTATAACAGCCCTGATTCAACTAGAGCAAATTCTTACATAAGTGAGGAAATGATATGATGTATTTTCCGTTCTCTCCATTTATTAGAGGGGGGAAAAAAAAGATAGCTAGCATCATGCAGCTGTCTTATTTTCCTCATGTCATTTTTCCTTGCTAAGCACCCAGCACACTCAGCGCTGCAGCTACCAGCCTGCATGCATTTCCAGTGCTCAACACATTCACTCATGAAACAACACTGTACCAAGAAAGACACATAACTAAACAACTGTGCGTTTTCCCTTGCCTGCTGGAAGAGAGCTGCAACCTGCCTGGGTCATTTTGGACCAAAACACCTAGGCTGGGAAGGCATCTATCTTTATCTTTAACATGTCCTATTGTCTGATGAAACCTGAAGAAGTTTGCATTGACCTCCTGTCAAGCCGACATTCAACTTCATCTTCCTAAGCAAGCAGAAACAGAAACCAGCCAAAGGCTAACTACACTCAGTGTGACTTACAGCCTGCAAGCAGTCAGTGATGGATGTGGGCTACAAGATGCAATGGAAACATAGCACTGCCTGTGACTGATTATCTGCTGTCAATAGATACTGCTCCCATCCGCCTTGATCACTCTGAAGCACTTGGTAGTCTCAGTCAGACAAAGGCTGCTGTGGTATCAACTGAAAGAAGGCCCCAGGAAATTCATTAAAATAGTTCAAATCTATCCTGAAGAATAGGAAAAGGAGTTTCCATCTCTGTTTGTATGTCTTCCATTATTTAGTTTTTACTCTTTTCATGTTTGGCTTCTAATTATAATTAAACCAGTATAATGATAGAAAAGCAAAGGAAAACATTTTGCAGAGTTTTCAGGTAAGGAGTTTCACATCCCCACTCTTTTCTTTATTGATGCTAAGCTCTCTCATACTGGGACTCTAAATTAACATATTCAAGTATGTCTGTGCGGTTAGGGGACTGCAACCTCTCTTCTAGGTATTAATCTTTCCTTACCTATAAATGCCTTCTTCATTTTCTTATGGATAAAAATAATGAATCAACCTAGGTATCAAACAGTACAGAATATTCAATATGAACATTCAAAAAAACAGGGTCTTTGGAGCACATAAAATCACACTTCTGCTTTCTGCACTGGCTTTCAGAAAATACTAAGTGAAACTCAAAGCTTTGCACTTCCTCTTTAAGGCTGCCTGTGCCTTCAGCCTGGAGTAATTAAAGATGTTGTAAAGCTCCAGGCTGACTACATAGCTGACAACTCTGTTCCGGGGGCATATTGCATTTTTCTGTTATAAGTGTACAGCCTTCCTGTTTCTGACAGGGAGCTCTCTCAAGGGACTGGATGCTGTAGGACTACAGAATGAACTCACATGGAAACCAAGGCCCATCACAAAACTCAGCATTTTCTGCTACTTGGACTTCTCACTCTCTAACATAAATAGAGACTGACTTGCACTGCAAAAAAAAAACCCTCTCACAAATCTCTACCCAACCTTAGCACATCACTGCACACATAATCCTCTCCCAGGAGAGAAAATGCAAGAGAAAATAGTCTCGATATGACAGATGTTAAGCATGCTATTTAATGCACTTGTGAAAAGTGCTGAACATTTTTTGGTGGTGAGGCGTGTATAAACAGTAGCATAGCGTAGATCAGATCACCCTCTTGCCATGGCACTTGTTAGTTAAGACAGTTTAGGACATCATTTCCATGGATTTGCTTTCATATCAATGCAGACATTGATCCTTACTTTCTTGGGCTTTACCATGAAAATGAGAGCACATACAGTTCCCAGAAGAATTCTAATTCTGATCCGCTTTACAGTCATGAATGCAAAGTGAATATGGATGTCGTGGTAACACTGATTTTTTTAACAGCCTGTGAACTCTCTTTGCTAAGAAGGAATTGATTGCACAAAGTGAAAGGTGATGAAGATTCAGATTGCAGCAGAACTGAGAGAAACATTTTTGTCATTTTCGTGATGTAAATCACTAGAAAGTTTGCTTTTGCCTGTCCATTCAGCTAGGTTTCACAACTCAGTCATTTCACTAGAAGAGTAAAAAGGAGCATGAGCTAGTCTTTAATCATTTGTATGGGTGAAAATAATGTTTGTAAAGGCATATAACCAAATGGTTGTGTCACAACAAATTGCTATTTAAATGAAAGATGAGAACATAGTGATGGTTTCAACCTATGTCCCTGTAACTCTTACACAGACTCTGTAAAAATGTAACTCTACCACTTGTAGGGTTTTCATGCTACAGGACAGAAAATCTGTGACAGCTTACAGTTCTCCTTTGGTGTTCTTTTTTGTTTGTTTTTGGTTGTTGTTGTTGTTGTTAACTGAATTTCAGCTGAAATTTTAGACCAAGTTATGTTCATTGAACAAAGAAAACTTCTGAAAAACTGTATTACTTGGACTTTTTAATTTTTTTACAGAACTAGAGTAAGTATACTTCACATAAGTCAAATTTTACAAAAAAAAATCCAGTAAATGTGGAAGTTAGACATGGTAAGAACGTATTGCAGTATGTTCTTCCAGCCAGTTGCTTTGTTTCTCACATTAGCCGGTCATGAATCAGAATACAGAAGGTCAATACATCGTTTAGCAGAAAAGCTTCTATGTTACAATACCAGTATTAATAGCAGGCATCCTCATACAGAAAGAGAGCACGTAATTACATGGGTGAGTTAAGATACATGTCCCTTACATGTGTGTAAGAAACGAGCTAAAGAGAGCATCATTTGACTCCAGCTAAGCACTGGGACATGAGAGCATTTGCACACTCTAATGACAATGCATTTGGTATCAGCTGGAGTTTTCATAGTGCTAATGGCTTCCAACTACTTCTCAAGATTAAACATGATTCACTCCCTTGCAACATCCAGTTTTCAATGAGAAGGTAGTTTTTAGCATTTAAGCAAGGATGGAGCAGCTCTGATAGAGCTCCCAGTCTGGCAATGAGGGCACATAGGACTTAGGTTATGCTTTATAGCTCATCTACCTGCAACTCACATAATTATAATGTTTGACAAGTATTATAAAAAGTTCAATTCACCTTTAAGGATCATTGCTGTTAACCGTCCACAGCCACTGACTACTTTAAGCAAGAGCAAGAAAGTCTCCTCCATTGCCTTTTTTGAGCCTGGCCCTGCAGTCATGAACAGCCAAATTGCCTGCACATGCTCTAAAGCATCATGCTGCATGACTCCAAAGCAATATGCATTAGGCTAGATAATTTTTTCCTGGCTTATGCTAAATTTGTCATTACAGAATATGAGTAACAGAATTTTGAGATACAAAAGCTATTCTAGGAGGACAATTTTGAAAAGAGTGATTTTGCCTCTTACCAACATCTCTTGAAATCCTAATCAACATATCAGAATCAGATGCTGGCAATGCTGTTCAGATTTTGAGTGCTGTTAAAAAAAAAAAAAAAAGAAAACTAACGAAAGCCTGTAGAGACTTAAACACCCTCTTATTCATTGGGCTCCTTAGTCATTTGGCAGTCTTACAATGCTAAAGTTCATGAGTTTATTAAAAAGAAATGCAACCACATGTATGCTGTGCAGTCTGGCAGAATTTTACTCATATCATGGTTTAAAGGAACATGACAGAAATTATTGTAAGGAAAATGTCCATCATATTTAGTTCTTGGGTACATTTATTCCCCATTGAGCTTACTGGGCACCATCACGTTTTAGAGTTCAGACAATCACACTATGAAATGTTTCCAAACCCAACCTTAGCCCTAGCTGAATGTTCCTTTTTTATCATTCCCTTTTTATTTATGATTCACCACATTTATTAAGATAAAAGCTTGCACAGCAGAAACAGTCTAAAGTATACCCCCTGCATACAAACTGATCTCCAGATTACTAGCAAAATTGCTGCCTTTGTGTACTTATGGACTGACGTGATAACTGAAAATAACTTCCATTAGCACTATGAAAACTCCAGCTGATACCAAATGAATTTCATTTGATACCAGCAGAGAAAAATATTGGCTACTGAGATATTCTTTGTTCATGGTTATTTACAGTTAGCTACAATCCATGTACTGCTCAGGAAGTTAGAAGTCTCCAGATGCTTTTCTTTACATTAGGTCCTTAAATGCAAGATTTCCCATCTAAGGCTACCTTACAGTCATATATCTGTGTGAAGTTCTTCTTTCTTAATAGATATGACTTCCATGTCTTGGTTTATTGCAAAGAAACCTTTATTGCAGCATTGCTGAAAATATGTCTCTTCATCCTGTGGTAGTCAGCATCATAGGCTGTATGGAACAATTTTTTTTTCTGCTATGGTGCCAAACCATACTGCCCAGGTAGAAACAAGGTAAATTTATACCAATACATGACCAAGCTGTCATAAAACTCAGCACAACACTGCAGTGACAGATCTTGCATGCAGTCTCCTGAAGGGCAAGACAAGGATATTAAGCTAAAGCATTTCAAGTGATCAAGAAAACCGCATTACCATGATGCTTAGCTTCAGTGTACTGAAGTTGATGGATAGTTCTGTTCACTTTCTTCAAAAAGCAGAAAGCTGAGTTTTCAGTTATCAAAATAACTGTGAAACAATGTGAAACAATGCTGCTTAGACCCAGCTGCAAATTGCTTCAAACTTCAATTTGTCTTTGCTGCACAATTACTGACTTGAAGACAACAAAAAGAATAGAGACCAAAGCCACAGCCCAGAATGTGTTGGATATGTATTTCTTTAAGGATAAGTTAGCAAAGGAAAGATCAATATACTCCTTAGATGTAACAGTCTTTCTTGTCGAATGGATTTTCTTACAAATAGTTCTTCTTTCCAGTAATTCAGTTAGTGCTTCTTGATTTTATTCTTAAATTTAAGCCCAAGCAAGAACTGGATTCCCATAAAAAGCCAGTACATACGTTCCATTTTGCCTATTTGACTGCCTTATCTTTCTGTACTTTTTTATTTTCTGTGTGTTTACATGTTTTATAAGTTTTCTATTTTTCTAGTTTACCTTGTCTGTTTAAAAAAGCAGGCTTCAAAGGTAACCAAATAATTAAGTCTTCCTTAGAGTCAAAGAAGAAAGATTGATACTTTCAGATGGAAGGTTATCTCATATAAACACAGGTATCTAAACCATTTGGGATAAGCGTTTCTCCAGAACGCACTACAGTGTGAGTCCAAATGATTAGCTCTTAGCAGACTTTTAACTTTCCTATGGCTTCCACTGGACGAAATAAATTCCACTTGTGATATAGATTGTTTCAATTTTTTAAGAAAGGGCCCTTCAATGTTTAAAATTACACTTTTTAAGCTTAGTTGTCCATATTTGCCGTAAAGGAGTGTTTTGGAGCTGTGTGGTAGTTCTTTATATGTTAGCTTTTCTATTTAGAGTTCACATAGATTCTGAATTATTTGTTTCTTTTTTAATGTGTTTTTACTTAATTTGGTTGAACAGAATATTGGACATAAAAAAGCAACTATATGACATTTAATCCACATAGATGTATGTGGAGTTCCATTTTCCGAATACCTTCTCAATGGCTGCCTCCTCTGAAGTCAGCAAAGTCTGAATGTATTCTAATTTCCTGAAAATCAAGTCAGAATATGTGTTTAGAGAATTACATGGATTTTTTTTTGAATCTTCATAACTACATTGAGGCCTCTACTTCTGAAAAAGATTGCTTTGGCTTCTGAGTGACGTACATGACAGCCTTGCACCAACATAACTTCAATTTCAAGAAAAAATACAACCAGCTCTATGGATATATTTGAAGTAAGGAAAGGCACTGTGCCTTTCAGCTCTCTGATGAAGCACTAATCAGTACTGCAGCCCATGGAGCTAGCTCAGCCTCAGAGAGCTAAGGGATTTCTTCACCACACCACAGGAGCTGTGCTAATATGGTCTCAGACATTTAAACATATATGTAGTTGTAAGCCACCTTCATCTATTTGCAGCTTGGATGTACTAGGTGTTACTGGGTACTACTTGGAAAGGACACTACTAGCAAGGATGGAAGGAATAAGCTCAGTATGTAGAAAAGATCACTTCACTGTAAAAATATGCTGAAGTATAAGCTAATTTAGTATGTGCAGATCCCATATTCCTTACTCTTCTAGGAAAATATGTTTAATCTACAATTATAGATACATACAACTGTAAGGAACATTTTTACTCAACATTCATAAATGTTGCTTAAGGTACAGTAGATGTTAGGCAAGTTCCCATGGACTTTGTTTAAACTGCTTTTGAAGAAATTTTCCAAATATCTTCAATTGTCTCCTTCACTGAAATTCTGTTCCAAGAGAGGTTTTTCCAGCAGCTCTCATTATAAAGTCTTCATAGATGTTTGAATATTTGTGGTTTGGCTTTCTTTTGGTATTATAGGATAATCTTTCCATTATAAGCCTCCTGCCCACCCAGAAATAACAAATGGATTGTTTATCCACTCTCCCAAACTCTTTGCTTTTAAAAATATTGCTAAGATACATATTTTGCCAGTCTCCAGTCTTTCCACTTAAATCTAACAAGGCATATACTTGCTCTCTGCCTTTCTGCTGAAGCATCCAATGCATGCAATTTTAATCCCCAAAAACAACTGAAACTTTTTTTTTCTGTCTCCTGGAGGGAGAAAAAAATAAAAAAGACTAAAAATACTGGGCAAAAATAAAGGCAGCTTGAATATTTGCTTTTTTTTAGAATTGAATCAATTAGCATAATTTTAGAAATATGATTTGGTTAAAGTCAGTAAGCAACTTGTTACAGTTTGCTGCCTAGTGGAGCTCCACCTATGAAAGACTGTAGATATGTTCCTACTAAAGACACTTTGGACCTGGCAATCTCTATTATTGCTACTAATTTTGCTCTCACGTTTTTCTGAGAAGTGTATCTAGTGAATTTTGAGATTTTATATGGCAAACTGTGATTGCAATAAAAGAAAGAATTGCTCATCGATACTGCCATCACTAATGAAGAAAAGAAATGTCTTTGAGAACAAGACAAAAATGTTCAAAAAGGAAAACAGATCACAACTGTGTTGCCGTGGTAAATAAAGTGAGAAAACTTAAATTTATCTATCTACTTTAATATTGAAAACATAACTTGTAAAGAGGCATAAGATATATATGTTTAAAAGATGCATAAGTTTTGGTTTACCCAGAGCCACATATTTACTCCAGAGACTCTGAATATTTTGTTAGCAAATCCTCTGTAATGAGCCTCTTAACGACCTTCATGGCACCTGGTATCAAGGCCCATTCAGCTGGGTGATTTTCAAAGGTAATGAGGATGGAGAAGTAGGGACACATAGTGTCTGAAAGGCAGCTTAAGCTGTACTTATTCTAGCATAAGTGTTTTGTTTCTATGGAAAAAAACTGGAATGTGAGGCTGTTAAGCTCAGATCAGATTGACAGACTGGAAACATAATGCTAAAAGATTGCTATACCCTGCAGCTAAGCCTGCATTTTTTTAAATGAGGTTATACTCTGAAAAGTGACTGAATAAATGGTCCAATTTTTATTTTATTATTTATTTGGATTTATGAGTGTATAAAAAGTGGGTAAACTATGTTTTGACATTTTAAAACCCCCACAAATCAAACTACAAAGAGGAAACCAGCAGCAAATATCATTATGTACCAGAGAGTGATAAGGAGGCAATTCTTATAAAAGATTACTGGCGTATCTCATTCTCTCACTTCTCCAGCCAAAAGCTCACTTGAAACCTAAAGTAAAATCACTAGCTCTGTGGCACACTGTGAAGGCAAGAGCACAAGGCATGGGCTTGGAGCACAAGTGCATCCACATCTCCTCCCGTTCCTGCCTTTGCATCTTTGCTGATGGCAGCTCTGGCAATAGTTTCCAGGTACCTAATACCATTTTTGCTCAATATTGAAAGTCCATCCAGATTTTGCCAGGCTCTTCCTAACTGTTGCAGATACAGGCAATCGAACATAACCCAGCACAGCAGGTGAGTCTCAAAATTAATTAAAAATGTGGTTGATGAAGCACATGCCTCAGGAGACACCTGCTCCAGCTCACACATTTTCTTTGATTCCACAGTGCTAACAGGAGCAATGCACCCGGGGTTAACATGAAAAGGAAGCAGGCATGGACATGCTGAAAAAGCCACATTCCTGACCACACCTGCATGCCAGAGAATTACCTTCTTCACAAGAAAACCTCCTCAGTGCTTGAGGATAATTACACAGCTCTCTGAGAGAGAACTCAAAGTGAGCAAAATCTTACAGTTTACCAACTTCTTTTCTGAATTGTTCAATTGCCGAGCAAAGAGAGAGCTATTAAGCTTATACAGAGTAACATCTCATTTTTAAGGTCAACTTCAACTTCAACTACAGCTTTCTCTGTACAGGCACAGCGTACCACTGTTACGAGATGAAGCGATGTCATTCATCTGCCATACAAAAATAGCCATCTGCCATACAAAAACTATTGCTTAATGAATGTCTAAAGGCCATATTCAGACAGCTTGTTATAGATGCCCAGATTAATTATCCTGACAACTGTGACATCGAAGTTCAAGAGATCAACGAGCAATTCAGATAGAATAGCATTCAGGGCCACCAAAGCTGCCTCTCCAGAGCCAGTGGACAAAAGTGGTTGTGATGCCTGTTGGATATTGGAAGTTGTCAGCTTGTGTAACATCATGACTGCTTCTGGTGCCCATATGAGCAAGAGCTAAGGTCTCCCAGCCTTAGGTAACATGCATCTCATCCACCTCTTGAGTTTTGCATAACAGCAATGATATCAAGTAGTGCCACCCTGTGCCACATGCTCTAGGTGTCCCTGCTTGAGCAGGAAGGTTGGACTAGATGATCTCTAGAGGTCCCTTCCAACCTTAACCATTCTGTGATCCGTCCTGGAGATCATTTCATTTGAACTGCGTACCAATGAGACATCCAGATGAGGCTCATCACCTTATCAGTGGAGAGAGACAGGCACTTTCAAGGCTTCTCACTTCACTTATGCATTTTAGGTCTGGCCTCTCAGACGGACACTAAAAAGATTCTTGGAAGTGTCTGTCTCTCTCCATGAACTGTATATGAAGACATAAGTGGTTCTGCCTAGATCTTACCTATCCACAGGTAAAGTGGTTTTAGTTTGACCCTGGTCCTGTAAAAATAAACATCCTTCTATAACGGCCATTTTATTTAGTCCAAAATCTGGTAGATAAATTTGTATTCATGCTAGGATTAAGTGGCTATAATATCTATACACTGAAACAGGTTTCCTAGCATTTGCTCCTGGGGATATCTTCTTTTAATTTATTAGCTTATTGACTGGTGGTATATGACAAAAATCAATGAAAAGCCAAAACAGCATACTTGCATCAAGATTCATGCAGCTGTAACTCACGATCCGAGCACAGCGAAAACACACATCATCACATATCATCTCAGATTCGTAATAATTTTATCCCAGTGTTAGTGAAAACAAAAGATGTTAATCAATTGGTCAAAAAAAAGAAATGCTAATATCTATGCTTGCTTTTGGGTGTCTTCCTTCTGAGTAACTTTTATAAAATGCTGAACTCTATAATAACTGAGTAACCATACCATTAGCTCATGGCCTTTGCTGTACAAGAAAAAAAGAAATAATGTGGAAAATAAATATTCACATGAGAAGATGTACCACAGGTTTGGTTGTGTGTGCTATTGCAACATTTTTAGGAATGGAAACATCAGAAGTATTAACTGGTCTTTAAAAATACTTCAAAAATAAATTTAATATTATTCGGTTTCCTTTTATTGTCTATAAAATTTTCCTTTTACTTTTGTTCATGCCATGAAATTTAGACATACTTGTGGCCCAGCAGCACGTCCCCAGGATGACAGTCTCCTTGCGATTTAGCAGCCTCACTGCAGGCACTGAAGTTTGAAAGACAATTTGTAGGGGAGGTGAGTTTTCTAAAATTTCTCCCTATATAGGCCTATTTCCCTATCACACAGAAAATTTGGATCTTCATGCAACAATATGGTCTCTATAAATTACTTGGAAAGCCCATGACTTCTGTCACAGAACAAGAGCACTCACAAAGACAGGCAACATAATGCTTGTGTTTTCTGTTGATTGAAAAAGCAGAAAGACATGTGGGAGCATGAGTTTCCACAGTCTGCTTATTTTTGGTGCCTAGCTTAGACAGCACCTTGCCAGTAGCTGAGGCTGCTCCTGCTCAGTGAAGGGAGACACCCTGCCTGATGCTGCAACATTTGGAAAGCATCTCCTAGACCTCTCCTAGGCAGGAAGCTCCTGAAAACTCTTTATGTTCAATATTTAATGCTTGCATGGAGAGCATGGTAAAACTGCAGGAGCATGAGGTTTCTCTCAGTTGAGGATTGTTCCCACCCATGCTCCTCGCAGGAGTAAACACTTCTGCGCTCAGGTGACTCAAGCAGGGTTCGGCCATTTTACGTCCAGAGGCTCAGAAGACAGGAGCCAGAAGGACCCTGGGATGCCATTAGCACCCACACCTGGTCACCTCTCTGCCTGCCCTAGTGATGCAGAGGGGCACACAATCACCCAAACTTGCCATTGACCCTTGGACAGGGCCAGGATTATAAGAGCAGGTCCCAGGAGCCAAGTTGTTCCATTTCTAGATGAGTACTCCAGTTGTTCAACCTCTGTGCAAGGGATGAAAGCTGTTCAGATGTAGGTTACGCTAGTCCCAAACCTGAATGTCTCCATGCCTGGGGTTCTCCAGGCATTTAAATAAGTGCCTAAAGAAAAAGTTATAGAGCTTTGAGTTAAAAAGTGCTTTTTTGGCCCTAGAGAATGTTCTGACCTTGGACTGATTTTAATCAGAACTGAACATTTTTTCCTGCGAGGCAGAAAACACCAGGATATAATATGATTCATGCCTCTCGCATCAAACTATAATATGATTCATGCCTCTCGCATCAAACATGAATGTGTCTGCACACCATCTGCAGGAATGCAGGTAGGGTCTGACTCCCTGACTATTTGCTGATTGCTGTGAGTCTTTTGTGAAACAAAGTAGAGTCTGGCGCTGAGAGAGAAATAGGCCTGTTTTGGAGGAGGAAGGATTACACACTCAGTAAACTGAATATACTGTTCTCCTAAAAACTCTTCTCCTCAACCAAGCTCAAATCTATGGACATATCTGCAGCACACCACAAATGTTTCTTTAACTTTACCAAATTGATGTGAAAACATTGTTTTGAGAAACTGGGGAAAAATGTTTACTTTGCTATATCAAAATTGTTTACATTGCTACATTAAAATATGCAGTCATCCAGTTCTTTTAAGCCCATGTGCACTAGCAGAAAGGGTACTATGCCCAGATGTTGCAGAAATATGATATACGAACTAGCAATTGTCTGTGTAGGGTGAGATATCTTAACAAAGAAAATTATTCTTTCACCATGCAGTTCATTTGTTCTCATGTTAGCTGCTTTTGTTTCTAGGCTAGAAAAAATCTAATCTTCACTAATAGAGTCCCATTAATACTGTGAGATATACAACAGTGCAGTACTGTGGCTCTGCTGCAGCATGATGCCAAATAAAGCCACTATGGAATTAAGTTTTTCCATATAGAATGAGGCAAGCATGCTTTGCTCACTGTCCTACTCCCCAGATTCACATAGGGAGAGGAGGCACTTCTCACCATGTGCAAACTGTTAAGAGGATGTGAAAACAAATGTTTTTAATTGAAATTGTCATTGCTGAGCCAGACTGCTGTCTGGGGTATCTTGCTGAAAAGTGACAGCAGCAGCAGGGAAACAATATAAGAGATTGTAAAGCTGGTTCCAGTTCTGCATTAATTCAAGGACCACATATGGGATGTTTTCATGTTGTTTATTTGAAGAACTAGCAGTAAGGGTTGAGTTATGCAAGGCTGAGTATTGGGGAGGAAACCCAGGCTTGGTCAAATATTGGCAATCTGCACTCTTTCAGCCTTCTGCAACTGACCGGCCGTGTAACCTTGTGCTATTCACTTCTGTTATTCGCATTACCAGTATTTTCTCTCATATTCTGTGACTATTCAGACTCTTGACATCTTTGGTTCACTGATGAAAAGGATAGTCTTTATGCATTATGCAAAGCATCTTTAAGTGCCATTGCATAGCACTGCCATAATGCTGCAATAAACAACATCAATACAAACAAATAACAAAAACAATGTGCATCATTACATTTGCAATGGGAAGTTCTCTACTTCCCTCTGGTTCAGATCTCCCATATTTCTGCTAAATACTGTCCTCTCTGCAAGTGTAGCAGACAATTACCAAAGCCCAAGAGACTCATCAAACATGAAGCTGTCGTTTTTTGCAGAGATTAGCATTTCTTTCATTTTTAATTCAGAAAAATCATACTATAACTATGCTTTTTTGTGCTCTGCAAACTCTTTTGTTTTGTTTTGTTGGCTACATGAGTTTGGTCTCTGTAGGCTTGGCCATCACATGCGCTTAGGAGTGTGTGCATTTGTGTGTGTGTGCTATCACCTACCATACACATTAGCAGCATGTATTTCCAGAGGGCCATACCAAGGCACAAAGTTAAGCTCTCCTATTCAGCTAGCCCAAACTAGATTAAATCTCAATTTATACAGCAGTGCTACTTCTAACTCTTGCACAAAATCTATATAGACAGATCATGTTCTTTAAGAACAGGTATCTCTAAGAATAGGATTCTGGTGTCTGGGTGTTGCTCTCCAGCACTTTCTTTGCAGCTCCCACATCAGACTTTAAAACATCCATGGAAAAAGAGATGTCATTCAGTTTTCCTTTACTCAGAGAGAAACTTACACAGAAAAGGGTGAAAAAGGCAAATTCCAGCCTTGAATCATTCTCATTTTGCCAGCTTTTCTGAATGAGAAAGAAAGATTTTCCCTCTTTCACAGGAGACAGGGAAAATAACTTTTATGCAGCCAAACTGATCTTTCTGAACCTAGAAGATAGGCTGCATTGCCAGTTCCGTCAAAATGTTCTCAGTTACATGAATAAACCTGATAAAATATTCAGACAGGCCACAACTATCTGCAAAGAGCTTCTACAGCACTTCACAGCATGAGCCAACTGCATGCAAGCCTCTTCTGTTTCAGACAAAGTGGAAATGAAATCAAAGAATTAGTGCAATTTTATATTCAAATTCAAAGAATTATATAATGCTAATGCTACCACTGAATCCATAAATAGACTTACTCCTGTGCTCTCTCAGCCCCCTAGTTCTTGAAATATTGAATCTTTTTCTGATAGCATCCTTTGGATTCTGAGTGTAAACACTGCATGAGCAAACTAAGCTTGTGTATATGTGCAAAGTAAATGTTCGTGTGAGGTGTTTCTTCATTTTACGTGCCTGCATCTACGATAACAGCAATGCCTTGGGCATGCATTCGGGACCATTCATGGGCTCCGTGCACCTGCGGCACAGGTCCCACAGCTGCAGCCACTTCCCAGGCTGGGAAGCACATTTCTGCTCCGTGGTCACAGGGTGCACTCTGGGCATGTTCCATGCTACAGCTTGCAACCAAAATCTGAGTAAATGCCCTCTGTCCTGTGCCTGGTTTCTATAGGAGGTGATGCTTTTCCATGAAAATGGAAAAGGACACATGCAGCTTGCTTAGTGTGAGTGCCTGGGGAAGCAGGACAGACTGCAGCTCATGCCTGCACTGCTGATTAGTTAACCCAGGATCTGACCCGGTGTTGCCCTGTCTGTCGGGGAATAGATCTGATTCCCCAAGCAGCCTCTCCTGTCTTTGTACGTTAAGCACATATTCCTCCACTCTCTGCAGTTGCTAGCAATTCTAATTCAAAAGTCATCTCCCTTTGGCATAGATTTGTGTTTCTACACTTTTGTGATGGAAAATTATGAGCTGAAATAAATAATCATGAGCCTGTGGTAGCAGAAAGAATGATGTCCCCTAAAGGAAGGAATCCTCAGCAATTCCATTTTTCTGCATAATTAATTTTTTGTGTCCCTCATTTGGAGTCTCTGTCATACTTTGCAATTCCACACTAGAGCACTGCAGCTATTGCTTTAGGGCACAAGTCATTTAGATTCTCTAAGTTCCATTTTGACATCCTCAGTCCCACTGAGTGGATATTACACATTCAAGGAATCTCACTGATACCAAAATGACTAACCATATGAGTGCAACTTACAGCATCGAAACCTACATGACCTACTGGATAAATTAGTGCTGCTTTGCTAATGTATTGCAAAGTAATGCATATGTTGTATAATGCTTTGGAGGAGGAAGGAGTTGAATCACCTGAGAACCCTGCCTTGCAATTGGTAAAGGGTTTCTTTTCTCTGACAGAGTTGTATGATTCAGACAGAAAACTCGAATTTGTGTGAGAATGATAAGCTAGGTTCTGGGTACAAGAAGCAGCTCTGAGTAATCATAAGATATGCAAAGGCCAAGTAGAGATGATCTTCACATAATATGTGTCATTCCACCAGCTTACATATATATTACAGTTAATACTAATCTCCATGCAAACCACAGCACTAGCCATGAAATCCAAGCATACCATGAAAATGGCATTATTATGCATGCTGTTAAAAAAATTGTTCAAAACAGGCTCCCATTTCAAGACACATCTCAGCTCTTCCCCATTTCCACAAGTGTCTGTAATATCTTAATTATTCATACATTATGCATATTCTATAATAGGAAATGGAGAGTGTATAAGCTGACAATTTTTTGTTATTTATATTCATTTCAGAAATATTTTCAGTTATCTCGAATTTTATTTTCTATGACCTAAATTGCTTGATTGTGAGTTCATACATGTAAAATGTGTATTTTTTGCTGTGCCCGGCTCATGAAATCTCTTACCTTTTCTATAGCTTTAGTTCCTCATAGACCACAAAAAGGCTGGGATTTTTGGTTTTTGGTTTGGGCTTTTGGTTGTTTGGTTGGTTGGTTTTGCTTTGCTTTGTTTTGACTCATTCTCTATTGGTTTTCATTTTATTTTTTAAAAGCTTCAGAACATAAAATATGCATTTGTGCCAAGGAAACAAGTGCTCTTGCTGCCCTTCGTTTGCATCAAGTAGTATTAACCTAAAGTTTCCTCTGGGGTTAATTTTAGTTTCTCTAAAGATGCTGCTGTACCATGTCTCCTTTTAGACTGACCTCACCGAGCACAGCTGCTGTTTCTGATGCATTATCCTCTAGCAGGGCTCAGACTTATTTAAACAATGCAAAGAAATGACTGTCTGTGCTTTTCTTCCCTTGAGATGATATTCTGCTCCATAATTATGATTAATCTCCCTAAGATGGCTGAGGTGATTGGGTTAGCAATTGAACTTTTGGAAGGGAGATCGCCTGGATTGATTAAAAAAATAACAGCCTAATAGATTTTAAGACGAGAGGGACTGCTATGATTACATGGGTTAAATGCCTACCAAACAATAGGCACTGTAACCTCACTGAGCTAAATAATGCATTTTACAAACAGATTAAATTTTGAATTAAAGATAAGTCCTTTGGCAAATTGCTCAAGCAATTAACTACCTTTGCTATTAAAACTGTATACTCCCTTGAACCATCAAGCTCAAGTTGATGGTCTGAGCACATGCACAGACTCTTGCTTCTTCCACTGCCTTACAGAGTTCTCCAGTATCAGACACTTTCACCCCCTGGAGCTGTTCAAAGGCTACTCTCAGCTCTACTCCAGGTCGTATCTGTGAGGGGCTAGAGCGCTTGCTTCTCTAAGACTCTCATGGCAGAGTTTATCTTTCCTTTTGCTTGTCATTGTTCCATCTCCTTTCTAAAATCTCAGTTTTTGTCCTTTTTTTTTTTTTTTTTTTTGGTTGATTTGGTTGCTTCTTTGCTTATTTGAAGCCTGACAGTATAGCAAGGGCATGGTATCCTGGCAGCACTATACAAGGAGGCAATATACCCTGCTTTCCACCCTTCTGTTCATACATCCATGGATCTCATTTGCTTTCTCAGCCAGCACCTGTCAGCATGAGCTCATGTTCAGTTTGTTAACCAATGGGACTGATTAAAAAAAAACCTTCAAAATGTAACTACTTTTCAAAAGAAAATGTTAAGACTTCTTTTTCTGTTTTCTGTCATGCTCCAGCACACACATATATAAAAGACCTGGCAAATAAAATGCTTTGATCAAGACATGCTGCTATAATGCCCCTTGTGTACAGCAGTCTGTTTTCTCCCTAATCTCCTCAGTGGATTAGGCTTCCCAGTCAGGTTAAGAGCTGAAAATAAAAGCTAAAAGCCATGATAGGAACCAGAAAGGAGAGGAATAGAACTTTCTCCCCAGCAAGGTGCCAGTGCCATGCTAGTCCCACCAGGCAGCACTTCCTCATGTCACAAACAAAGGCAGCAGCAGCACAGCATGATGATGACAGAGCTGACCTGCAGGGCAGCACACTAGCATAAGTCACCCAAAGTCTGAGTGCCACTGTGTGTTACAGACAGGTCTGAGAATTTAAACCTTGAATGATAGCACTTTGCATTGGCTTTTTTTGTCAGAGGCAGGCACTTCCACCAGACACTTTCATGAAAAATTGTTAAAATTCCCTTTTCAGGGTTCAAAGTCACCATGGTCCATAGAGTGATGCCATCTTCCTCCATCCCCCACTTTGGAGGCAAGGTTGTAAATTTGGAAACTGATTGAAATAGGGGCACAAAAGGCTGGGCAGAAGACTTCTCCAGAGCAGCCATGGTGACACCCGGACAAATATGATCACCTCACGTCTTCCGCTCAGCAAGGTAAAGGGGCCAAGAGGGGCAATGACCATCTCTCCGCTCTCTCCCATTCCCACCCTTCCAACTGAATCCTGAAGCCTTCAGGTGGTGAGTTATTGGACATGGACAACCTTGGACAACCTCTTGGACAACCTTGAGAGCTGCACAGAGAGTTAGATCTTCGTCCTGTCAAGGTGTTTCTTCACAGATCCTCATTTATTTGAGAATAAAAACATGTGTCTTCACATTCAGTATATGCTATGAAAATGGTTGTCAGTTCATATTGAGTCTGTCATGCTACACTGGTTCACTATATATGCACTGTGTAAATGCAAAAGAATTTCTTATTATTCATGTTATAATTCATCATCCTTTTAATTGTCGTGCTCTGGAGGATATGATAAGGAAAGTTAACTTTCAGAGAATACTGAGAACAAAAGGCAGCTCAGTGGAGCTTCAGCTGGATTTGCTCTGATTATGTTTATTTCTGATACACCTTGTCAGACTTTGATCTCTTTGCTTGATACTTATGTTTATAGTATAGTTTTGCATATGAAAAAAAAGAGACTATATTATTAAAAGAAAAAAAGTGAGACAGTCAGAAAGGATCAGTGTAAAATACTGAGTATCAATCTGCATGCCACCATGACTTGCATGTTGCCATGGTCCTGAATCAGTAAAGTTCTTAATCACATGATTAACGTCAAGGGTGCAAATAGTCTCATTGGTCATGGTTAGCCTAATAGTTCAGCTACCAACATAACAAACATAGAAAAAAAAATTAAATACAAAGCCAAGGGATACTCCTGCATGCCTAGTTTTCTTAACAGTCTAAAAATCAGGGAAATGTGATAACATTTATTCACAGTTGTGAAATTTAGCATGGATATTGACCAAAAAATACTGAGTTTTGTTTGTCTGTCTGCTTGTTTGTTTGTTTCCAAACACTCTTCTGTCTTCGTGACCCAGACTTTGTCATCTTGAATAAACTAAGACCAAAGTGCATACTATTCTTGCTTGGTTTTGCAGAAGGTTTTGCAAAACCAAAACTACAGTCACCAAAGCAACAGCAGCGAAGCTAATGCAGGGAGTCTAGGAATAAAAATGGATGATGAGAATAAGCTTGGACTCAGCAGCTTGGTTACCTTTGATCTCCTCTCCTGCCCTTAAGTCCTACCTGCAGTCCATCCCAGGT
>JAUBOD010000685.1:2388571-2398918 GCA_032353885.1 Nothura maculosa | reverse complement strand
ATGCTTAATCTGGACTATTAGATTCAGTGGCTGAAGGCCAAAGACTTTATTAGTCCATTATATAGTTATTAGCAGGTAAATCTTAACAAAGAAAAGTGGGAATAAAATTGCTTTTCTTCCTTTGCTATCTTCCAGCCATGGCCTTTCTTACCTGTTATTCTTTCCTCCTTTAATGCCATGCTGTTTTCATAATACCCTCTGATTTTATTTGTGCAGTTCCTTTTATTCACACAGATTTTGATATGAACCAGTGGAGGAGTTTAGGCTGAATCTTTCCAAGTGACAATATCAGTTTGAAACTCAGATCACCATAGCCTTTTTGTGTGTGTGCATGTGTGTTTTAGAACACATAAACACTAATAAACAATTGAGGTAGATGTATTTATAGTTCCAGAATAAATTACTGCAGAACAGTTATTCTATAACTAGGAGAATCCCTGCATGGAGAGAAGTAGGTTTCTCATCAAGGGTAGAGAAGGTGTTTAACCTGTAGCCAGTCTTTTACTACTGAAAATACAGGGATGTTCATATGACTAGCTGTGACTGCATGCCTGATTTTTACAAAATCAACATGAGATGAGATTAATCCTGTTCCTGCTTAGAGTTCTTTCTTCAGTTCCATTTGTTTGAATTCTAAAAAATAGTCTTGAACTATTATGTCTCCCATAGTAACATAGACAATGAAATACACCATGTAACTTAACATCAAAAGTATAGCTAAAGCCATTCCAGAAGAGAAAGTGCCATCATGACTGAAATTTAAATCAGAATTGTTCAGATGACCTGGAAATATGCAGCTGTGACCAGGTGAGTCTGTCTAGCAAAACCTAAAGGGAATGAATATATGGGAAGATGCTAAAGAGAGCACCAACCATGAAATGGTAAAGGGCATTTTCAGGTGGGCAAATATGACACAGTTGGAATGTAGCTGATTACAACCAATGAAAGAGATGAAAATCAGTTGACATTTGCCTTCCTAAGGTTGAAAACTATCTTCTTGTGTGCAATACACAGGTCAAGAAAAACAGTCCAGCAGTAGGAAGAAACTTCAAATATCGCCACTCAGATGCCAGTCATAGGCAGCTCTGTCACTATTATGCTCACCAGTCATATTTGAGGAATAAAAATCTGACACCAAAAGCGTTTTAGGCCCTTTTTACTTACGGACAGATCTCCTTATAGCCTGGAGTGCCAGCAGTTCCATGGAAATTAGGAAGTCATTTCCCATTCTCTCCTTAACGTGATTTGGGAGTCTTTCCAAGCTAAAGAACGTTTTTGTAGCCCTGTGATACTCTAAGTTCATGCTGACATCCAGTTCATGCCGCTGGCAGCCACAGAGGTTTAATTTCTGACAAAATAATGGTTAGTTGTCAACAAAATCAATAATTTATAAAGAGAAGAGAAGTTTCATAAATGCCACAGAAAGCAATCAATAGATTTTGGGCTGCTTTACTATTTAAAATGACATATGAAGAAGTACTGCAAAGTAATGTAGTATCTGAATTTGCAGTTATCCAAAGGCCATTGCCAGTATGCACACTCTATATTTTGTAGCCTGGGGGATTATTGCCAAGCTAAATAGTAGAAAGCCACAAAGTAATTATCATGGTATGCCAGTGAAAGAGAAAATGAACAAAAGCAGTTATTGGGAAGCAGCTAATACAGTCTGTAAACTCAGATTCTGGCTTTCTTTCAGGGATCCACACTCTCAACTGCCTCACGCCCTGATTTGAGAGAAACTGTTCAACTAAGTCTACATTATTTGTATAATACCTCCTGAATGGGAATGCAAACCAATGTGAATAATGGCAGCTGAGGCTGAATAATGTTATGTATTTAACCTTAAGAAATTATAAAGGCACTCCTGGCATCACTTCACCTCTTAGGTGTACTGTATAAGATATCTGGAAAATGTGTGGACACAAGCAACAAATGTGCTGTGTTTAAAAAAAAATAGAAAAGCTTCTCAGTGGTGTCAAAATAGGAGAGAGCTGGGAAATTAATTCTTATATTGTTTCTACAAAAGAGGTTAAGATTGTGGGTGAAATGTGCATGAATGTTACAAGCATGGCCACTGCCATGAGAACTTTGAAGAAACAACAGATTCAAAAAGAGGGAAATTCAAACACTGAGATATGATTGAGGAATTAAGCAAAATAAATGTCTCACATAGAAGACTGATCATTAAAAGGAAAATGTTAACCAGCTAGAAATATCCTTAGTATATCTAAGAGGGAAGTGGATTTTAATGACCTCTTCCAATCCTAAATGCCATTGTCTTCTGTTGAAGATTTAGCCCTCAACTGATCCAAGTTATCAAGTACATACGTTTTTCTTCTTTCCTTTATCTTTTTTACTTGCAGTGGACCTGTATGCAAATTTATACATCTCTGCCTCTACTTTCAGAGAACTAAAAACCTGTCTGTGATTCATATGACTCATTCTATGCTTATACCTAGGGAGATGAGCTGTAATATAAAACTTTCTTGTCAGAAATCTTCCAAGCTGTTGCATGTGTGAGCAAGCCCATGCTTTCTTACTATTTCTCCTCTATTTTAGTGAGGACCTTCTTTCTGAACAGAGCACTTTCTCTTCTGCCTGACCCAGATTCACCTACAGCGAGAGCCATCATGTGTATAACATCCTACCAAAACACAGGAGCAGTATGAGTAGAGTCACTGAGTTTTTGTCCAGCTGTCACTCTAATCCTGATAGTTGCCTGCTTCTCATTTTCCCTCTGGGCTTTCCGCTTCCCTTAAGCACTACTACTCAACGCATGACACTAACCATGAAGAGAAGACTCCACTCAGTGATCTCAGTGATCTGCACACTCCTCAAGAAACTTGAAGTGACACACACGAACCTCTGGCAGGGAGCAGGGGTTCCAAGGTAAAAGGCAATTGTCAAGGTATTGGGATGACTTTTATTTTTCAGTTTCAACACATAAATGTATTTCAAAGTCTACTCTCCAGATATTTGACCCACACTGCCAAATATTCATGCAAGAAAGCAAGCAAGCAAGCAAGCAAGCAAGCAAGCAAGCAAGAAAGAAAGAAAGAAAGAAAGAAAGAAAATATCAATTACATTGTTCATAAATTCTACTTGAGAGATTATCAGAGCTCAAGCTGAGGGCCAGTTCATGTGCCAGGCAGCCAAAGACATTTAACTTCTGGCAGTGGAACGGTTATTTGTCTACAAAATCAATATTTTATAGAGGAAAGAGAAGCTGCATAAAAGCAAGAGTAAAAGAAAAACAGTAAAATCTTTAAAATAGAAATGCAGGGAATAAATCTTTCCTCCTTTTTCTGCACTAGAAATTTAATTCAAATATATTTACTTACAGCAGTCAGTTTAATGGAAATAAACCATCAGGAGTATAATTCTTATTGGTAGGCAAGTATTGGGGTTTGTCCCAATGGCCTCAGCAAGCAGTTGTTTTGCAAGGGCAAAGTTTTAAAAAAAGCTTTAAGATAGGAGATGTCTGATCTCCTCCCTGTGATCTTTAGTTGGTTCAAACATCTCTTCCACAGGAGGATCACAGATAACGGCACAGTAGTTTGGTTTCAGGAAAGAAGGGCTAGGTGGCAGGAAAATACTACTGATGCTGACGTTCTGGCATGGAAAGTTCAGGCCAGCAATGACTTCAGTAGGTAAATGAGTTTATAGAACCAAAATCTCTCAGTGATGTGACAGTTTGTCCTTATCCTTCAGCTCAGTGGAACCTCATAGTAGAAGCATCATGTGTGAAAACTCACCCTTCCTCTCTCCTCTTCAAAAAGCTTTTTCTTCAAATAAGCAATGTTTCAACTCAGATAGGCTAACACTGACAGTTTAATTGATTTTCAGAGTCTAGTGTTCTATTTGAAATTGCTTTGTCCAACAAAACATGAAATTAAATAACATGAAAAATGAACAGTTTAGCAATACCGCAGGCACAGAAACTACTGGCAACGTAATAAACTAGTGAGTCAGATTTCAGACAACTTTTGACACAAAAATTTGAGCAATTACCACCACAGGATCCTTGGACAGAAAGTTAGGTAGGTAGCAAATACTCAGCAGATATTCAGGCCATGCCTTATGTCATCTCAGTTTATATGGGGATATATGAATATATATCTCTACATATATGTAAGGAATATATCTATATATATGTAAGCAGAATATATGAATAACAGGAGAAGCTATACCATGTTTCTTGATCATTACAATCTCTTCAGATTGCTTCAAGACAATAAAGAATGGACAAAACATGGTGTCAAGGTTAAAACAGTGCATGTCACGTATTATTTGTGCTCACTGCCCTTTTTGTAAGGTATTTGACTAGGAAACAGATGCAGTCAAATAATCATCCAAAACCTACTCCCTTAACTCATGCTAGCAACCCCAGTTGTCACTGGCTATACTGCCAGTTGGCAGTGCATCACAGAAGCACAGATTTTGCATCCACAGCATCCTTAGCAGATAAAGCATACCCTCCAAGAGCTGTGACTCACACCCAAATATCTGTATGTGATTGGACATGCCCATGTAGGCTGGTTTCAGGTTGTGTGTGAGACCACAACATAGATAAAGCCATTAATTTCAAAGGAATTGCCTTTCCAAGCATAGCAAATGGAGTTCCACTCTGAAATAAGTGTTTTCTGTTTGTGATAAGATAAAGTGCCAGGCACTAAACCATAAAAAATAGGCCCATAAAAGTTCTCTGTCCAAAGAGAAAAAGAAAATGAGGATGGTAAGCAGTTATATATGAGAACTCAGGGCCTTGGTCATGGTCTATGCTCTAGTTTTGATACTGTGGCTATAGAATATAAAATAGCCGACTTTCTATTTCTGGAAATGGAAAATTTTTCTGTGGTGTTGCAGTTTTTGTATCTACTCATGCTCTCCAGATCTCATTCAGGTTGATCAGGCAGTGGGGAGTAGCAGTAAGGAAAGGACTGTGGCCAAAAACAATCTGTGGTGGAGCCAGGGATGCAAAAAGATCTTGTGACTGCTTGGAGCACCTGGCATTGCTCTGCTCTGCACTGATGCAGCTTTAGCTTCTGGCAGCACCAAAAATGCAAGAGGGGCTCAAATACTACAAGGTTGTCCTCAATCTCTTCTTGGACTCAAAACAAAAGTATAGGAGAGCAGACAGCATCTATATACAGATTCCACCTTTGATTTGCAGTATTTAAATAAACTTTTATTTCTAACGAGAGCACAAGCAATTATTCATTAGCCTCGCCACTTTCTCTCAGTTAGTTCCTCTGTTCCCCTTAGAGAAAGTCATCTGATGCCACTTATTAAATTACACATAGGAGAGGGAGAGTTATTAAGTTACTCAACAAAAATAGATGCATGAGGTAGATTTTCAGCAGTGGACAAAGCATTGTTAATTTACAGATAATGCGATTAAAGGAATTTGCTTTATTTTTCATATCCGGAAATATAAAAATTGCAATTGCATGAATCAACATAAATATTTGAAATGTTAATGCATTTACACAAATGACTACTAAATTGCAAAGCCTCGCTAGAAATTATAAATAGCTGAATATCGTGTAAAATGTTTCTTCTGCAAGCAATCAAAACCTTGCATAATATAGTAGCGCAGCTGGTTAGAGTGGCTCATGCAATGTAATTTAAGCCTCCTTAATGGATAAGAACTTTGAAGCAGTCTCTAATGAAATACCACTTTGGCCCTCACAGCATCCTGAAATACTTCTCTCTCTTTTTTTTTTTTCCCTCCCTTTCCCAGGCATATGCATGACAATCAAAATAATAGCTTCTGGACACTAATTACATGCATTTTCACCTATCCCACAAGGTGAAAAGTAGGCATTGCTCCATGCCCTTGTGTAAGTGTGCGCTTTAGAAGGCCTAACTCTGGATGGAATGAGAATATTCGCACCAGCAAATTTCAAGTTTACACACAAAAGAAAATTAGAATAAAAGTTTCTATGTTACAATGATTAGACTACAGTGATATATATAGGCTTGTTGTGAGATACTGTCCCAGCAATAACGTTATTACCTTGCACATTGAGATCCACAACATAAAACTCTGCTCTCCCCATATAATTTCTGACGTGCTCAATAGCCCTGGTAATTGAACTACACTCTTAGGGCTTCTTTAGCATGCTGGGATACCTCACCAGATAACTACTGGCAATTAAAATCTATAATATAAATAGAAAGAAACATGAATTAATCAGCAGTATATTAGATTAGCAACAAATAACAATAATAGCATTTCAGTGCAGAAGCCAACATTTCAATAGAAAATGTGTCATAAAATGTATACTAAAACAGGATATAAAGAGCATTCTTAAAAGTGGGCTCTGAAATGTGTTCTCATACAGAATATAAATCATCTGCATCTCTCCAGCATTTGATTGTGGAAAAACTGCCTGGAGCTATGATGGCAGCTGAATGCTTCAGTCTGAAAAGAATTAATATTTTCAGCAGCAGTAAGTAGCACTTTATGGAGATCAGATAAATCATTGCAATAAATATGAGCTACAGAAGAGTAGACAGTATGTTTTCTTAATTTATTCATTCATCTATTCACAATACAATTTGATGCATTGGCATTAAGGCATATAAAACACTAAAATGAACAGACAGGTGTTGGCTGCTTTAGATCTTTTGTTTTGTTTTGACCATTACATTGTAGCAATATGTACAAGATTAAGTTATTCACTGCCATTTACAAAGATATCATAGTGAAACATTCTGTCCTAGAATGAAATATAAATAGTAAATTAAATGCCTCTGCCAAGCCATTGTGCAGCCTCTTTGAAAAACTTGTTGGAGACATCCACGAGTCACAGAATACCCTAGAGAGCAATGTGTTATGCTTAAGCAGTAATGAATTTTATGCTGGCCAGTGCATTACCAGTCAGTTAAGTATTTCCTTAGTTAGGCCCTTGAGAATTTAGTGAGTAATTAATGATCATGAAAGATGAAAAGATTCATTATGAATATTATGCATTCTTTCAGTGATATGTCTCTATTCGAGTTTGTCATAAAGTAGCACCTGTTATATTAAAATTAAAAAATAATGCTAAGAGCTACAGGCTTAGGAACTAGCCCCTCAGAGAAGCACAAGCACTGAAATATGAAATGTTGCAGTACCCACATTTCAAATGCCATAGTCATAGCAGGGTCTGCCTCTGCCCAGATCCTGTTCAGAGGAGCTCTAATACAAATTTAAGCTGCCTAAAAATGGGAACTTCAAAAATAAACTAGATTTCTTTTCTATCCAAATTAGTTACTACAGATGATGAAAAGAATGCTAGACTTAAGCAGCCTCAGGAATACTTTAAATATGAATTAGAGCAAGGGCTTGAATTTAGATCTGTAGGAGAGAGCCTTCATCATCTCTGGTTCAGTTTAGATCTGTATGTGTTGTATAAAACAGAGCAGCTACAACAAAAGAAACAAGCCTGTGGTCACTCTGCCACTCAGTCTGTCCATACTCACCTAACAGCGGCCTCCATCCATTCCATCTCCTCTTATAACGATATTACATGATCATTTTAGGTAGGCAAGACATCTGGGATTCTCCCTTGTGTGCCCCAATGTCACTTCCGAGAGGTCAAAGTGCTTATGAGAAAATCGGCACACAAGGGAGGAGAGAGACTGGTGCACATCACATCCTTTTCCTTTCTTCCTTCCTTCCCTCCTTTGAAATGAACTGCTTTAGTTTTATAACTCAGGAACTTAAAGGGCATGCCTATTGCATACATGATGCTATCATTCTCACATTTTACCCTGTCTTGGTAGACTTATCCTAAGAAAAAATGAAAAAAAAATGCAAAAAGACCAGTTTCTTGCAATGGAAGTGATCCAAGAAAACAAAATAGCAAAATCCCAAGAGAAAGAAGTCAGCAATCTAACAACAGTTACTCTTTTCTGAAAATCAGCTTACAGCCTTGATGGGTGGACATCAATACAGCCCACAGAATACTGTTAGTCTGGAAGGTAATGCCCCTAATACATAACATAAAATTGAATTTGGTGGTGGAGGTAAGAGAAGCATTTCAGCCAGAGAAATGACCCTTTGAAACGTGCATTCATTGCTTCCTCTGCTGCTGTCATGCTGACTCTTGAAAAACTGGACCATTGTTTAAACTATGGATTAAGCTGCCTCGTTTCTCAGAGAATTCATGGATTTAACGACAGCTGAGCCATTTTTAGCCAAACACACAGGATTGTTAACAAAGAACAGTTAAGCTTAGACCTGCTTGTTTCCTGGCTGACCTTTTAGATAAAAGTCGTACAGCAAAAAGTGCTGCTTAATAAAAAGCAATTCACAAGAAATCAGCCTATTCCGGAAAACTTATTGATGATATGCCCCAGTTGCATGAAAGAAAAAAAAATACTAGCATAGAGTTAACCACAGTCAAATTTAGGGAAATGGTCTCACAGCTACTGTGCTTAAGATGGGCAAGATCGTGGGCCCTTTGTTTTGATGGGCAGATAACCTCATAACTGAGGCCCTTCTGTGGAGCAGTCTCTGCAACTCGTCTAGACATTGCGTGCTCAGGCGATGCCAAACAGGCCCAGGCTCAAAATTGTGAAGATCAGTAACAACCAGTAGCTATTTAGGAAACACATGGCACACTCCTCACACTGTTGCTCATGATTTTCTGAATATATTTGCAAGCTGTTCCATATTGATTGGTAATATGCTGCTTCCTAGGGATGCTCATGAAGATGAATAGTGTTTACTCCTCCAGGCAGTACTACACATGTAGAAAGCCTTGGACATGCATGAGGATGAGAGGACTGGTCTTAAGGCCACTATTTAGAAGAGGATGGTCAAAGAGCAGCAGCAACAGGGCTGTTCCAACAAGGAGAATGTAGAGGGAACTCCTGTGCCAGCCGTGCTGGGGGAGGTCCCAAGTGAGGCTCAGAGGGATAGATAAGACCTCACAGCTCTTATCTTCTGGGTCTTCATTCTGGGGAAGAACTACCCCAAGAGATGACTGTAGGCTCTGATTTCGAAAACCATACATTTCCTTGATAATTTCCATCTTCTTTCTAGTTTCTGCTAAAAGGAGGATGGAGTTACTGGAACTGAATAAAAACTCTGCAAAATTATGTTTTGCTCTCAAAGTGTGTAAGTTCACCAGAATTTTGGTACCATTATGGTTAATTTACATTTTTATATATATTTTTCAAATATAATAAGCATAAACAATCACAGATTCCAGATAATGCACTTCTGCAAAGTCTAAAGAATTAAAGGCAAATGTTAGTTATATCTTTGGTCTTTTTATAACTCTGTAATGCCATATCTGCAAAAAAACATATTCAGAAAACTTGGGAAATCCTACTATTCATTGTCATCAGACAATTTATCTATGTTTGTGGCAGTTTATATTTAAAAGTGTTCCTTGGTACAGACTGTAAGGAAGGTGCCCAGAGTTAGAAAAAACCATGGTCTAAACAAAAGCCTTGATTGGCACAAAGCAGAGTGTGGATAATAGAGAGAAGGTTTGGAGTTTGGCAGACATAGAGCCAAGGTGTCACACTTGATTTTTTATTTATCTAATTCCTATGATCCTTGTTGCCTATGAGATGGTGCAACGATATTTTAAAATTTCATGCTTATCTGGCAAATCAGTATACATGATATCTGTGTTCTGATCTATCTACTAATCTGAAAAATACATATGGAGTGCCCTACTGCACTCTATATATCTCTTACTCTTAGGTTTTGGTTATCTTTTACTGATTGAAATAATTACAGTCTTTCTATGTGAGGAAAATGCATGGATTAATAAAGTCCCTATATAGCCCTTTGGTAGATCCATATTAGAGCCTTGGTCCTTTGATTCACAACCTCTGTCAGGGCATTTGCATAGAACAGGGCCTTCACAGACACAAGACATCACCAGATCTACTTTGCTAAATACATTTCCTTATGTCTGTTCTGACAAGACTCATAAATAAATGTATTGTTTAGATTTTGCTTATGATCTTTTTGATCAATCAGTATATTCAAAGTGTGCATTCATTGTCATCTGGACATGAAATAAAGTAGAATCGTGATTAGCAGTGACTATGAGAAATCGCCTTGCAAACAGGTATAATCTCAGGAGGAGTATGCAAAAAACACTTCATTCTACTTTCAGGAAATGTACCTTGTGTTGTGTATCAAAAGGGAAAAAATAATGTGAAGCAATGCAAAATCTTATATTTAACTATAATTATACTAAAAAAATTTAAGAACGAATTCATATTCATTCATATTCTCAGACTACAAGAAGAAAAGCCACAGAATCACAGAATCACAGAATCTTCAAGGTTGGAAGGGACCTCTAGAGATCATCTGGTCCAACCTTCCCGCTC
>JAUBOD010000685.1:2378250-2388471 GCA_032353885.1 Nothura maculosa | reverse complement strand
TTCTTGGCCACGAGGGCACACTGCTGACTCATGGTTAACTTGGTGTCAACCAGGACTCCCAGGTCCCTCTCTGCAGATTAGGGTTGACCCCTAATCGGTACTGGTATCTGGGGTTGTTCCTCCCCAGGTTCAAGACCCTGCACTTGTCCTTATTGAACCTCATGAGGTTTCTCTCTGCCCAACTCTCCAGACTGTCCAGGTCTCACAGGAAGCAGGTTTATTTTTGACCCTACCTGAGAATCCATCTTTCTCCTCTTTCCCTACTCTTCTTTTAACTATGGCATTAGCCCTCCTTTAGGAGCCCAAAGATGTCCAGATATCAGCATAGCTGTGAAGGAAATTCCTTATTTATTGGGAACAGAGGTGTGGATAGGTTTCAGGCAGGGAGAATACAAAGGAAATAACAGAAAAATATGCTTGTGAGCAGGGTCCATAGGAAGAAATTTCACCTATAAGAGTTGTGATAAAGGCCCAGAGCCCAGGCTCAGAGGCCACATAGGCTACTCTGAGAGTAAAGGTAAATCAAAATTAAAGTAAAGATAAATCAAAATTAAAACACAGTAAACTACATAGTCCCTAAGGAAAGAAGAATCCAAGAAATAAGTAACTTTGGCTTTTTTTTTGTTTTTTGTAAGCGACCATTCCACCCTTTGAAATTAAACATTCTTCTGAACTACCATTTCAAACTCTGTTCCACATGAGATTATAGGTGAGTCTCATCTTTAAGACCTTTCTAATTGTCATAATTGGTCAGTTTGTTGTAATTCTCATGAATGCTGTTTTTAGTAGTGATATTAAATACTTTGACGAAACATCTAAGTGTATGGAGAGAAAATTTAGAGTGCTATGAATATGGAGACTAGATAATTCCTAGTGGGAGAGACCTTGCAGGGGTAGTCACAGGGACTTTTAGAGAGGATTGTGCTTCCTGTGGAAGGGATGAAGAGTGAAAAATCTTTTTTTTCACATTATTCGCACTCCTTATCAGACAACTTAGGCTTTAAGCAGCAAAAATACATTTTAAAGCTCACTAAGAGTTTGCTCTCAATCCATTAGCTGGCAAAATATAACATTAGTGCCCTTAAATTTATTTTATTTGAAATGGAATGGATCTATTGATATCAGTTGATACCTAAGAAGGTCAGAGTTGCCATTTAAGTGCTACACTGACCCATGTTTGAGTTCCCAGTTCCACCACTGATTGAGAACTAATAGCCCAAGCTTTGTTAGCCCAGGAATCAGTTTAAATTTAACTTTTTCCCCATTTTCAATGGAGAAAGTTATCTTTTCTATAGCATCAGATCTTGCCAAATATTCAATGCAATCAGTGAGATCTGATATGATTAAATAATATAACTTCTCTATATTCAAACCACAGCATACTGAGGTTCCATTACATTCAATTCATATTAGCTCAGTCTAAGTTTTCCCCTTATCGAAATTAAGTCTTCTGTACACCTTTAGAAAGTCCAAGAATAGAGCTCTGAAATTCAGTGTGCATAGTGAAAAATAAATGTAAGGAAAAACATTTCCAGTCCAACCCAAGCATTATTTTTTGATTTCTGTCAGAGAGACCAGAACAAGTGAGAAAATCACATAAAGAAAAAAAAAATATATATATATATATCAGTTATAAACAAGACATTTCACTATATATTTTAGCATATCTATAAGGCTATTCTATTAGTCAAAATAAATTTTCTTAAATGTGGTAACAAAGCACAATTTTGAAGTATGCAATCAAAATAGCTCTTTGAAAATACTAGAACAAAGCATTTAAATTTTTCAGAAAGAGTCTCCATTTTCCTCACAATTCAAACAAAATTGCCTTCTTCTGCAAAAGCACCTTTCACCTTAAAAATGCCCCCTACCTGCACTCATCAGCACTCTTATGCTAGGCTGCACAGAGACAGGTCTGTTGGGTCTTCCGCTGGGTAGCTGATGACATCGAGGTCTTTATGAGCTTCCCTCGGGAACAAAGAGGCAATGAAGCGATTGAGATCTACAACAGATCTCTGCTGGAGGACCAAGTCAGCATAACCTTGCCCCTGTCTACATGCTTTTATATACAGAAGTGCATTTGTGCTTGGGCGTATGTATGCATGTCAGCACATACAGACCCATGTATATCTATAACACAGACATACTTTTGCAAAGTGATATTTCTCTAGTCTTAATTGCAGGCAAGTGTATGCCAGAAGAATACGCCAATATCAGAGGATAAAGTCCTATGTATCACCAGCAGACACAGCAGAAGCAGATTATCTCACATGAGTTTCCATGGTAAACTATGTTAATGAAAAATGCCTGATTTCTGAATTGCATCACAAGAGAGCAATTGTAATGGAAGTAATAGTGAGATATGTAGGTGATAATGTTCTTCCTCCTCAATGCAGCAGAATGGGAGGATCATATCCCTGTTGTGCAGTAAATGCCAATAGGTGTAGCCAAAATGTTTATTGTTCTGAAGCCCTTAGGAAATCTGGGTAAAAAATAAAGTCATTTTTTCTATTGGATCATTCTGTGAAATAAATGTTCATTATGGCACACAGAAATGAAACAATGTAAGGCCATTTTAAATTTAAATATATTTTAGCAAGTAGAGCAAGGACTGTCACATTATTCTCTCGGTAGGGTGTGTGTTGCTTTATCAGTCAGCATCTGTTCTTTGCAATTCCTCCAGTCAGAATGCCATGATTTAGTAAATACACAAAAAGGCGAACTTCTTCAAATTATCATTTTTTCCTGAGGTGTTTGTTTCTAGTTCATACACAGTAGATGGCACTGGTGGAATAAGAAGTTATGATACGTGGTAACATTAGCTCTACAGTCTACAACATTTCCACCATCTTTCAGTGAGGAGACACCAGAAACATTGTTCCTTAATTTTTCTCTTCTTTGGTCATTCTGTTGCACCAGAATTATAGGCACTATAAGTGGGTGACAAACTTTAGTCTTCACTTGGAGTGAGTGTAGCAACAGTAGGTCAAAGAATCACAGAATTGTTAAGATTGAAAGGAATCCCTGAAGAGCATCTGATCAGAGCAGGGTCACCTGGAGGAGGTTACTCAATGCAATGACCAGATGAATTTTTAATATGTCCATGGAAGTAGACTTCACAACCTCTCTGGACAAACTGTTCCAGCATTTGGCCACCTTTCACAGCAAAAAAATCTTTTCCTTAAGTATGGAATAAATTTCATGTGTTTCAAATTGTGCCCATTGCCTCTTGTCTTGTCGTTGGGCACCACTGAGAAGAGGTTGGCTTCACCTCCTTTATACCCCATATGTATTTGTAAATAAGGATAAGATCCCCTTAAGCCATCTCTGGTAGCTCATGTTCAACTTAAAATCCACCAAGACCCTCAAACCTTTTCTGCAAAACCACTGTCCTAACTTACGCTGGTACATGGAGTTATTCCTTCCCAGTCGCAGGATTTATATTTCCGTTTGTTGAATTTTATAAGATTCCTTTCAGCCCAGTCCATTTCTCCAGTCTGCCAAGGTCCCTTTGAATGGCAGCACAAGCTGATGCATTAGCTGCTCCTCCTAGTTTTATATAGTGTGACAACTTGCTGAGGGGGCACTCTGTCCCACCACCCACAGATCAATGTTTTACATTGAAGATGTTAAGCATTATTGGAACTAGTATTGACCCCTGAGTTGCATCACTAGCCTCCAAGCAGATTTCATGACATTGATCACAATCCTTTGAGTCTGACAGTTAAGCAAGGTTTCAGTCCGTCTTAATGTCCATATATCTAGTACATACTCCATCAGTTTATCCATGAGGCTCTTGCAGGGGACAGTGGTGAAAACCTTGCTAAAGCCAAGATAACACCCTCTGCTTCCTTTATTCACCAAGACAGTCATTTCACTGCATAAGGCTATCAGATTAGTGAGGCATAATTTCCCTTCACGAATCCATGCTGAATGCACCCATTCACTTTCTTGTTCAGACTGGAAATGGTTGGAAAACACCTGAAAATGGTCTTCAGGTGTATTTACTCCGTCACCTTCCCATGGGGCAGGGTGAGGCTGACCGGCCACTAGTTTTCAAAATCCTCCTTATTCATCTTCTCAAAGACAATAGTGACATTGCTTCTTTCCAATCCTCTGAAACCTCTTCCAGGTTCCATGACTCTTCAGAGATAGAAGAATGGTCTTACAATGACAGATATATTGCTCCTTCAACATTCTGAGTTTCCTGATCCTTACATTTTTTTTTCTTATGCTTGAGTTTAGTCAGAGTCTCCTTGTTGCAGGCCTCTAGTCACTTTTGCTTGGCTTCCTGCCCTTTGGAATGGATCACTTTTGAGTGCAGAGTAGGAGATCCTTGCAAATCAACCAGCTCTCCTAGACTCCTCTTCATGTAAAGAATCCATTGCATTCTGTCAACTAGGTTACTAAACAGGCCAAAATCTGTTCTGAAGTCCAAGATTGTGATCCTGCTTATTTCTTATTTCTCAGTATCCTGAACTCCACCATCTTATGGTCGTTGTATCCAAGGTTGCCTGACATTTACATCCTCAAATAGTTCTTCCTTGTTATGAGTAGCAGACCTGGCAGAGAAACTCCCCTCAGCAGATTTTTGATTATCTATGTCGGAAAATCAATGTAAACACACTCCAGAAACCTCATGAATTGTTTGTGCCCTACTGTGTTTTCTCTCCAGTAGATATTGAATATATAGGTCATTCAAGTGCCCCATGAGGACCAGGACCTGTAAACATGAGGCTTCTACCGATTGTCTACAAAAGGCCCCATCTACTTCTTCTTCATCAGGTAGTCTGTAGCAGACACCCACCACAATGCCACTCATGTTGGTCTTGACCCAGAAGCTCTCGTTTGACTCATTGTCCACTGCGAGGCAGAGAGCTCAATGCATTCCTGATGCTTTTTCCCATAAGGGACAACACCTTCCTGTCCCATTCTTCCTAAGGAGCCTATGTCCATCTATCACAACACTCCAGCTCTGTGATCTGTCCCATTGTGTCTCTCTGTGATCCTAAGGGGGCTGTAGCCCTGCAGCAGCACACAGATCCTCAGAGAGGGATTCCTCAGAGAGGCGTGCAAGCGTGCTCAGTTATCAAATAAGTGTGAAGGGCTGTCCTCTTCCTTCTGCCGCAGAGTAAGAGATTGCCAGATGTCTGCAGGGAAACCTCCACCAGAGCTGACTCCAACCCTACGGAAATGCTTTTCCCTTAGCCAGATCAGCTCTGGCTAAGCTACAGCCCCTGTTACTTTGCATCCCAGTGCCTGCCTAGGTTTTGGACCCTACCAATCCCAGTTCAGACCCTTGCCACAGGTTGACTTTCCAGCTTGACCTGGGCCTGCCTTGTCAGCCAGTCTACTCTCAGGACTGTCCTGACTACTCTTTGAATAGAATGTGGTGGGATGGTTGGTGAAGTCCTGCCCTGCGCACTCTAGCTACCTGCTGGCACAGTAGCTGCTCCCAGGCAGCTACTGCCCCTTGCTGCTTTGTGACAGAGCGAAGAATTGATTTTTGTGTAGCTTAAATTAGGCAAAATAAGCTATTCTTCATCCTTCTGAATTTAGGTGGCTTAGGCCAAACATCTTAAAATGGAAACAAAGGATATTTCTTTATGTTTAACAGATTTTTTTTTCATTTTGCCATACAAGAAGTTCATGATTGTAAATATTTACTGAAGGAATTTCAGCACTGAGCACTCAAATATTTTTTCCATTACTGAGAGATTGCTGGGGCACTGATAGCATTCAAAGTTATTAGAGCTGTAAGAAATGAGAGCTACATTTTAGCAACAGCATTGTATGAGACTTCAAAATGGCTATGATTTGTCATGTAGGCATGTTTGCTTTCCGAGGCTGGGATTTGTTTTCATGCCATTGTTCTGATGATGACTATTTCTGGCCAAATGCTATAAAGGCTGAAGCTATAAAGACTAAAGCAGTGAAAATCAAGGAAGAATCATTGGACCAAAGTCCAAACCAACTGCTGAGTTAAAAAATGATTTCCAATGCACAAAAAAAAAGCGAGATTACAGTAAAGGAGGAATATGATGTCATTTAAGTCACTAAAATAGAAAAAGAGAATAGAGAAGATGAATTTCCTTAGCTTCACTCTGAAGTTAGAAGATGCTCTTTGGTGTTAACAGAGTATGCTCAACATCTTACATTTTATTGAAAGGTTTTGTTACTTTAGGAGACAAGCTGAAATCCCAGAGCTATTATGTAAGATTAATGACTGCTCAGAGACTTCTGCAGTACTCACTCTGGGCACAAAATGCTAGTTCTGAATTTCTAGCTTTTATTATTTCTTTAAATATTACAGCCCAACAGATTTGTTTTTATTCCAGTTTTAGGTTTAATAGCAGTGTTAAAAAAAGCAAAGCCAAACCAAAGCTTTTACTTCTAAGCACACTTCAAAAGCATTTCAAGACAAGAAGATCTTAAACAAGTTATAACTTTCCATTCTGACATGCCAGGTGTGAGAGCCAGAACACTTTCACAGCTACTCAGATAAAACACGGTTGTGATTGTCAAGTGTTCTTGATAGTAACAGCTTATATAATCAGCCTAGGTAAAGGGAAAGAGGGCATTTAATTCCTGTCATAGTCCTCTTCTGTACTAAAGGAAAACTGGTGACTTTTATACGTACACTAATACTTTAAGTTTCTTTACCTTTCATTCATTACCTTGCATTCATTATGCATGCACCATGCTAGCTTAGAGCCATTTCCATTCAATTTGGTGCAGGATAGGATGCCATTGACAAGTCTGAGAAATCATTTCTAGCTCAGTCTTCTCTGTAGGACTTTGGACTGTATGTCTTCTTCTCTCACTGTATGCCATCCCACTGAGTGAACAACCAGGCAACCTCTTGGCCCTCATAACCCTCTAGCACCAAGTAACACATGGAGGATTTCCTCAAACACTGCCTTGGCAGTTGCTTCATGAATATCTGCTGCCCACAACAAACCAGTCACCCCTGCAATTGCTGAGAGCAGCAGGCAGCTTGTGTCTTCTCCTTGTTCCAAAAGTTCAGCCACTCTATTAGCTTGAGGTCTATAGCTTAGGGCAGTGAAAGAGTAGCTACCACAGAACAAGGGGAGAGCAGAGCAGTTGTGGTCAGTGCAGCAGTGCAAAATGAAAAATGATGTTTTACTGACTTCCTGCAAAGCTTTTGGAGAGACTCCAAGTTTTCCAAATGCATGGGAATGGCTGGCATTGCAAAACACCTGGTATGAGCAACTAAAGTCTGTCAACATTTTTACCTAAGTCTCGCTGAAAACAAGATGAGTTGCAGGAGGGGAAAAAAGGGCAAAATGCCAGCAGAAAGAAAAAAAAACGCCCTGGACTCCTTCTATAGTGTAACACAAAGGGTGGCTAGTTTCTCTGAACCATAGTGTAACAATGCCAGGAGTGAAGTAGAGTGAAAAAAAAAAGAATTAAAAAGTGTCATTAAACATAATCTATTCCAATTCTCACAGTGATAGCTGGCCTCCATCCAAGGCATTCATACAGAGCTACAGATTCCCCCTCCTCCTCAGAACCAAAACACACAGTAGGGATGTTTGGTGATACAGATGAAAAGTGAGCAAAGGAAGGAAAATAGCTTGAGGTATTTTAAATTTCTCTCCAAAATATAGACCCAGCAGGAATGAGTATGAATCATCAGTCAGAAAGCCACAAAAATGATCATTCTCCCTGTGTGCTGGTTTTGTTTCCCTTGCTTTTACATTCGTTGCAGGAATTCTTTGTTTTCCTTTGTTTTGTTTTTTACACTAGATCCACCATTTTCTAAATCCTCACTTTCTGGGTTACATTCATCCTATAGTATTTTTTTCTGAAATGCAGCCCATACAAAGTAAGTCATTCTTTGCTCACCCTCATAAATCAACATGCAACAAAATCATTGCCCCTATCGCCTGCAAATGACTGGCTGAAACAATGATTTCTGACACTGAAAAGATTATGACAAAGAATAGGGCACTAAAATGGTCTGCTTAAAAAAATGCAGAGCCTGATGTAGAAAAAGCAAGAAAAGGTTAGCTTGCTCCACATTGCCTTTTGAGGCACAGAGTTCCAGCTCATCAATTTGAAGCTGATGCTTCATGTCAACATCTTATGAATTAAAATAGGGTTCATCTCTCCCAATAAGCAGGCATGAGAATTTTACAAAGAAACTGAGATTCAGGTGCCTGCACTTTTCCCCCTGCGCAGTGTGGAGAAGTGGGATGCCGTTTCTGAGTAGTGCTGAGTATTCACCATCTGCTGTTGGCTGAACTCCCACTGGGACTGAGGTTTTGATTATTAGATCTCTGCATTTCAAAAGTGTTTGGCCATCTGATGGCTCATTTCTCTTCCTCCACCAAAAGAAAAAAAAAATCAACTCAAGCATTTCTTGAGCTTGGTTTTGCAGCAATTCTTGTCACTTAAAAACTGAAGAACTGGAGGAGCTGAGGTTCCCCACCCACTCAAATGAACATATATTGGTGAAAAGATAGATAGACAGACAGATACTGCTAGATCTTTATTGATAGACAGTAATTCAAAACCATAATGATTATGGAGTTTGACCAGATTTATACCAGAGACCTTTAACTTTCCTGAATTTATTCCCATCCTCACTACAGTCTGGTACAGTGCTGTCACATATAAGCTTTACATGCTCCCAGAATACACATTTAGAATTAGGTACCTATGCAAAGGAAAGGATATCTGCATGTATTGTAAATACAAAAAATGGACTTAATCACTATCATACTCAATACTGTACCACCTAGAAATTAGTCACCAAATTTAAGATGAGATCTGAAACGCTGAGTTAGGTATCTGCAGCCTGTAAAACTTAAATGGAAATTGTATATGAGCTGTATGAGCTTTGTAACACCCAGGACACTGTTTGAGGTCTGCAGTGAGGAACGCCATGTAAGGAGTACATGGAGAACTTTGCAAAAGTTCAGATTTGAACATAGGTGTATGATCATCCGATCACACAGAAACTAAGATTTGGAGCCCCAAACTGTCTTCTGCTTTGTAGACATACATATTTAGTATGTATAGTAATATTAAGTTACACATATTCAATGACACTAATATTTCACCTATAGAATCTGCCTCTCAGTGATGGCAAAGTGGCAAGGAGGCTACTCGGTAGTAATCAATCATCTGGGTTGCCATCATCACTTCCCCACTTAAGACAGTCATGAATAAAAAATAGTAATGAATCTGAAAAACAGATCTAGTCCTTCTGTCTTTACAGCAAAGACCTTTTCAAGCAAGAAAAAGATGCAGAATCCTTTCAGGGTATTTCTCTGGTCTCATAAAAGTCTTCATTGCTTGCTGCCCAGGAGGAATGAAGAGCACCTTTCTGCTAACCAGACAGTCGTGCTCTGTATTGGTTGAGCTGTATAGCTCAACCTATAGCTGTATAGCTATATCTCAGATAGGCATGCTTGCAACTTTGCTACTGCATAGAAAATCAGCTTTTTATAGCCTCCTTCTCTGATTATTTTGAAATGCAACGATACTGTCTATTAATATCTTAGGTATACCTGGAAAATGCTTAGGAAGACTGTAGTCTTCAGGGAGCTTAAAGCTGACTCCTGAAGAAGATCAACCATGAAGTAAGGTCCTAAATGCTTGCTTTAGCCACAGTAGCAGGGCTTTTTAATGCACAAATGATAAACCTTAGGCACATAAAGCATTTTCAGTAGAAAACCAGGATCTATTGCTTTTCAGGCACCTGTATACCTTTCTTTTAAATTTATTATACTAAAATAATACATCTATATTGTTTCAAATTACACTTCAGGCATATAGGTAATATTTTCAGATTTTTCTCCTAATTCAATATTTACACTTTTCTCTATTAAATTTAATCTTACCCTCATGTTCCATCATGTTTTTCATGTAAGACCTTCTATTCTGTACTGACAGTGTGATTAAGTTCTATATCACTTCTCCTCAATCCTACTTTTTATGGCAAAATCATTAAAGAAAATATTAAGATCCACTCTGAGACTAATTCATTAAAAATGTTGTTAGTATATTCTTTCAACTCATTACTTTTTTTTTTTGGTATTGCACATTGACATCTTCTCTTTATCTAACTCCTTAACTATCCTAAAGATCTTATGCCTCTCTTATTAATAAGGACGTTCCTTCAGGCATCATATCAGATGCCTTTCTGATAAATTAAGCTATCCCAGGGGCATTACAACCATATAACTTCAG
>JAUBOD010000685.1:2345851-2360325 GCA_032353885.1 Nothura maculosa | reverse complement strand
AAGGGGCAGCGGCGGCGGCGCCAGGGTCCCCGCGGGCTCCCCGGGGCCGCCCGGGGTGCGGAGGGGGCCACCCCCTTCCTGCAAGTTTGCGCGCGGCGGTTGGGACCGTTGCGAGCGTTGGCGCGCGGCGGTTGGGACCGTTGCGAGCGTTGGCGCCCGGGGCTGCGGGGACGGGGCGCCCGCGGCTCCCGCGGGGCAGCTAAGGAGGGCGGCAGCTATGGAGGGCGGCAGGGAAAACACACGGAGAAACTTTCCGGGAAGGCTGAAATCGGCGCGCATGAAGCGTTTCGGTTGGGAATTTCAGCGGGAAGCGCGGTGCCCGAGCGGCAGCTCCCGGCGTGTTTCCCTTCCGTTAAAGGTCTTGCTTTCTGCTGGCGCCGCCTCGCAGCGCTCTTGGCCGCCCGCTCCGTGCGGGTGCTGCCGCTCCCGTGGGATGGCCCCGCGCGGGAGGGACGCAGCCCGTCCCGGGGCTTCCCTGCGTGCGGATAGGGAATGCGCCCGTGGCCGCATCCCGGGAAAAGGCAGGGGCCGGCGCGGAGCTCTGCGAGCGCAGCAGCCGCAGGGCGGCCGATCGCCACGGCCAAGTGCGCGCAGAGCCCAACTTCTTCTTGCTAGCTCGTGCGTTGCGTGTAGAATTCCCAAGGTATTCCCAAGGATATAACAAGCCAGTATGTAAAGAAATCAAGCTTTGGAGCCTGGTTCGGCTGGGTGGTTGTTCAGCTGTCATTGGAGGGGCTTGCTGATGTTCAGTGCGTGTTATTGTGGTTTTGCTGCTACTGTAGCGCTCCCTTTGCAACCTCCCATCCCTCTGTGCTGACACGGAGGGTGAGACCAGGAACAGCTGCTGTGGGAGCACTGGGGACACTGGGCAGAACAGCTGCTCAGGCCCAGGGCGGCATCCAGAGCCGAGAAAAGACCTTTGCAAGGAAAACTTCACGATAAACTTCCAGTTGTGGCTTCGTGGGTCAACGTTCAGTCTTGTTATCTTCCTATTGAAATAAACCCCTCAGAACTGTGCGAATGTGTCATGTTTTTCACCTACCTGAACAGCTGTGCTTGTAGTAAGGAGATGTTCGCTGTGCTGTATTGGTGGTGGGCAGAAGGATGAACGAGGATTTGAGGCTGGAACTGCCTGCTGATCTGTGGCATATCTTTGATTGTTGGGATTTAGGGCCCAGGCCTTTAACTGCTACCTTTGTATGTCCACTTTTGGTGTTTGTATGAGTTCTCAGAATGGGCTACGTGCAAGTCCAGATTGTTTAATTGAACTGACAGAGGAGGATTCAGCTTTTGCTAGTGATACTTGCTTTTCACCAGCTTATTCCTATAATCAAACTAATGTTTGTCGTTCTCCTAAGAGCTTTTAAATGCTCTACAGTCTCCTTAACACTCTAACTTTCTAGATTTGAAGTGAATCATTACAAGCAGAAAAAGCAATGACATGCTCCAAGTCTTAGAATTTACTTTTGCTAGAACTCGACTTCTGATCTTATGACCTAGGAATTTCTTGACTTTTGTCCCTATGCTCAGATCATGGGAGGCTGCGCCTTCCACCCCACCTCCAACTTTAAAATACAAAATTATATTTAGTTATCTTCTGATCATTATAAACACGCTGAGACAGAATGTCGTGGTGGGTGATGTTTCATTCTCCTGTCCCAACTTCTTCTTGTGGAAAAGCAGGATTAATTGTGCACCTGTGTGTTTCTTTCAGACTTGCAACCAACATAATGCTGAAGCTCCCATCTTGGAATGAGCATTTTTCAGAATGGCACAAACAGAACCTAATCTGGACCATGACGTATCGTGGTTCCTCCTTCCCCCAAACTGGGCTAAGATGGTTGTGGGATTAATTTCCCTCCTCTGCTTTGTTAACAGCTATGATGGAGATTTTGTCTTTGATGATTCTGAAGCCATCATCAATAACAAGGTTTGTCTCGTTTTATTTTCCTTGATTTAAATGGTCATAAGAAACAAAATTACAACAATCAATCATGGTAGGCCCAACGTATTCATCTTCGTCACGTCACTAAGAGCCTTTTCATTAGTCCTCTTAAGGATTTTTTTTTCTCATTCTTGTTTAAAGTAAGGTTTCTATTTTATATTTGGCAAACAAGCTGTGCAGCAGTGTTCTACAGGAAAGCGAGAAACAGGAGCTTGTTTAACAAACTCTTACTCCCAAAGCTCTTTGAATAACCTGGGTTCTGATGCATCAACAACAGAGCAGGCAAAGACAAATTAAGCTTTTTTAATATATACAAACACAATGAACAATCCTGAACACAATGAACAATCCTGAAAGTAGCTGGAATTTAGCTTGAAGAACAAGACTCTTTGTGGGATTCCAAAAAAAAAATTGGTATTGAGGAGTTGTAGCTGGTTGTCAGCCAAATGGCGAGACACTTTCTAATATCACACGTGGCAGTTGATGGGGCTCTGCTCATGGCTCATCAGCTCTTGCTGTGCTCTGTGAAAGGGTTGGAAAGAGAAGAACAGGGTAAAAGGAGTATGAAAGAATGACCCTTACGTTGGTTCTGTTTTCCTGAAGCCATGGAAATGCCGGGTGAATAATCCACAGACAGTTCTAGAAGATTTTGGTTTTTGCATTGCATTACACAAAAATTAGAGGCAGTTTATCACTGTGTGCTGTTTAGAATCCTGCCGAATTACAGTTTCCTCAGACAAATTCACATTATGCTTATGTAAGTCATGTTACCTTGAGTTATAAATGTATGGGGAGGGGAAATACATCTGCCAAATTGGAAATAAATCTCAAAGCTGCTAAGAGAATTCTATAAACAAACTAAGAACTTGCAGTGATTTTTAAGAACCATTATACTTTAAATTACACAGCTCCTGGGAATGTCTCATTGTGCAAAGTTTTATTTGGAGCATAATGATAACATTTTAATTTTCTGAAAGAGCAAACAAAACTGATGTTGAAACCAAGGCAGGGGTGGGCTTAGCTGGTTTGTTCTCATGCAATTTGCAGGCTTTCAATTCTTATCTGTCAAATACTTCAATTTATGCATGCAACACAAGAACTTGTGCTGGGATTATAGCACTTGACAACTCAGACAAATTAAATTAATTGCTTAAATAGATTAATTGATACAGCCCATATAGGGGAAAATCTGAGACTGATTTTAATTTTTCCATCCAAGTCTTCTATTATTCCCTAGAAATTGAGTGTGATTTTTGATGATCATCAGATAAATGTATGGAAATACAGAATTCCTGCCAAAAATGTGTAGACAATGCATTTATCAGGTTGTTAGGGGCTCAAAGCATCTAGCAAAGGCAAACTTTATTAAATAGTCAGCAGCATGTTTTATTCCCATTCTGTATGACAGCCAGTAGGTGAAGTAATCCAGGAGATTTATTGAGCATTACTTTCCCAGTTTTTCCTTGTGTGCCACACTGTGACCCTTTTGTTAACTCACTAGCCCTCCCCCCAGTCTTTCCTTTTTTAATGAAAAGTACACTGTGAGTTGGCTCCATGCCTACCATATCGTACAGCATTCTGTTATTAGGTTTTATTGGTGTTCAGGGCTGTTTTCCAGATGCTTCCTTGTCATTTTAAGCAGCCTTTTTACTGGTTCTCAGTGCTGATTTTGTCTTTATTTACTAGCTTGCCAAGACAAGCAATTGCATTAGCAGGAACTTGAGACACTTGAGGTGTCTTTTCTGTAAGCCATTAGGTAGAAAAACTGACCTTTTTCAAGTATTGAACCCTGCTGTGCGTAAGTTGCTGCTAATCAAATATTTAGAGATTCTTTGGTATCTAGATTCAGTGCTAATGGAGGATATCATGCATACCCTTTTAATCGCTGGGGTTCTTGGAGCAAACCATTTCCCTTTTGGGATAAATCCATGGAGTGGGAAAACTCTCATAAGTAATTGTGTCTCATAGAACTTAGACACATAAACAGGTCTGCTGCCTCTGGGCTCCGGAGATCTCTAGGTCATAGCAACGTACAAGCTGATTGCTAAATAATTCTGCATCTTCAGCTTTTTCTGCATTCTTCCTATTGAAGATTAAAAAAAGCTGATACTGAAGGAGAGGAAAACCTAGGCATGTCTAACCCATATTTTCCATCTCACGATACTGAAGCCAATATGTGAAATAGAAGCCATACGTTTAAAACGTAGTAGTTCCTTTCTCTTCATTTAAAGCAAACAGGTATTTCTAGAGTGCATGTAGCTGGCACGCGTGCCTAAGTGGGCACAGGCTGGGCCGTGGCACCCACTAGCACAGATGCACACCAACACATCCTGAAGTCTTTGCCGTGTGTGCAAGCCAGTCCTGGCAGGCCCTGGAACAGCAGCCCTCCTGCTCGAGGCACTGGTTGCTCTTCACAGTACCCCTGAGGAGAGGCATTGGAGTTGGGGTGCCTCAGGCCCAAACTTCAGTCTTGGGAGGGAAAAAGCAATTCCTGGTTGTCATTTGAATGTAGATACATCTGTGCTCTGCATGTGTGTCTCCTTTTTGACCTTGAGAGAGCAGAGAAGCCTTGAACCTCTCTATTACCTGAAAATAGGATGCTCTGTGAAGCTTGGTCTATTAAATTTTTTCCTCCAGAATGCCTAATCCACTCCTGTAGTCTAGGGCTTCTCAAAGACAACGGTGTTAATTAACTCTGCTTTCTTTCCAGCACAAGGGCACAGCTTCTGCAGGAGTAGCAGAAATCCATGAGGAACACAGCCTCTGTGGGAGGCTTCCTCCCTAGCTTTGTATCTGTCTTGGTGGTTAGGAAGGGAAGATCAGAGTCTTCAATAGCCCCATACTGTGATGATCGAGCCACCAAGCCTTTGTGCAGAAAGGGAAGGTACTTTTACCCTCCTGACAGTGATGCAACTTAGACAAGTGTTTAAGTAATAGCAGCAGAGTTAGTACACACATATTGATTAGCAGCCCAGTAGAGAGCACTTTGCTTCATTTGACTGTGGCCTAGGATTTGTAGCCAGTTTCCTTTTCCTAATTTCTTTTTGAGCCCTTTATCTAGTACTAGCCAAATCTGACTAAATGATAGAAATAAATCATTTTCTACAGCTATGGATTTTTTGGATGAGTGGAGGACAGAATGCGTAGAGAAAGAAGCAAGAACTTAGTTATTTTTGATTGCAGTTTAGCAGCAGCCCAACAGCGTTTGTGCATGGCCTGCACATTTGCCTGTACCTTGGGACTCGATGCAAGTCTCCTTGCTGGCAGGCCATAGGAGGAAGCTCAAGGTATTGCAGAGTGTAGTCAGGTGACAAGAGCCTGTAAGAGGAACTGGAGATGGTTAGTCCTGAGTATTATAATACGGGAACTTGTAAGGAGGGGGAGATAGAAGGAGAAGGTGCAGAAAGCCAGGCTTTGTTATTCACGGTTCAGCATGAATTGTTTGCACTGGTGCATTCAATAGGCTAGGTGTATTGGATTGTTTCCCTGTCACGTGGTTTTAAGATAAAAGGAAAGTGTGGACTTTTCCTTTGTGGTTTCATTATAGTGTTCTGCCCCAAACTGGCATGTAAGAAATTTGACTAGTTATTAATCCTCTTTTAGAGCAGTGTGTTGAGGAATTTGTTTCTTGGTTTCATGTATTAACAAACATATCAAAAACATCTATCTGAATAGTGTCCTGTGCAAAGAAAGATAAAACGAGCTTAAAAATGGGAAAACATTGTTTTTTATCTTTAGTTCTTGTTGTATATCTTTCTTGGTTTCATTAGTAGTTCTGCTGCTACTGACACTAGTAGAAAAATAGCTGTTTGCCACAAGTTGTGCTTGGCCTCTTTCCCAACATAACCTAGACCTAAAGTCAAATACACTTCACAAAAAATATTGGTTTTTTTTTCTCTTGTGGTTCAAAGCTCAGCTTCTGGACGAGATTTTCAGCTGATGTAAATCATCCTAGCTCTACTACATTTCACATAGCCTGCTTGCAGAATCCAAGTCCCTCGGCCTTTTTGATGACAGGTACCCAAGACATGACCTTGTTCCAGACTTCAGTACCTTGTTTTATGTCAGGAGCCAACAGGACATTTGGTGTATGTGTATTAGAATGTATTCAAACTCACTTGTCTTTTAGCAGGCTTTGAATCAAGAGATATGGTAAGAGCCTGGTATTCAATTATGTATTATTTCAGGACCTCAGGGCAGAAACCCCACTTGGTGACCTGTGGCATCATGACTTTTGGGGTAGCAAACTCAGCAGCAATACCAGTCATAAGTCATATCGACCACTTACTGTCCTAACTTTCAGGTGAGACTTGCCTTTTTTTTTTCCTCTCTAAGTCTTGAATTTTTATTAAATGTTTGTTTTGACACAAGCAGTTTGAATATGCAGAGGATGCAGTAAAAAAGGTGAGGGGACAAAGGAATTACAGGCAATTTGGGTGTTTTTAGACATGGTTTTTGACATTATTTTATGTACCCTTCAGAGGTTTCCCTCTCTAGTTCTCACATGCCTCGTTCCTAGAGGCAACATACTTGAGTATATAGAGCACATCAAGTAGCTATGTATGTTCCCTCTACTTAGCCAAGCTGTCATTTGTGCTGTTGCAGTAGTTTGTTCTTTGCTTTCCTACTGACCTGTGGAATGATTTTTGACAAATCACATCCATCTGCTGTGGCCTTTTGTCGCCAGGCTACTGATCAGGCTTTCCATCCTTCACCCCTAATATTTTGTCTTCAGGAGAGTGTCTGTGTCTGAGAGCCCTATTAAGACAGATGTTTGCCTGCATATCTGACTTGCATTTTATTTGTTGGTGTTCTCAGATAGCTACACAGGTTGATGAGGAACCCCGCTGTAGATTTCTAGGTGCTGTGTTTTGCACAAGGGCTTGGGCAAACCGTACACCAAGGAATTTGGCCCAGAAATAAAATAAAGTAAAATCTCTTGAGGACTTGGCCTTCATTTTATTTCCTTGCCCATTCAACTTTTGCTGTGTGGACCTGCTGTCCTAGTGATTAAGGACCTGGCACTGGTTCCGCAGTTGTGACCAGTCTAAGCAGGGAAGTGATTATGGAAGAGGTTCCCCACTCCCCCTTTTTCAGTTAAAGCAATATCTGTGATCCTGGAGTTCAGTAGAGGTGCTGAAGTGTTTAATAACAGAGGGCTTTGCTGTCCTTCAGTTTGTTTTTCACACTGCTGCCAAACAAAAATGTAAGCATGGAGGAGTAAACCAGTGCCAGGGTCCTGTTAAAGCTCTTGGTATGTTCTATGACACACTTCAGTCTCCCTGGCATATTCTCACTCTAGTGACGTGAGGTTGGTTAAGAGACCTGAGATGCAGTTACTGCTGTATCTGAAAATAGAGATGAGATGTGCTGGAATCCATGTAAGGCTAATTTAGTAAGAAACTTCCCAAAGTATGCAGAAAAATAACAAGATGCTTCTTCCTTTCCTTTTCCCATTACGTTTTGGATTAGAGCTTCTATCTTAAAATTAAAAGTTGATCTTAGAGTGACTTTTCAGGAAGAGTTCTTTGTAGTTCTATAAAATTGTTATGTAGCCAGTGTTGCAAAACAATTATTTATATTTTCTTTCTTGAGCCTTTCCTGATTCTGCTAGAACATTTTCCTGCTGGGCTGTCAATGGATATCTTAGTGTTTGTACACATTAGTTTTTTCGCTCTGTAGATTTAATTACAATATTTTCATTCAGTTCCATGCACACTGTCTTTTAAGCCCAAGAACATTCTCCCAGTAAGTGGGGTGGTTTGTCTGCAGAGCTCTCTGCAGTGGATGTGCTCAGCTTTCATGAGTGTCACACTGCTGACCAAAACCCAATTCTAAATAAACAGTCATGAATAATGTGCTAGCGTTAACATATGGCTTGGGAGACAGGTAGGTTTATGCTTAGTCTGATTTCCCATGTAAATACCTCCATCTGAGAAATGATCAGGGCCTTGTTTCCAGTTTATTGTACTGGTTCATGATAATATCCCTGTCTCCTGGGATTTGGCAGTAATTTTCACTCCTTTAATTCTTTCCATTTTTTTGTATAAATAGAATTTTGCAATGAGGTTGATCAGTTTTTCTGTTTGCCTTTCTCTAATGCCCATGTGATTATTAACCTCAATGTTTTTGTTTCTATACAGAATTAATTACCTTTTTGCTGGAGGCTTCTACCCAGTGGGTTTTCATGTCATCAATATAATACTGCATTGTGCTATCTGCATGTTGATGGTTGATGTGTTCTCAATATTATTGGGTGGCCTGCAATTCAGTAACAAAGGAAGAAGGCTAAACTTGGCTCCAAAGACATCTCTCCTGGCTGCTTTGCTCTTTGCTGTTCATCCAGTTCACACTGAATGTGTAAGTACCCAAAACTTAGCTCTAGCAATTCAGGTCTTAGGTGTTCTCTACTGGTTTAGCTACTTAGGTCTGTCATAGTTTCACATACTTGCTTATTCTTAACACTTCTTTTGGCACATGCCTTGTGAGAACAATCCAATATTAGGGTTTGTACTTCCAGAACCTTAAAATTTCATGGGGCTGAACCTCATTAAGGAAGATAAATTAATCATTTAAGTACAATAGCTAAAGGAGGATAGCCTTAAACTACAAAGACTTTCCCTAATTACTGGATTAAGAATTCATCACTAGATATGCTAGCTCATGAGCAGCCAAGGAGAGTAGATGATGATCTGAATGCAAAGTGCTTCACCACCCTACATTCTCACTTGCTTTATATCAAACAGAGTTAACAAAATTGGAGGAAGGGCATTCTAAGAATTTTGTATGTGACCCTACTAGAATATGGTGGGCAGCTTTAAATTTTTGCCACAAGAAGGATGCTTGAAAAAGTGCAGAGAATTCAGAAAAGCTGTGCAAATGATTAAAGTATTGCAAATGGTCCTGTATCGTAAGAGATCAAACCTTATGGATTTATATTTTTAGCTTATGAAGGAGAAGACTAAAGAGCCTCTTTTTTCTTCACAACCTGGAACAACTTACTGAGGAATAAAAAATTGGTAGAGCAAAGAAAACATAACATATCATGGAAACAGAACGTATAAAGGTGTTTATTAGACATACCTCATGTGCACAGCAAACACTTAAAATGCCTCACTCAAAATTAAAGCCACTGTGTGGAAACTGTAGGAAAGATGAGCTGTATTTAAGTGCTTTTGCACTCAGTTAAGTCTTCAGGCCTTACACTGGTGGTCCTGCTGGGTATGGTCCACGTGTGAAATTTGTATACACTTTGAAAAAAATTTTGGAAGAAGAGGGAGGAAAAAATGGATCATGCTGCGCACATACCATTAAATCATCCTGTAAGATGCAGGAGTGAACAGAAGCTCCTTAGCAGTTACATTATTTTTGTATAGTAGCAGTCATGATACTGCTGTGGCACTAGCATGGATGAATGTCAGGCAGCATCTCCTCAAACTGCATTTCTCATGACTTTAAAGCTGAGAGCTTAAAGTATTATGACAACTTGGTTTTGAAATGAGATGGCATATTTTGATGTAGAATTGTGAAGAATCTGTCCTTTTGCTCTTTTGGTTTTTGTCTATATTTAGATTTTCTGTTATATATATAAAATCAGAAAATATACAAAATAAACTGTCATGTAAACAACATCTTAGCATTTAGTGCTTTCAGTACCTCTGTAATAAAAATATATCATTGTGATTTTTTACGGATACAAGTGAACACTGCTGTGGCACAGTTCTCTTTGGGAAAATGCTTAGTATCTGTAAAAAAAATTTGAAACACAGACAGAAGAATATGCCAATGTTAATTTAAAAATATATTTTTCAGTTTACCTTGTTACTGGATGCTGTGGGCCAGACCCTGCATCTGAGCTGGTGTGTGTTGTTAGCCCATTAATCTCTTTGTTGTAACAAGCTGGCACTCATTTTCAGAATTGTCTCAGCTCACCTATTTTTTTTTTCATTAGTTGAGAACAGTTCCTGAAGCAGAATGATACTTCATTATTTTCACCTTTCAAAGCACTTCACAGTTATTGAGTTAATCCTTATAATTCCCCTGTGAGATAGAATAAGAAGCAGAGAAGTTAAGTGCTTGGCTTTGGATAAGGAAGGAAGGGTTTTTTTTTCCTGAACTGAACATAAGAATTCAACAGTTTATCTTTGATGGTGCTTAGCTGAAGGTGAGGTTAAAGTAGGGGAGTGGGAGTGGATTCAGTCCTATTCTGGTATCTCTGTAGCCCTCTGTTTTTCCTCTTTAGAAAGCTGGATGTACTCACTAAACGAGTACATCAGATTTTAAAAAGGAAAAAGAAAAATATGTTTTTACATTTCACTATATATGTGTGCATATTTTATCTCAGGTTTTCCAATAATAAGATCTGATTTCTTTTTTTCTAAGGTTGCAGGGATTGTTGGCAGAGCAGACCTACTGTGTGCCCTCTTCTTTTTGTTGTCCTTCCTTGGCTACTGTAAAGCATTCAGAGAACGTAAGCATTTTGTTTGTCCCTTTAGTTTTGCATTGTATATATTTTCTAAATTCATAGGTTTCAGGGAAATACAGTAAGCAAAAATGTCACCTTACATGAATTGTGTCTACTAGGTCTTATACTTTCAGAATATATAAAAAAAATCTGCTATAGCAAGTATTTATTAAAAGAAGGCAGGCAATGTTGTCCCTACCTACTGTTGTATGCTAAGAAAGCTTTTTAAGAAACATATTTTGTAACAAAGTTATTTGTTAAATATTTTATTAGCATAAAGATATGTTTTAATAATCATAGCATCATAGAATGCTTAAGGTTGCAAGGGCCCTCCAGAGGTCATCTAGTCCAACCGCCCTGCACACACAGGGTCACCTAGAGCACGTGGCACCAGGTAGGTTTTAAAAAATCTCCAGAGAAGGAGACTCCACAACCTCCCTGGGCAGCTTGTGCCAAGGCTCTGGCACCCTCACTGTAAAGAATTTTTTTCTTAAGTTCCTGTGGAACTTTTGGTGCTTCAGTTTGTGGCCGTTTCCTCTAGCCCTGTTGCTGGCCGGCCCCATTCTCCTCACTCCCTCCCTTGAGGTATTTATAGACACTGATTTTAGACACTAATTATGTATAGACATAATAGACTAAATGTATAGACTGATTCTAGACACTAATTATGTGTTTTAGGAATAAATCAAGTCTATAAATACATATTCTTAAATGGTTTGGTAGACTTCATGCTGTTAAATTGGAGTGACTTAAATGGGAACAAATTTTAGAAACCTTACTGAACAAGACTTATTCATGTACTCCAAATTCCTTGGGAAGGATAGCATATTTGAGCATATATGTGTTAAATATAGTGTCACTCTGAGTTTTTATGAAACATCTGTATGAACCATTCCTACCTGGTTTATTCAAGTGAGCTCTCAGATCTGTTGTATTAGCTGATGTGAATGCAGATTGGCAGTTCAAATACATCACATACATATACGTTTCTCATAATTATGAAAATCTTTACAGAATGTGCAGGCTGGCAACTAGATGTGCCCCACAGCAGGAAATTTAGAACTTGTTTGGTGAGCCTGTGAAGAGCTGCTGTAGTGTCAGTTCGCTAGGCATGGCCTCTGACGGTTAACCACAGTTGGCAGTGCATTATTTAAATGATATATAGCTTAGCAACCTAGGCCTGGCATCACAGAGCTTAGTGTGGGCTGAAGGGAGATAAGCTGGTTCACAGTGAGCTCTGAAGTGCTGAGGCGTGTTCCTGCCGGTTGAGCTTAGACAGTGTAGGTCTGTTTTGCATGTATCTCTACTTGATACCATAAGTTTAACTTAATCTTGATGACTTGTAATTGTATTTGTGGTGATGTCCTTTTCACTTCTGTTTTTCTTCTCTCCCCTTCAGGGAAGGTTTAATTTCTGTCACCTGAACCAATAATTTCTTGATGAAATTAGGCCTTGGGATCTCTTGCCTGCTCACTTACTCTTTTCTTGATGTACTAGGTATGGGGTGTTCTGGGTGTTTCTTTACACTCAGAGTAAATTATTTACTAAATATACAGAGTAAATAATTTACTCTGACTGTCAGAGTAAATCAGACAAACCAAAGTGCTGTTTTTATGCCATTCAGTTTCTTGAAATAATGGCGACTTGTGTGGTGACAGGGTAGTCTTTGCTTGAAGAACTCAAGCCAAGATCTTAGTATGATCATTACAGGCATTCATATAAGAGCCAGTGTAATTATTTTGTGGTGAAAGGTACTGCAGGAATGGTTGAAAACTTCATGTATGCTCTGACAATGCATATTCTGATTACTTTTATATCTTGAGAAGGTCAAATTGGCTACTTTTAGAAGGCAGTGTGATTTTTAATAGTAGTTTTGTCCTGAAATTCTCATCGTGGATCTAGAAAAATGCAAATCATGAAGGTACTAAGCAGTGTTTAGTATTTTGGAGGAGCATTATCTAATAATAGTGACAGAGCTGTGTCTCTTTAGCTGATTTATCAGGAAATATATTTTATAATTAAATACATAATTATACTGCCATCTGCCAGTTTAATTATGCTTTTTGTCCTGCAGATCAGTTCGTTCAAGATTTACTGCTAGCTTTAACACCTACTTTTCCCTTAGCCACTTTGGAAAAGAATCTGGGTCTTCTTTGTACTGAAGAGTTTTTTCTTTATTTTGCTTTATACTTGCTTCTTAACAGTTTTCTCATTTTACTTTATACTTACTTCTGAACAGTTTCCTCATTTTGGGTGCTTTGATTGAAAATTGAGATCCTGTATGGAGTCTCTTAAGTGAGAGAACGAAAAATTATGTCATCGAGCACTGTGAGAAGCACTAGGTGAGGCCTTCAGCAGATGCTGTGTAGAGCCTGCCTGCTGGAGCCCAGCCTGCAGAGCCTCTGTGCCCTCTGAGTGCCTCGTGGTTTGCCACAGGCTCGCAAGCAGCAGGCACTGCAGGGTTAAGCTTTGAGGGCAGTTCTTATCTGAGAACAGTCTTGGAAATACCTGGGCAGATTCACTGCTCTTTTGATATGTGCCTTGCTGTGGAAGTCATTAATTTGTAAGCAGGAAGGTGGATGAGGTTGTCTACCACCTGTGTTCCTACCACCTTGATCTCCAGCCTGAGGACCCAGCTGAGTTTTACCCCTTTCTCACTGTGTGTATGAGTATGCTCAAGTATTATTTAGTGAGACTTTAGGAGGTTTCCCTACTGTTTGATCTAAAGCATTTAACTTAAGTGTATAAGTTAAAATCCTTGTCATCCTGCTCTTCTTATGTAGTCACTGGAAAGTCAGGCTCCTTCTGGTGTCATTTGCAGCCAGTCATTTGCAGGCACTTTCTGTAGGCAGCTGACTTAGATGCAAGGCAACTTGGAAGAACAGGGTGCATTTCCATTGTCACTTATGTTGGACAAAAGTGCAGGCAGCTGCTAAAATGAAACAATTTAGCCCAGTTGTATCACAAGTCATAAAACAATTACGTTTGGAAGGAGCCTCTAAATGCTGTCTCCAATCCAACAGTTCAAGCAAGGCTAACGTTGTAGTAGGTTGCTCAGAGCCTTAGACAGATGAGTTGTGAAAATCTGCAAAGATGGTCATTCCACAGCCTCACGAGGCAACTCTTTAAGGGCTTGACTGCCTTCCTGCCAAGAAATCTTGTTTGTCTTTACATCCAGTTGGAGCTTCTTTTGCTGGATCCTGCCACTTCTTGTGTTTTCTCTGGGAATCTCTGAGAAGTCTGTCTTTGCCATCCATCTAATCCTTTAATTAGTAAGAGGGTCCCTCTTAGCCTTCTTTTCTCCAAGCAAATAAAACCCTAAACCTTGGATCTTCCAGCGAATTTTTCTCTCTTGTATTTGGCATAACAGTAGATAGTACTGCTGAGGGAGCCTTGTGTTTCAGATGGAGAGGAAGAGCCATTTCCCCTGACCTGATGGGTATTTGTACATTTAGCACCCTTCATTACTGCAAAAGATAATGAGCCTAGTAGCTCATACTGAATTTGTTGTCCACCAAGAACACTAGATCCTCCTCTGCAGGAGCTGCTGGCAGGGCAGTCTGCAGCCTGGTGCATGGTCCTTTCTGGACTTCGTTAGGTCAGCCCCTTCCTTCAGCTCATTGAGACTCCCCCAAATGCCCCCCCCCCAGTCTTATTCCCCAATATAGCCGCGTATCCTTCAGCTGTGCCCATTCCCACCGGCAGTTTTATTCCTTCCTCATCTTTATTCTCTTCCTCTGGCCATCAGGAGACGTGTCAGTCCAGCTCACTGAGTAACTGTAGGAACATTAGGGTCTGTATAGGAAAGGCGATAGGAATAAGTAGCTAGGTACACAGAGAGTGCTGTAGAAGACTATGACTCTTCAGTAGTTTGATAAGATTGAAGCTCCGTTATTGGATGGTTACATTTTGGTGGCCTAAATATCCCTAAAAATGGGATAAATAAGGAATAGGATAAATAAGGAATAATGATAAATATGAGTTTGACTGGGTTTCTGTGTGCATTGAGAATTGTTAGACAGTGAAAAACATCTTAGTCACTAACATAAGCTGATCTGACTCTGA
>JAUBOD010000685.1:2329942-2345751 GCA_032353885.1 Nothura maculosa | reverse complement strand
TGGGTTTCTGTGTGCATTGAGAATTGTTAGACAGTGAAAAACATCTTAGTCACTAACATAAGCTGATCTGACTCTGAATATTGATTAAGAACACGTATTTTTAAAATATATACATGCAGTTTTGAGAATGTATTTAAAAACAACGTCTCCTAGATGTGACACAGGAAAGAAAGATCCTTTCCTCTCTCAAAATTAAAAGTATTTTTCTGCTGGCAAAGCCATGGTTGCCTATGAACCCCAGAAGCCCTGTAATGCAGCCAGTGTCTGCTGGCGGTTCTACCCAAGTTGGCCATTGGTATTGTAACCCTGGTGGAATAGTTTTTGTTAATAAAAGGGAGGGGGAACAACCAAAACCCTTCTCCGTGCTTTCCACTGTGACAGATTAATGTTCCTGCTCATGTACAGCTCTTTCCTGCAGAGTGTTTTCTGCCATTTTTTTCAAGTGTGCTTTTATTAGCTTTTAGTCTTGCTAAATGTTTGTATAGGAAAGGCAAGTCTGCTCCTAAAACCCAGCGCAGTTGAATGTTCCCTTGTTTCTGGATTTGGCTGTCACATGTGATTACCACAGAGCAGTTAGGTGGCCTTGTATGAGACTAGCTGGAGCAGAACCACTAGTGGTGGTGGGCTTGGTTTTTATGTCGCTGATTTTTAGGCGCTGAATGGTGGCAAGGCTCTTTGGGTGTATCTAAATGGTGGTGCAACACTAGTGCCCTCACAATTTATGGACTACTCTTTTTCATCTCTCAAATACAAGTACCAAAATGTATTGGGTGCTAATTTGCCTTTCAGACAAGCTTTGAGCTTCAGAATAAAACATTGCAACTGTGAACTCATGCTACTAACCTAGTTATGTCCTCAGTCAATATATGCTCTCTTTGGCAGCATCCCAGCACTAATACCAGACATAGAGGTTGTCCAAGTCTTTCATAGAAGAACCTGACCTTTTACTGTTTTTGTTTTTTTTGTGAGGCAATTTGAGATTTATGTAAAGCTGAGTTCAAGAAATCTATTTGAGTTTCACTGGTGTAGACATGACTATTGAACTGTCCTCTTGTCTAATGGAGAGAAAACTCTCATGAGAGACAGTGGTTAGTGCTGCTTTGTACCTGCTGTCCCAGTGAATGAATGTGAGATGTTTTTCCGTTTGGGAGTGATGACTCCTAAAATGTCTGAGGAGAACTTGGAGGTGCTGTGGGGAAGTGCACATAACACTGAAAACAATCAGGAGATACAGAAAACAAAGCTGTCAGACTGGAAAACGTCCAAAGGAAAACAATGTTTTTTGTAAAGTTTCATGTGTACTGGAGCTGGCTTGTCTAATGTGTTTTACTTGTAGCTTTGAATTTTTGTTAGACTGCCTTTTTAGCTGCAATCTGCAGCATTATATTCTTTTTAACAAAACCAACTATCTGCATTTACCACAGTAAAAGATGTATAGCTCTTATAAGTCTTATTTTGGTTCCAAAAGGCAGCTGCGTTTTCTTCAATATATGGATTTTGATATTACCAGAACTCTTTCCTTGGATAACATTTATATTTGCAAGGAACTAATCTGTTGCTCTCGTTCTGTCCTGCTGTTTTAAAATACAACTGTGGGGACAAATGCACTGCATGGGCTTTGCCAACCGCAGGAACTGACAGCAGTTCAGGTATGTGCTGGAGGGAATTGCATGTTATTGACCTTGACTTTTAATGCAGCCCCTCTGAGAACAAGTTTGGAGGCTGCTGCAATGTTCCTTTTCCCTTCCTTTGCCTAGAGCCCTGACTGTGGCTCCATTGCGGGTGTTTGCCATTTGCCTTGGTGATTTTTGAGTGCTGCAAGAGACTGGATTGATGATATTTGTTTCATGTGAATAGTACTTGGCTTAGATATGAAGCAGGGGGTCAACTGCTTGCTTATGGGCTACGGTTCCTACGAGTGACTTCATTCTGGCTGTGTGGTTCTGTTTTATTCTGTTCTGTGTAGCCTCTAGTTAATCATCTGCTGATTCACTGCTAATAGAGTAAAACATGCAAAACAGACTGTAGCAACAAGATTTTCTCGATCTGCTGTGGAGGCTTTTCATTAATTTGGAAATGTTGAAGTTTTCGTTGTGAAAGAGCTTGCTATCAAGATGCACAGAATTAGGTAGCTATTTTGCATTTAGTTAAGGGGTGTTTATAATTGTTAAATATGTAGACCTTGATTTTCAGCTCTGTGCCCTGCTCTTGATGATTCCACATTGGGTGGAAGGACTTGCATGTGGAAAATGTGATTCATTTTATTATTTTAATGGGCAGAGGAGAGGCATGATGTTTAGGATTAATGCTAACTTTTGCTCTGCCAACATGATGTTGTAGGTTATTTCTCTATGATAAACTATATATGTGAATTTAAGGTGCCTCAAAAAGTTCAGGGATGGCATTTACTTTCATAGTTTTAATATGAATTTAAATGCTGAGTTGAATGGCCACAGTATGTGCATTCAGAGAGTACTGGAGATCCAGAAGGAGATCTCAGGCTTAAGTAATTTCTAACTTGGTTCTTATGTCATCTTTAAGAATAGATAATTCTGCCCATTTAGCATGCACGAGCAGAGAGATCTTGGAGCTCGAGCAGATAAATATTTGTGGCAGTTCAGTTGAAAGATACCATCCCTGCAGGCAAGATGTATCAGTGCAGCCTATGAATATCTGTAGTGGCATATGAATATCCCCTGCAGGGAAAAAATAAAACTTTTTCTGCGGGAGTTCAAAGTAACTTCTTTTGCTTTGCCTTTCAGAGGAGTAGGTGTTTGCACAGTGCTCGGTATCATTTCTCACGTGAAGTTGGTGATTTCTTAGGCTGCGCCTAGCCCTAAGTCGTGCAGCTGGCCCATGGTCTGTAATGGAGTGCCAGAGTGGACTGGCTTTGAGGGAGGAAATGCTGCAGGACAGATGTCAGAACTGGTAGTGGTTACATGTTTGTTTTGTTTTGCTGCTGTTAGTTTGATTTTAAAGCAAGCGTGGTACTCTAGGCATGTAGTGTGCTCCTCCCAAACTTCCGAGAGGTCTATTCTCATTAACATGTGGATGTAGAATGCTGCAAAGGAAGGAATAGCATCAGCATTTAGGAAGGCAGAAGTTGGGGTTTATTATCACTGTGTGCTGCTCGTAAGCTTAAAAGCAATTCCATACTATGGAGTACTTTGTGTGGAGCTGCTCAGGAACATTGATATTGGAGATTTTAAGTATTTAAATCCAGCAGTCTGAATGCAGGAGCCCTCTTAGTGGTCTGGACCACTAAGATGGTGGTCCATTAAATTCCATTAAATCCTCCTGACTTTCCAACCAAAGGTACTTGTAAATGGGAGCCAACTGACCATCTTTTTTATGTAAGTATAGAAGCACTATATTTTTCTAGCTTTAAAAAAAAAAAAAGTGGTGAATTCTCAGTTTCCTTGGCAAGCTCAGAGTCTTGTCCATCTGGTGGGGTGGCACGGTGCCCGCTCGCAATATGGTGCACCAGTTTCAACTAGACACAGGTGCCAACCAAAGACTGGCTGCATTTAGTGCGAGAAGCTCTTTCTGGTGGAAAGCAGCACAGTGCTGGATGAATGTGCTTCGCTGGGCTGATTACTTCAGTTGGGATGTGTGTGCGTCTTCAAATAATTAGCCCTTATGCAGCATTTACGTTCTCAAGCGCTGTTAACAGCCGGTGGATAGCGTCGCTGGATGCCAGTCTGCTGTATTATATTTTCCAGCCTGGTTTGCTACCGAGTCTTCTGGAGTGTGGGTAGAGGGGGGATTTTTGCCTATTGACCTAGGTATAAGCAAAAGATAATATGTTTCTTAATTGATTTTTTTTCTCCTTGCAGTTTAATCACAAATTGATGAAATTTCATAATATTTCAGTTGCTACCATAAGATGGTATTGACCTTTTGAGATTGCATTGGGAAATAAAGAGACTGTGATTTTGGTTTGAAGGGCAAAATCCTCACATGTGTCTGTGATTTCCTGCTGGATATTTTTACTGTCTTTGAGAACTTGTACCTGAGCTTGGTTACACCTGGCATGCAGAGACAGTCCTGGCATCTGGGCTTTGGATGTTCACCAAAGGCAAATGTCTTTCTGTGCAGCTTTGAATTTATGCCTGTTGAATTGCATTCTCTTGCCAATATTATCCCCAGACCATTCCTTCAGTTTGTCATTAAAATCCTGATCCTGCCTTTTCTGATCGTGTTAGCTTATCAGCACTTCTGAACTTACAAAGCATATTCCTTATTCCTGTTCTGTAAAATATTCAGTAGGGCTAGGTGTCTGGAATATATCTTTCCATTTTTTTTCCACAATAAACTCTTAGAGCAGTTTTCCAATTGATATTCATATTTATTCTACAATAATCTCATCCAGACTCTATTTTTTTGGCTTATTTCAGAGTCTCCAGTGGTATCATTATGCCTAGAGCTTCTTAAGATATGTGATATTTATAGGTTTACTTCTATCCAGAAGATCCTTTATATGTGATTTGATGTGAGTGGCTAATATAAGTCTTTGGCAAACAATAATCCCCTTCATCTTCTGGAGATTCACCTAGAAAATATTTTTTGAAGGCTTTCCTAGGTTGTTTAGATCAGTCAGTTTAGCGTTGCCTCCTTAGCTCTTTCTTTTCTGTGCCTTATCTTTTTAAAAGTAGGTATTGCTTTTGATTTATTTCAATGCTTTTTGATTTATTTCAATGCTGTTTGATTTATTCTGCAATCTCAAATGTTTTGCATGATTTCTTCAAGGTAACACCTGAGGTTACTCTGACATGTGTAGAACATATTGAAGTAAATTTAATCAACTGCTGAAATTCGAAACAGTTTAACTTTTCTACAAATTATGTGTCCATAGTTCACTATTTTGCTTTTGTTCTTGCACCCTTCCTGCTGGTGTGTTAGACATCTGATGGCAACTGACCTCTTTGTGAAAATTGCAATAAAAAGGCACAAAACACTTCTGTTTTCTTGGCATTGTCCGTGCTCTTCTCACTGAGTACTGGAATGCCACTTTCCTGGCTGTTTTTCTTTTTACTGAATTATCTATGGAATTGCTTTCTTCTTGTTCTTTACATATATCACTGGCTGTTTCTTATTTCGTGATAAGACCTTTTCAGATTTGTTTCTATATATGTGTGCTGGCTTTACACTTGGCAAGTCGACCTAGTTTCTTTTTTTCCTGTTACTACTTCAGCTTCAAGTGATCGAAATCTTTGTTAATCGCTCAAGTTGGTCTCTTACTGTACTCCTTGCCTTCTACCATGTTCAGATAGTTTGTATTTGTGCCCAAATACTGATTCTTTGAGGAATGCTCAGATGACTTGACTTCTTTCTCCCAAGAATTTGATTCTGGGAAGAAGTTTAGGTTCAAGGTAGCAAACTTAAGTAAATTCCATGAAGACTATTGGTTTCATTCACTGCTGATCCAAAGTAGACATCAACTATTGGGCTTGTAGGCTATGTTCCTTTTGTAGTTAGTGAGTGGAGTAAGTCGTGTTAGAGCTACATTTAATTAGGTAACTGAATCACTAAATGCATCTCCTTCCCTTCTGTTGCTTTAGAGATTGTGGAAGTCGAGAAATGGTTCAGTCAATGAATGGAGTTAGACTTTGTTTTTTTTTCATGCCAAATGAAAGATTGATTCTTTTGATTCCTGTAGAACCCTGTCAAGAATGTTGCTTGGATGTGGGTTGTACCTGTGGAGTAGCGAGACTGGTGGATGCAAATTTCTATGAAGCAGCCCTGTAATGTCGGTGCGACAGTGCCTTGGCTGAAGGAGAGCTTATATCCCTCTCACAAGTACCTGGTCATACTATACAAAGTCAGCTATGTAGTGCAGTATGACTCACCTTGCCTAGAATGTAGTTATTTTTGATCTCTTAACTTAAGAGTTTTTCACCCTGCTGGAAAATCATGTTTCCTGAGTGCAAGAATTAGCTGCTTCCCTGCTCAGATGCTGAAATCCTTGGGTTCCATGAGATCCCATTGCAGTGCTCATGAAATGGCATGAGGTAGCACCTCAGTACAGTAGCCCCGAAGAAGCAGTTCTTTGTGCCTTTGCAAATTAGGCTATAATTTAAACTATTTGTGTATAAGCATTAAAATGATTTTTCATTTTTACTGTAATTTGGAAGAGAGCAGCTGGTCATGACCACGCTGTAGCTACCAAGGATGATAAATGTGTATATTGGGATTTAACCTTTGCAGATGATGAATTGTGGAAGTTATCTGAAGCTGCTGCCAATCTAATTAGTTCAGTGAAAACATTTAGCAAACAGGGAGATTTCTAATGTCTCTGAGAATAGAAAATTACTACAGTAAAGGGTCAAATGCCATATTGCAGAAGGCACTCTATACTTTCAAGTCTCTGTGTCCAGATCTTGACTGGTAGAAAAGCTAAATGCTGTATTTGTTTGTGTATTTTTTCATTGTTTTGTTTTCTAGTGCAGTTTCTAGCTTTATCTTTAGAAGTATCTTTAAACTTAATTCTATGACATGCTTTATGTTGACAGATAAGGAAGGACACCATTTTTCCCTCTTCTGGGTGCTGGTGAGTGTTCTGCTAGGTGCAGTAGCCATGCTGTGCAAAGAACAAGGAATTACAATATTGGTAAGAATCCTTTTATTGACTGAATTTTGAGCATAGGATCTATTGGGTGCCATTATAAAGCCCACAAATATGAGTGTTTTCCAAAGCCAGCTGCCTGCAAATCTTTTTGTTGTGTTCAGGAAACTTGTTAATGTTAGCAAAAAGCGATATTCTAGAAGAGCTTTCTTCTATTCAGACCGTCTGTTGGAATCCTTCATCTTATATTTTGTGAGCAAGTTGTGTGTACTTCATTTCTTGCAAAATCTAAACGCTTTACTGCATTAATTTTACTGTGTAACATGTTGTTTGACCTTGTTCTTGGATGTGTAATTATTGACTGAGGACTATTTAGATAGCAGGCCTATAAACTCTCTTTGAAGACTGTGAGTGAAGACATAGCTGGAAAAGAACATTTGTAAAAGCTCCATGCCCTTGCTTTTGTAAACAGCATAGGTAAAAGTGGGTTCATTCCTTATGAATTTCTGTCTTCCTTCTGTCCCTTATTTAAGTCTGTTTTGCAGTATTGAGTGTATGCAAACACATGTATTTGGTTTGTTGCACTCTTGCTTTTCGTTCAGTGAAGATATTCTGTTCTGGATCAGCCATCTTGAGAAGCTAATCCGTGTATCATCAGTGATTTACACCTGTAGGATAGGTATTAATAAAAAACATCTTAGTCATAGCTTTAATTCAAAAGGGTAAAGAGACAAAGAGAAAGGGTAAAGAGACAAAGGAATTATTTGCAGCAGGGACTGCTGCAATGACAGCTTTTGAACTGTCAAAAAGCTAACAGTCAAAAGATACCTTGCTGCACAGAAAATATGAATAGAAGGCTCAAAAACCTACCTAAAACTACCTTACTGACAGGAGCCTCCTGTTTAGACTGTAGCATTTACACAACACTTGTGGAAAAAAGGCAGGAACCAGATAATTGGGTTGGTAACTGTAACCTTACACACAGGGTCTGGCAGCTACAGGTTATTCCCCAATGTGTTACTGCTCATAGCACAAGAATTATGGTAACCTGGGACTGATCTGCTTGGAGCTCAGGCTCTTAATTTGCCACCTAGCAGTAACTCTACCCTCATTATTATGAAAGCATCGGTCTGGTTTTGGTGGTTGTTGTTGTTTTTTACTATTTATTTTAATCAAAATTAAGATATGTAATAACTGTAGATGTGGGATTAAAGGCACATTTAAAGGCACATTTAAAAAAGATATTTGACATTAGCTGTCCTATTTATGCTCTTTTCTCTTGTTTAGGGTTTGAATGCAGTGTTTGATGCTCTGGTCATTAACAAGTTGAATGTTTTAGAATTTGTTCAGAAGTTACTGCATAAGGAAAAGTCATTGGAGGTGAGTTTTGTGAGGGCTTGCTCATTCTCAGTATCAGACAATCATGTACCTGAAGGGAAGGATGCAACTTCTTACAAGTGTGGGGTTTTGTTTGTTGGTTTGTGTTTTGTTTTTGGGGAGGGAGGGATAAGAATAAAGGGAAGAAGTGGGAACATGGGAAGGAATAAAGGAAAAATAGAGGTATTTTCAGTTAGCTAAAAGGGGCAGTGTGCTATGGCATCTTTTTCAGCAACACAAGTGGCAATGGAGAAGCATCCAAAGTGTACTGGAAAGAGAAATCACAGAAGCATTCCCAGCAGCATCTTAAAAATGTGATGTCTGTATAGTAGAAAAAGAATGACTTCATAGTGTAACAGATTATGTAGGGTCAGATTCTTTTCAGATTTATGAATGAGATATATAAATAGATATATGAAAATAGATATATCAATTTTGTCAACCCCACTAAAGTACTTGGGGTTGTAAATTATCAAATAGATATGTAAATTATCTTCCAAATGTAAATTATCAAATAGAAGAAAACACATAGTAAGAGCTTGAAAGAAAAAAATAATTTAGTAATTCACTGAATACTGAACTACTGACTTTTGTTAGTATCTGGTCTCAACTCAAGTGGATTTTGACACTTAACATCCACACTGCCAAACAAGTTGCAGAAATACTCAAAAAGTCATTTGTCAGCAACAAATAGTCCAGCAGCCTACTGGAACGTTATTACTGTTCAACAGCAATCATTTGCCTCTCCTATGCAGAGTTGTCAAGGCAAAATAATGATCATTGGACAGTGCTTTTGCTGCAGAAAAGTTTCCTTGTGTTTCTGAATAGTACAAGTCCTGTGAGACTCTCAAATTCCTCTACAGTGTGAAGTGGGAATGTTCTTGAGGAGCTGAAGGAAGGAAATCATTGCAAGTATTATCTCTAGAGCGGAAACAGCGGCTTTCTTGCATATTACTCATGTAATTTCACCTCTAAACAGACCTAAGTGGAGAAAAACTCTTTCATGGGGAAGAGGCAGAGCTATTTACAGCAAAATTCGCAATCAGTTGTGCTTCCTTTTAGAAAGAAATGATAGATCCAGGCAGTGTGCTGAATACAAATGGCTGCATTCAGCTCAAATTCCTTATGAGAAATTGATTTGTAAAATTGTGTCAATTATAGAGTTCCTGAGGATTTATAGAAGAGATTTATTTGAAAAAAGTGTTTTCCTTCCTAATCCATATGAAAATGAAATTGCAAAATATATTTTTAATTAGTCAATGAAGGTAGCTTTGAAAAGCTTTAAAGGGAATTCCTTGCCTGTCTTCATTTGAGTTGTTACTGGCATGTTATAATACAGCAAGTGCTTACACAAACTTGGAAAGGCACAATACCTTTCCTGTTCAGTCTCAGTGGTAAATTCATCTACTTGCTTTACAGTGATACAAATACAAAGAATTTAACTCAGTAATTCCAAAAATGAGGAAAAAAATGTGAAGTCCAATAGCTAAAGTGCATAAGAATAACTTCTCACAGAGCAAGATGGGGAAACAGAGACTGGAGGAAAACAAAACTCTATGGGTCTATGTCTGTTACATATATGTGCATATATAATATATATATATATTTTTCTTTCCTCTAGAATTCTGGACTGTTAAGAAAGGGGCTGCTTTTCAGGGTAACTCTTCTGCTGTCTGGAGGGGCCAGTATCCTCTACATACGCTGGAGGATTATGGGCACAGGGCCACCAGCTTTTACTGAAGTAGACAACCCAGCTTCGTTTGCAGAGAGTCCACTTGTGAGAGTAAGTCACGAAGCTGCTGCTTTCTGGACATGCCAGTATGTTTATCTTTGACAAGAAGTTTAATTTTCAATGCCTCACAAAACAATAATGCAGACAATTGCATATTGAGAGGTGATGGGTCACCTTCCTTTTGCAGCTAAGATGATATTCTGCAATTTTTAAAAGTGTATTCTTTGCGTTGTTTAACATGCTGCCCACATTGAAGTATGTTGCCATTTGTTCATTCATTTTCCCATCTATGGAATCTGGATCTTGCTGGCTCTCATTCTTTTCCCACATACTCGATTTGCCTCCTAATCTCTTCTTGCACCTTTGAGGAAAGCAGCAGTGGTTTCTGCTTTGGTGCATCTGGAGTGTGTTTTGGCCCTGTAGCTCGAGCTGGCTGCATAAAAGCTGCTTCTGCAGATGGAGAATGAAGGCATTGGGTGCTCTCTACTGACATTTCCTCCCAGTATATGAGAAGGTTCTTTTTAGGAGTGAGTATTGGTTAAAGAGCATAGAATTGTGTCCTTGCTCTGAATGAGAGGCACTTAACTGTGTTTAAATAAGTAAAAATCATTTAATTTCACAGCAGTAAAATTAACGGATGTATAACTAGTTGTAATTTAACAGTATTTAAGGCCTCTTTATTGTATGAGATGTATTTTGTGATAAAGGAAATGGTAACAAAGAGTAGAAATAAAGAGAAGAACCTTCTGTCTGGTGTCAAATAAATGTTTGTTTTCTTTTTGACGGACAGGCTATAAACTATAATTACTACTACTCGTTGAATGCTTGGTTGCTGTTGTGTCCCTGGTGGCTGTGCTTCGATTGGTCAATGGGCTGCATACCCCTCATTAAATCCGTCAGTGACTGGAGGATAATTGCACTAGCAGCACTTTGGTTCTGCCTAATTGGCCTGATATGCCAAGCTCTGTGCTCAGAAGACAGCCATAAGAGAAGGTAAGAGACAGTGATGAATTTAAAATGCCCAGGCAACTTGAGTGCCGTATTATTTTGTTAAATCCAATATTGATAATTTTACCAATTCAGTGGAAGCACCATATAGCAAATGCAATCCAAATAAATATTTATAGCTGTCATTACAGTTTTATCCCAATGTGGCTCATCACTGCCCACTGACTAGAGAGAAGCACACTTGGAGGGGGAGGTATGGATGGCTGCTTTATTTTTCTCTTCAAATAATATTTTGAAATCTTTGTCACTGTAGGCTGGTAAAAAGTAACTTGTGGTAAGAACAGAGTGCAAGCATTGGGTGTTGTTGCTCCTTCTCCCACAACATCATTCTCTTTATTCTGCTTTTGTAGTAGTCTGAGAGTGGGTGGACATGCTAGCCATCAGTTAAATGTCCTATCTGTCTTCCCTGTTTCCTTACTCATACATAGATAGGTTTTTTTAGAGCGGGATGGAAGTCTTCATAAAAGTCATATCAGGCTTTCTAGTATGAAAAGATTCATAACCCAGTATTGCTGAGCAGCTTTATACTAACCATTTAACAAAGTGATGGACTACAGTGCTTGTGGAGGGGGAAGTGAAATAGGGCACATCTGCATTGCAGTACAAGGTTTTATTTGAAATTAATTTGAGTAGAAAAGTATCAGAGAGTTTTATAGCAGCATCTAATACAGGTTTTTTCAGAGGGACCTGGACAAGTTGGAAAGTTGGGCAGAGAGAAACCTCATGTGGTTCAACAAGGACAAGTGCAGGGTCCTGCACCTGGGGAGGAGCAACCCCAGGCACCAGGACAGATTAGGGGTCGACCTGCTGGAGAGCAGCTGCACAGAGAAGGACCTTCGAGTCCTGGTTGACACCAAGTTAACCATGAGTCAGCAGTGCCCTCGTGGCCAAGAAGACCAATGGGATCCTGGCTGCATCAGGAGCAGTGTTGCCAGCAGGTGGAGGGAGGGATGCTGCCCCTCCACTCAGCTCTGGTAAGGCTGCACCTGGAGCATTGGAGGCAGTGCTGGGCTCTCCTAGACAAGAGGAACTTGTAGAGAGGGTCCAGTGTAGAGTGTCAAAGTTGATAAAAGGGACTGGAGCATCTATCTTGTGAGGAAAGACTGAGCCAGCTGGGCCGATTTAGCCTGGAGAAGACCAGCTTGAGAGGGAATCTTGTCGATATGTATAAATATCTGAGGGGAAGAAGTAAAGAGGATGGGGTCAAACTCTTCTTGGTGGTGGCCAGCAATAAGAAAAAGGGAAATGGGTGCAAGTTGATGAACAGGAAGTTCCATCTCCGTATAAGGAAGAGCTTTTTTCCTATGAGGATGACAGAACCCTGGAACAAGCTGCCCAAAGAGGTTGCAGAGTGTCCTTCTCTGGAGATCTTCCAACCCTCCCTGGATGTAACCCTGTGCTCTGGGTGTCCCTGCTGGAGCAGGGGATTAGACTGGATGATCTCTAGAGATCCCTCCCAACATCAGCCATTCTGTGATTTGGTCCATCTGCCCAAAGGTTAGCTATCTAGAAGTTAGGTGTCTAGTATCAGTTGTCTACCTAATGGGGTATGTTCATACCTGTAGCATGAACTGCCTTAACAAGTGTCCATCTTCACTGCCTGCAGAAAGAACCTCAGTGACTTTCAGGTGGTTAGTTAAACACAAGGGCTTCTACTCCATTGTTAGATGTTTTTGGGGGAAAAATAAGAAGCCCTCTCAGTAGGCATTATATCAGAATTTCCTCTTTAATAATGATACGGTTTTTGTCTCTGTTATTGCCTTCCTAATTTTAAAAATAGGTTCTTACCATATCTTTTCTTCTCTGTATATTTTAAGCAGAAATTATATCATTAATGATTTAACAGAACTATATTCTGGTGGGGAGGTATGAATGTTGCTTTTCTAGGAATTCTAGTTAGAAATTCAAAGGTGTCTGCAGGATTGAAGAGCAAAAACCTCGTTGTAACTTGTTAAAATGTAATCTAATCTTTTTTTCTCTAGCCAGCAGAAACTGTTTGGAATGCCCTGTTCTGTCCACCAGCTTTTCACAATTTCTAAATAAAATTTATATGTAAATGGAAAAGATACTTTTGGTAATATTTATGGTTACATTGATATCTGCTTCTTGTTTGCAGAATTCTTACGCTGGGACTTGGATTTCTTATTATCCCTTTTCTTCCTGCAAGTAACCTGTTCTTCCGAGTCGGATTTGTTGTCGCAGAGAGAGCCATCTACCTCCCCAGCATTGGATACTGCATCCTGTTTACATATGGATTTAGTCTTTTGAGTAAGAAAGCCAAGAAAAAGGTATTGTCAAAATAGTCTGCAGTTTGTGAAGAAGCGCTTCAGTTCCATAGTTACTGGGCTGTTGAGTTGTTAACTTATCTCTGTCTTTTTTTAAGAAAATGCTGGCTGCTGCGGTGCTTGGCATCCTGTTGCTGAACGTGGTGCGCAGCGCGCTCCGCAGCAGCCAGTGGAGGTCGGAAGAGCAGCTTTTCAGGAGCGCGCTGTCTGTATGCCCGCTCAACGCAAAAGTAAGTCAGTGCTGTGGGCTTTAGATCTTGTTGCTTGTTTGTTTTGGACTTTGGAGAAGAGATCTTTTGTGTAGTTAGTGCATGGTGATACAATTTAACTCGGCCTTGCTTGGTGCGAGGATGAGGTATTAGCATTTCAGTCCTAAATTGTGCTGGTAGTACAGACTAAGTACTATGCAGTTCAAATTACAGTTCTGTAATTCAGAACTCGGGGATGAGGGACAATATACTTCAGTAGTGGCATCTAGTCAAATCTGGTATTCTGCTAGTAGAGTATGCTAAAAAATCGAGTGCATAATTACAACTTAATCACCACAAAATGATGAAGGGAAAGAAAAATAATTTGCGATAGTGCGTTTAGCTGGATAATGCCTTCGCTGTGTTTTTAGAATCCTTTCTGTGTACCTTCCAATGGTATGTCTAGCCAGCACAGCTAAGGGAAGGGAGAAGGAATCATATCATCAGTGTAATTGAAAATCTGGGGGTAAAAAGGTTTGCTGGTACCTTCTGTAAAAAGCAGAAGTGATTGGGCTAGAGTCATATGCACTGAGGAAAACTGCAATATTCCTTGCAAGGCTGAGAGAGGAGAAAGTGGGACTAGATGGGATGTGCTGCTGAGCTGAACACCAGTGTTTGGCATAGAAGAGTGAACGTCACCTGCAGGTAGGTAAAATCCACAGCCATCCTTTGATGGCTGAAGCTGGGATCTGATAGAGCAAATCACAGGCCTCTGGTGATGAGTGAATTTTAGCAGAAACCATTTAGTAAAAGCCTGTGAGTAAGAAAGTTCCATTTGTCAACAAAAACTCTGATGTTTTAGAAGATCAGATTCTTGTAATTTGGGTGGCATGTAGCAAATATGGATCACAACACAGTTTAAAATGAAGCCCATGAATGGTATGTTTTATAAACAGAGAAATGATGTTAGCGTCTACTAGAATTCAAATATGCAGCAGTGAACTTGAAAAAAGTGGTTTTGGCCAATATATTGGGCCAGTGATGTTTTTTGGTAATCTCATATTTCAGTACAGCAAAGAGCAGTTGTATTTTATGGTGTAGCAGTGGTAGGCAATCCTCTTCTTTTTAACGACTTCAGTATATTTAGTATTCTGGATGACAGGTGCATTTCATAAATGGAGCAAATGCAGTCGGTGTCCCTATGTGTAGCTCCCTCCATCTGCTCAGGTAAGGGCCCCCTGGACAGATCCACGTTCTCTTTGCCCCTGCTCCGAGGCTCTTGGACAAGAGCCACGTCTGGCTGGGAGGCCGCGTGGCTGTGTTTGCACTAATGCAGCAGCTTTAAAGCCAGCCAGGGGAAATGAGCTCGTGTTTGGCAACACGGGGCCGTGCAGCTGGCTGGTAGTGACAGCTTGTGCAAGTGCAGAGCAGGTAGGTGGGAACATGGAGTCTTTGTAGGCTCACATTCCAGTTTCCCTCGAGGAGGGCAATATTAGAGCTGCAGTAGAGAATTCCGCTAGGCAAGAACATGGTCATGCCTGTGTGTAAGAGCCAATCTCTGTTTGCTTTACAGACTCAGTTTCATTTACTCAATTTCTGTAATGTAGATTTAAAAATTGTAACTAGGTCTAATGATAATCCTGGTTTCATCTTAAAATTACAGAATCACAGAATGGTTGAGGTTGGAAGGGACCCCTAGAGCTCATCCAGTCCAACCCCCTGCTCCAGCAGGGACACCCAGAGCACGGGGCACAGGGCGGCATCCAGGCGGGTTTGGAGACCTCCAGAGAAGGAGACTCCACAGCCTCCCTGGGCAGCCTGTGCCAGGGCTCTGGCACCCTCACAGGGAAGAAGTTCATCCCTAATGGTAGACTTCCTTTAAAAATGATTCCATTGGACCTTTCATTGTCCCATTTATTCTAATGGGAAATTAATGCAGACCAAAAGATAGACTTTTTTGTTTGTTTTACTAGAAGCATCTTTAACATATGAAGCACATGGTCATAGCTTCATTTGCCTTACATAGCAAGGTCATAGAGTCTCCAGTTGTCCCTGAAGTAACTCCAAAAGCTGCATCTCCTAGTTGGAAGTCTGTAGTGCAGCCCTTTTCAATTCCAAATTACAGGTGTGTGAGCACTGAAGAATAAACTTACCTTAATGTGAGTAACAAGTAGTTACAGCAATGTCTTCTCTAATTTCAGACTCTCCTCCTTTAAACATCTCCTCACGTGGAGGTGTGGAAATTGTAGTAAATCACAGTGTCTGGGATAGCAGTGATGGATGAGTTTGATTTGAGAGAATGAGCTTTAGCATCAGTGTTGATAAAGATGCCTCTGGAATCTTAAAATTTATTGAAAATCAGATGCCATAAGGAAATTGCAAAGATTTTGCTGTTTTTGTTAAAATTCCAACTACAGAAAAGACAGTGCAATGTCTAAAAAGGCTTTTACAGATTAAGTGCATTCAAAAAAAAAAGGAAAGAAGCATGAAGGAGGAGCATGTTATTCATTTTAACTTGTTTCTACACTTAAGCTGTTTTGAAAGCTTCTCAAATGGAAATAGTGTATTTTAGATACATTTGAATCACAGAATCTATAAGATTGGAAGGGACCTCTAGAGATCATCTAGTCCAACCTTCCCGCTCCAGCGGGCAC
>JAUBOD010000685.1:2258361-2268808 GCA_032353885.1 Nothura maculosa | reverse complement strand
TAAAATAAAATAAAATAAAATAAAATAAAATAAAATAAAATAAAATAAAATAAAATAAAACAAAACAAAACAAAACACAACAGAGGTCCCCGCGCGTGGGGCCTGTGCGGAGTGGGCTCCTGGCGATGGGCAAGGCCGGGCAGGGGCCAGCGCGGGCGCCTGCCCTCACGTGCGCCAGGGCCTCCTCACGGCTCGGCTCTCCCCGGCTTTCCCAGCGCGAGAGGCCGCGCAACAGGCAGCGCGCAACACCAGGCCGCTCTCCCGCTCTTTCCCCCTTTTTCCACGCGGGCCGCGCTCCATTTGCGGCCGGCGCTAATTAGATTAATGGCGGGCCCGGCGGAGCAGGCCCGGCGCGGCCCTGCCAAGGAGCACAAACACTTATTGCGATTCCAGGCAGGGGCAGCGGTGGCGGGGGCACTTAGCATAGCCTTTATGGCGGAATGAGATGTTAATTGTGTACCATTACCTCTAAACGGCTTGCCTGTTGTATAAATCACGGCGCTAATTGATGCCGAGATGGAAACATAGCCACGGGCGTGAAAGGCGCTGAACAGGGAGCGCCGGGGATGGGGATGGCGGGTGAGGGATTATGGAGCAAAACCATATGGAGATGGGGCTCCCTCATGGCTGCGCCACACTGGGGCCTCGCCGGGAAAACGCGCTCTTTACCCCATGGTTTAGGAGCAGCATCCCAGTAAGGATGGAGCCCAAAGGGAACCGGGGATCCACGTGTGTAAGGACACTGGGCCCACGCTCCCCATGGGAGCCATGGGGCCGCCCTGTGCACCTTGGAAGAGCCACCACGGCCACCCATGATGCCTCAAAGAGAGCTTCCCAAGGGCCCCTGGCCATCCATGGTGGGAAAACAAGGAATCTTGGAGCACACAAGTGTGCCTGTGCTCAGAATAAACACACATATATATATATATATATAAAGAGCAGCGTGCTTTGTAGTTGCTTGTCAGCTCAAAGTGAAATGAAATGAAAGATCAGTACCTCGTCAGGCATTTGTAACTGCATTGCCAGGTAGAGCCTCTTGTCTGAAATAAGGGACACATTTGACCAAGCGCTGACCAACAAACAGGGCTGCAGATTTCTCCTCTATCTGCCCATGTTTTAGCCACAAAATTATCCTGTGTCTGAGTGTTCAGCCCTCACTGCTCTACAGAGCAGGATTTTCCCTTAGCCTAAGAGAGCACAGAGAGTGCATGGACTGGCTAGGTTCACTGGGAAGCAATACAGGATCCTCCAACATGGAATTCTGCTTCCTTTTGGAACTGGTGTTCTGCATCCTTAAGCCAGAAAGTTGTTATTCCAAGGGTTTTAAAGCATGGTAATATTATTTATTGGCCCTGTTTCCCAAAGAACACACCTAATCCCAAAGATTGCATACACACATATGCATATGTGTATGCACTACAAATAGGTCTGTGCATATGTATGAATATAGGGGAGAGCCCGGGGGTGGACACTTAGCAGTTACAAACAAGCAGTACTAATGCAAAAATTACTGCTTGCTGCAAAACCAAGTGCATAACAGAGGAGAAGCATTTATTGGTTGACAAAGTGTTTCAATTACTTTGAGAGAAACCTTTAAATTATTTCTGATGCAATAAACCAAGCAGGGGTAAATAGAGTGACGCTAACGGCAGGATTCTCTGTGAAAAAATGTCACTTGAATTCAGATTTTGGGCACCGGACATAAAAAGCCCGTGGATTATCTTCTCGTATCCATGAAGCCTATATCTTTAAGGAGACATTAGCTAGATCTGGGCAATGAAAGGGACCTGTGAAATAGAAACGAATGGCAGCAGAAAGGAAAAAAAAAATCTGTTGACTGCTTTGCAATAACACCTCCCAAGCGTGCAGCCAGTTGACATAAATGGAAACGCACTGAGGAAAAGAGCTGTGAAGCTGTGTGTTACAGTCCTGTTCCTAATCATTAATCACTTCTTTTTTTTTAGACCATTTAAACTAGCCCATTAGAGCCTGCAGCAAAATGCCAACACTCCCATCACTTGCATGTCAGCGGTGCTGGTGTTAACAGGGGAAAATATATGGTTTCTATGACTGTGCCCCAGTTATACAGCATTTGCTACCTTTAATTGAAAAAGGCAGTTAAACACAAGGTAAATCATTCAGTTAGCTGAGCTGTTTAATAACACATAATTGATAATGTCAATATGTTACAGTGCCATAATGCATCACTTTCATCACTTTTATGTCTCCATTATAGTCAACTTATATTTAGAGCATTTACTTTATATCTGCTATTTAATGAAAAGAGAGGGAAAAAAAAAGTGAGAACTACCTCAAGCAGCACGTGTGGAACATACATGGGATGCACAAATCTACCTCAGCTGCTCTGCTCTTTGGCTGGAAACCAAATGCACGTCACAACACTTACAACACTGTGAAAAAGCTTAGTTATGTCATTAACAACTTGATTTTTGTCTCAAAGCATCAGAAATACCTTCTGGGAAAAAAACCATAAATAAATAAACAAAATACATTGTATTCCAATGTATTTTTTCCGATAAAATCAGTTTTAAAAAAAAAGCACACAAAATTCTGCACGAGAAGAAGCCACTACTCCTTTTCCAAACTGGGCCTCAGTTCTGCCAGCTTTTGCTTAACTTCACTTGTAACCAGGTCTACAGTAGCCACCAGGACTAGTTATTAGTGTAAGACACAGCCTATGCCTAAGCATAAGACAAAATCAAAAATCGCTGAATCTGGGATATGCACAAGAGTAGGAAAAACTAAGTAATACATATACACCTGATCAGCTGTATGGAGTAAACATGACGAACCCATTATGTGGTATCGTGGTTTATAACATGTATTACTTCAAAAAAAAGGACTCAATTCATTTTTTTCCAAGTACTTTAAATGGCAAGAACATTTGCCCTTGTTTACTCCATAACAATGAAATTTAACTATTGACAAGAGCCAGGCAATTCTTCCTTTTTCCTGTAACAGAGAACAGCAAATGGTTACAAAGTAGACTGTTCTTGCCAAAAAACTGTGTCCTATTTTTTTAATTAAAAAAAGAAAGGAATCAACTTTGAATGACCACTATTACAGCGTGTCCCAAGTGTTTGCAGGAACGGACAAACAAACCTGAGCTGCGGAGCAGGTGATGGAGCAGGAGCCAGGGGGAGCGAGCATGGCACAATGCTTGCACTAGGTTCTTCTGTAATATCTGTGCACTCTGAGATGTCTGATCTGTCACAGATACCACGGCTGGAAAGGGTCAGTATTTTGCAAATCATCTGCTGACTCGCAGGGAACCCGTTGCCCTCTCCAGTTCTTGTAGTTAAGGGCAATGATCACAGTTAGTGACGAAGAGCAAAGAAAGGCAAAGCTGTTCAAAACTGTGTTTTCAATCATGGAGCTGCCCTGCACCTGTATTTTTCATCTTGGTTTGAGTTAATTCCAAAATGTTTAAGTTATTCTGTAAGCTCAGCAAGAAAGTACTTTTTGAAAAATATCATCTGATTTAGGGCACAGGATATCCCTCTCTAGAAAAAAAATACCTAAGGGCAGAATTGGTTTACAGAAATGCCAAGTAAAGGCTACTTAATTCCTAAACACCAGGGCCTTTTCCCTCTGGGAGGCCTTGGAATAATAAATGTTTAACTCCTTTCCTCTTCAGGCCGCTCGGCATTCACTTTAATGGAAGCACAGGCCAATACAGGCATCCTTCCCTGCCCTGTTAACTATATATGTCCACGCGGCACGTTCCGATGGGTCATGCACTAAGCAGCCGGCAAAACAGGGTTTCATTCAGTGTATTTTACAGACAGAAAACTACAGCATAAGCTGCAATTGATTTAGAGGTTTTAGTAGCATTGCTGTTCAGGTCCTTAAATCCTGGACCTGCTTCTGCCAACAGTCCCCCTGATTTCAACAGGTTTGTGGGCCATGCAAGAAACTTCTCCGAGAACTTTCAGCTCCATAGGTATTAAGCAAGTTGACACATTGCACGTTAATAGACACATATTTACCTGGAGAAAACTACTTCACAAAAAAACCCTTCATCCCTACGATCTTTTTCCAGATGGAGTTAGCAGAAAAACTGCTAAATAACACAGGGAAAGAATGCTCGTCTTTTCCATTCCTTGGTTTAAGGAAGCTTAGTTTTTGTTTCAGTAATGAAATTAACAAGCAATTAATACAATTTCAGCAATAACATTAACAAGAAAGACTGATGGTAAGACTAAGCAACTGCACAAAACCTCTGAAAAAGTTATGATATGCAATAAAACAGCCTTACGTATTCTGTGTACTAAATGGTCACGACAACTACGGTCATAGGGCACCTCCAGCACCAGTATTATTCTGGCTGGCTGCTCCTGCACTTCCAGGGATCATTTCAGGTACTAGCACGGAGATTTGCATTAGCAGCCTGAAGTTGCTGCATCTGTGATCATGAGCAGCACTACTCATGCAAGCCTTAAAATGCTCCTTTATCCAGATTATCCGTCACCTACTGATGCTGATGCTTAAATTCTAGCCTCCTTCCTCTTTTAGATCAAAACACAAGTTTTGAGTTTGGCTGCTGCACCTCTTCATAATCCTGCAATTCAGCCTCTTCCTTCCCTGAGCCCAGATGTGACCCGAAATCAGGAAAGCAGCGTCCACTTCTGCTCCAGGGACCATTCCTACCTTTGTCCTTAGCCTTTCATTGCATATGATACATAAAACACAGTAAAGCTAAGAGGAAGAAACAAAAACAGAACATCTGAGGCCAAATAGATGGTAAAAATATACTAAAAACACTCTCAAAGGCCAGCCTCTTGCTTTCAGTACTGATGTACTTAACAGATCCCCTCAGCTTTCTATTGAATTGGGGCAGCTATTTCAAAAACAGGGTTTTTTTCTTTTTTTTTTTACTTTTTTTTTCAATTTGCACAAACACAAGGTTAATAACTGCCAAATACTCATTCAAGAATGTAGCTGTCCTAGCCCCAAGTCCTAATGCAGCCACCGAACAGTGAATCCTGGGAGTCACTTAACAGTGAAAAGCGACTTACCCAGAGGATCTGGGACACGAGGTGACAGGATTGCCATACCCAGCTGCACTTGACAGGGCAGCAGAAGGTGACCACCCAAATGAGACCCTCACCGGCACACCTTGGTTAACAACTCTTGCTAAAAGCACTAAAGAACTGTTGGGTAAAGAGGTTTTAGAGCAAAGAAGGACGGATACGCGGCATTTTGTTCCCTCAAATCTCTGTCCTGCCTTTGGAAATCTCCACCTTTCACTTCCCGGTGAACCACTCACTCTTCTGGAGTGCACTCCCACATGCCCCTTCCCTGCTATTTGAAACGCACTTTAATGTATTTCACATTAAACATTTCTGAGTGCTTCTGAACTCCAGTTATGACCGCTTACATTTGGGGAGATTAGGAAAAACTGCATGTGCAAATGTGTTGGTACAAGAGACTTTTCAATTCTCGCTACCTGCTGAGCCAGCCTCTAAACTGCAACTCTTTCTGCCAAGCATTTCACATTAAATTAGGGAGTTTTCTCAAAGGCTAAATCCCCCCCAGCCACGGTCCCCTCCTCCCCGCGAGTTATGAAGCGTGTGAGCTTTGGTCATTATTGCACAATTGAGTTAACCCCTGTCCTCGGGGCAATATTTTGCAGCTGTTGGTTAAAGAGATTCAGTAGACCAAGTTTTTTGTGAGGAAGGAATTAAGCGCAAGCTGCACACAGATCTCAGCCTGCACCGGGCTCGTGATTTGCCACACAACAGTTAAAGGATTGTCTGAAACTTTCCAGGATGATCAAAACAAGGAGGGAAAGAGTGGAGAAAGCACGCTAGGAATATTTCTTTAAACACAAATTAAAAGCCAAAGATAAATAACTGACTGTGAATAAACATTTTAATCAGTCCTACTCTTTACTTCACTGAACAATGAATGTTTATGCCGCAGCAAATGCATCTGTAATTGCGGTTAGAAGGTTTCTTTTAGACACGTTTGATACAAGTCCCCTCTTCTTTTATACCAAGTTAGGCTGCGTCTCACCCGAGCATTTCTGAGCCCCACTGCTGCCGAGACCTGGGGCACATCCCGACCGTCACCCTTCTCGCTGCTTTAGGCTCCAGCTGACACTTCTCTGCTGGGTTCAAAGGCAGAAGGCACCTGGTTCTGCACCTCTTTGCATCCCCAGAAAACCTGATCCCGTTCCTCTACCAGTGGTTTATCGCCTCCCAACCCAGAGGGCGAGTGACAAGCAGGCTGAGCTCCTTCTCAAACCTATTGCTACGCGGAGGGAATTCCTCTATCCCACCAGGAAAGCTCCTCTGTAGACTAGTTGGGATCCACATCCGTAGTTCTACATCTCTTTTCAACATGTCTGTTAATGCCTGTTAACTGTATTTGGCATAAATACCTTAGCAATCAGCGTAAGTCTTGCCATCAATAATTACATAAATCTAGCTGGGGAATATGAAAAGTAGCAATAAAGGCAGCTGCTGAGAAACACCGACTGATGAGAATGGTTGTTGATGAGAGGTAGAAAAGAGGAGGAAAAGAGAGCTACAGGATGGCAAATAACTAGTACTGAATTTATCCATCATACTACTCTTGCTTCCCAGCTTGAATTCTGGAAGAAACCTGCAGGTTATCCTGTTGCTTCCCTGTTTTGCTTGCAGAACTCCAGATTTGTGAAGAAACTGGATTGGAAATGTTTCATGGTCAGCTTGGGATAAAATTGAACTGATCAGTCTTATAAACCCAATCACAAATAAAATTCTGATATGAGGCAGACAAAAATCACAAAACTTCTTATCTTTTATGCATAAATGTGCCCAGCACGGCTGGACTGTGCCTGGCAAGGTCAATCTGCCGTGTGCTAGCAGAGGACTTTCACTAGAACGTAACAGAAACAGTCAAAAACAGTTACAATTACTTCAAGACCAACTTTAAAGAGAGTTCAAAAAAGTTTAAAAACTGTTAAAAAAACTGATAAAAACAGTTAAAAAGGCTGGTTGAAATCAGGTTTAAAAACAGCTTAAAAAGAGTTAAAACACCAGTTTAAAAAAGTTTTTAGAAGCTAAACCAGGTTAAAAATACTTTTAAAACTGTTTAAAAACAAGTTCAAACACTTTAAAACCGTTTTTAAAATAGGTTAAAAACAGTTAAAAACAATTTAAAAGCAGTTTTAAACAGCTTAAGAATGTGGTGGTGGGAGTTGAGCAGGGAGTCAGTGGCAGTGCCAGAGGGATCAAGGAAGGAAAGCCCCATTTTGTGGATTAGGGCTCCAATAACCGGGCTGGGCGAAGCGACACCTGCCCTGGGGTCTCTGGCTCTCTGAGGTCCTTATTGGAACCCGATTCCCTATAACTAGAGGGGCACAAACGCAAGAGCTGCCACGAGGTGCTACCCCCCGGCAGTATTTGCGCTCCTAGTGCTTGTTTCCCCTCACTGCTCTCCCACTGAGGAGATATGTGACAGATGGTCACACAAAAAGAGGTGTCACCAACACTATTCCCTTCTCCCGATCCCAATTAGTTGCTTCTTTTGCAAGGCAAGGAATTTCGACAGCGGGCTGCAAGAGCCAGGACAATTTGTGAGGCCTCGGCCTTGTGCTCGCTGACAACACGACCAAGGGCCTGGCCCGCGGCCTCGACAAAAGGCTGCAGCTCCCGCTCCGCATACGGAGTGGAGGAGGATCTGGAACCGGTTGGGATACTGCCTTGGGATCGATGGCAGCCATTGGATTTCTCTTCCTCCTTTAATACAAAACAAAAACAAAATCTGTTTACTGCCACTATGGCGAGGCAACTTTGCTGGAGCCTGCATCTGTAACTTGCCTTGCGGTGTCACGTTATTACGTGACCTTCACTGTTTAAATAGTCAATAGAACGTAATTAAATGACTTCATGGAACCAAATTAATTTCTCCTATGCTGTATTCATTTTAAAATAGAATCGATATTATTTACCCTATCTGACAGTGATGCCCCGTGCTTCACGTAACATTGATTCAGGACCAGCAGGTAGTTATCAATGAATGCACTTTGCTGCGGTAAATGAACACAATCAATACTCAGAAATGCGAGTATTTTGGCATATGACTGAAATGTAACTGGGGTGAAGACTGAGTTTTGTTCAGGTCTTTTTATTTATTTATATATTTTTAGGATTTGCATAAGGAGAATGTGGATTTCACAGTTGAGCACGGCTCAGATGGTAGAGTAACCATCTGAAAGATCACCAGGCAGTGCCATAACCCTTGAACGTCTTTATCCTCTGACACCTGTGCTGCATAAGACATCACACACACACAAACAGAAGACTCAATAAAGAAATATCATGGATTCCTTGGAAAAAAAAATATTGTTTCAACTTCTAACTTTGAATTAATCTTATATGAAGTCAAACTAAAGCAAAAGTGATCTTAATGAATACCACGTGAAAGAAAACTGCATTGGAAAGGACACATAACCTAAATTTCAATTTCCTCTATTCAGAACGGAATAAGGAAGATCAGCTACAATTTTTCAAGGACATCCCTATTTTCTCTCTTTAAAAAAGAACCAAGATATACGGACTCAGGCAATCATTTTACTTTGGCCAATTTTAAGGTAAAGCAGTTTATCAGAAGACATCAAAGACTTTAAAGCTATGGGTGTCCGTGGCATGTGATGGGAGCTGGTATTCTTTCCCCATTAGAAAATGTGTCCTTGAATCCCTACAATCCTCCAGCCATCTTAAGGCAGTCCTCATGTTTCCAAGAGCAAGTCAATCCAGCTTACTCCAACTTTCTGAAATCACCTTGCACCCTGTTTTCCTAGTTATAGAGGTATCTCTTCTTTCTGCCCAGTTCAGCTTTTTTCAACCATTGATTGCTTTTATTTTTATTTATCGTATACACACACAAAGGGCAAGCTCCCAAAGAAAAGCATTTCCATAGCATATTTGCTTTCACTTTTTACTACTGATTTATTACTACAATATTCTTTGAGTAAGAACTAGCAACAAAACCAGCATGCTTTGGAATAATACCGGTACATCTTATAAATTTACTGATAAAGAGGTGAATGGATGTTTTAAATATTAACATCTTGCACATCTTTCAGGAATCAGCTACGACTTTTTTTTTTTAAATTCATGCATCTTAAGACTAAAGATGACTTTCTTTTCCTTTTTAACATCAAAGCATAGGCATTAAGAATAAGTTATATGCAATATATGCACATAAATCTCTTACATTTGTATATGTCATCTATATAAATGTATGCATGAACATATTTACATAGCTACACTATATATAGATCACAGAATTTAGTTGTGCTTTGAGGTTGTTAAAACCTCAGAGTTTATTTCTGTGCAAACAAGTACTTAGGAGGTTTAAAGAGAAAAAAATACTCTGTGTTGAGATCAGCAACATTAGCCATGCACCAAAACTAGGACTTCTGTTTACTCACGTGTTTTTAAAAGCGTCCTTAAGGAACTAATGGTTCTTTGGTTAAGTTGGTAGAGAATATGATGGAAGTCAGAGAGAAGGTCTAAGGCTGGCACTTAAGTGGAGCCTGTCCTGGGACCTTCCTTCCTGCCCCGTCTCCATTAGCTTCAGGGTTGGGGTTCAGGTACCTAGAGATGTTTCCAAGCAGCCCATCCAAAAGTTCTGGGTGCTGCTCCATAGAATTGTAGGGAACCTGCAGGCTCCGTATTAAAGTTGGCTGCTCTCATGGATGCCTTGGACACATCACATAAATGCAGGTTAGACACCCATTTCTAAACATAGGAACTTGCATCCTCTTACAGTCAAAGCAGAGAAATTCATGGAAAAGAATCACCCACTGGAAGTACATAATTCTCTCTGCCGCCTGTCAAGGGAGCCTAAACCGAGCGATTTGGTGGCTAACTTCTGGCTGCTTCCCTTAGGGCAGATGAAACTCAGTCTCTTTGGGTTTCTATTTCCTGTCTCTAGCAAACACACCCCACACACTCCAGCTTCTCAAGGGCAAGGGCATAAATTCAAGGTGCATATGAATGACACCAGAGCACAGCACGTATCACTTTCTGGAAGAGGCTGTTTAAGACTTGGGAAACACTAGCTAAAGAGATGCAATAACTCTCTCCTTTAAGAGGAAGCACAGTTATACAGTTTTATCACAACTAAAGGGAATAACATCTGCAAAAAAATGTCATTCTGTGAAAATGGAGTAAGTGACCGCTCAGCAGGTCATAGATTTGCTGATGCCTGGCTGGAAAGGAGGGTCTTGGGTTTCCTCCATGGCAGCCAAGATTGCTTAGGACAACCTGAACCAAAGGGCTCCTGAACTTTTCCCAGTTTATCTAAACATAGATACCATGGAAGCTGGAGATGTGGAAGGGACCATGGACTGTATCATAGAATCACAGAATCATAGAATGCGTAAGGTTGGAAGGGACCTTAGAGGTCATCTAGTCCAACCCCCCTGCAC